>VZRS01009544.1:681484-691631 GCA_013398055.1 Ifrita kowaldi
AGCGGGGAGCGGGGAGCGGGGCCGGGGCGTGAGGGGCCGCCCGCCTGCCCCGTCCGTATCCACCGGCACAGCCGGCCCAGCTCCCGCGTAACCACCTGCACGTGTGACCTGAGGTGCGCTCGGCCCAAGCGCAGCTGTCTAAAGCGCTTCCTTTAACGGTTTACCAAGCACAAGCACGCCCCCATGGTCCTACAGAAATCGGAGCGTGCCGAACGCTAGCAGGCTTGCAGTGCTAGTCACTTTGAAGAAGTAACTCCTGCGTTGTATAAAATCTCGCATGTGTCAGTGAGTACGCTGTGTGGCCGAAGTAAGTATAGCAGTCAGCCAGTTAAATCCACAGACTGCGCAGCAAGTTTGATACGCTAAAAGGTGTAACAGATACACTGTATCAAGGAATGTTAATGCAGTGCCTAAAGTCTTTCAGAAGACAGTTGGATCTTTGTCATGAGGGCTACACAGTGCTCCCGTGAGTGCTGCCCTGCAATAATTAGGGCTGGGATGCTTTAATTGGAGGGCAGCATATCCACCCTTCTTCATGTCCCAGTGATCAGTGTCCTTGTGTTTGTTACATCTAGTTCTTCCAAAATCAAGTTTCAGCTTTAGAAACACCACTGCAAATGGTAATCCAGAAATGTGCTGCTTTTTGCTGGTTTTAAATTGAATGGTTTGCCCATTTAATCTTGACTGCAATGTTAATAATGTTTCACAAAAGCATTGTTAGAAAGTGTGTTACTTTGTTTGGCTTGGTGGTTTGGGGTGTTTTTTGGGAGGGAGTTTTTTGGTTTTTTTTTTTTCTGAAGCTATTATCAAGGTAACTTCCTTAGGCACAGAAGCAGGATAGGGATTTCTTTCTGTATGCACATGGAGAAGGAATAATGGCAAAGAACGTGTATAAACATGGGACCAGTGATAACATTTCAATACCATGAAATTTATGACTCTTGCAAGACTGAGTTTTTTATGAAAATGACAGTACAGTTACCTTTTACTTACGAAAAACCTCTAGCTTCCACCACAAATTTTCTCTTGCTGAGACTGATCCTAGCATACAAGCTGTCAGGGATGCTAACTAAGTTGTCGGCAAATGAATTGTGTGTTTTAACATCTAGTTTTCTATGTTGTGTATTTTCTGGAGTTCAAGGAAACACCACATTAAAAACTGAACTTGGACTAAGCAGTTTTGAGCACATTAAAAGCAATTTGCAGTGCTCAGCTAAATGTATCAATCTTTTAGTTAGGAAGCTAATGAGCGTTCACTTCTTGGAAGAATACGTGCTTTTTATTGGCTTATGGAAACAATCAGAATTTAGTGAATTGGAAATACTTTATTCACATTACACCAGAAGTTTAGTATATGAAACTCATAGTTATCTGTATTAATGTGGTTTATTTAAGTTCCTTGCGTATTTTGTCTTTGGAAATTTATTATGGAAATTATTATTATAGAAAAAGTTCTAATGCAGTGACAAATGGTTAGTGTTGGGGGGAAGGTGATGTGTTATTCTGCCTTCAGTTAAAAGCTCAAGATCTAGACCTCTTAATAGTGTATTGTTTTCAATAGTCCATTTCTGGAGAGTAAATTCTTCTTCTCTCCCTGCCCAGTGTAAATTCCTCCTCTCTCTCTCCCACTAGTTACTAGAAATTGGGGACTTAGGGTAATTATCATCTTGCTGCCTTATCAGATGATATGGAGAGTTACAAGTAATTCTTTCCCTTCGTTACAACCTTTATGTGTGGGAAGATGTCGGTCTTGCAGGAAAAAGTGTTTCCAGTGAAAAATATTGACCAAGTTTTTACTATTTGCTCTTTTCTAGACCATGTCTAAATTGACAGCAAAATCCTTGATATATTCATCCAGGACCACCTTAATCAGTATTGTGGATAACATTAGAGTAGAAAATTACATATTATACAGTACAGATGGTACTCATAGTAATGCATGGCAATATAAGCATTGAGATTTTGAAAGTCAGTAACATTTTTTACTTAATTCAGGTTGTGATGCCTAATAATTGCTGTTCTTTCTGTTGACTTACTGCTTACCTGGTTATTCTGCATCTTGCATTTGTATTTTTTAATTCTGTTCAGCTTACCACCACCCACTGTCCTTTACTGAGACATATCACATGGATTTTTACATGATGATTTTTTTGAAAATAGTTTTGTATGCTAATCTTGTTACCAATATTTTCTGCTTTCCTAATTCAGTGTTTTTAGCCCAGTTTTGAGAATACCCTTAATTTCACATTCCTTTTAAGTGAAAGTGTTAAATAGAAGCAAAAGGGTTTTGAATAAATTGTATCTATGTCAGATTCAGATGGCACCCCACTGAAAATGCTCTCAGTGAACTGCTGATTCAGCCTCTGAGAACAGATTAGTTTTGGCTGTTGTACATGTAACACATAGATAAAGCTTGTCTGTATAGTTTCCTTTTGAGAGTGATTGGTGGGGCATATCAAGCTACCACCATTATAAGGCACACCATGTCACCACTTCTCAAGTGACACTGTCAAGGAAGGTTTCTTAGTTTTTGTTACAGCTTCTAGTTTACTTTGGATTAAAGCTGTAAAGATTTTCTGATCAGCATATTTATCCTGATAAGCCTGGGGCATTATTAGCAGTTTGCAGTTTCAAAAGTCTGCAAACACAAGGATATATGTTTTTGTGCCACCAGATCTTATTTTTCCCCAGTGTTTTATTTTGGGGGTGTCAAAAATGAGTTCAGAGACTCCTTACAACATCTCAGTGACGAATGCATTAAGCCTGTTTTGCTAGCATTTTCTAAACTTGTGCATCTAAAAGTAAACATAATCTAATAAATACACCAATATCTTCTCATGTGGGTTACTGCATGTACAAGGAAAGTGGATTGGACTATTTTAGATATTTGTTAAATAGACACCACTTTTTCTGTGGTAGCGTGGTTTAGAAACTACTTGACTTCTATCAGTATTAGAATTTTGACAAGTACATTGTTTTATTTTGTTCCAGCAACCCAAAGAGCCAGTAATTTCTCTCTCTTTCTTAGGGACCTTTTGTGTGCAAGTAGATCATGTGAGTCCTAATAGGTCACAGTGAATAAATAGCTCAGCTGAAATCACTGTGCTCAGAGTATAACAAAGGCTTTGTTCTGCTGGGCACAGTGGAACCAACAAGAAACAGTAGGAGGGTGATGCTAAATGCAATCTCTCTGAATTTTATTAAATACTCATGTGCAGTGAGCTGCCAGGGGGACTTGACAGCTGCACTACGTCTGTCTGTCCTTGTCTCCCAAAACCCCATAATAATTACCTTGTTGGATGATGTTTTTGCCATCCATGTGAAGTGTGTTTACAGAGAGAAATAATGCATTAGGTTCAAAATCTGGTGCTTCTCCTAGACTGTAAATGTGCTACAGTCTTGCTCAATTTCTTCCTTTCCAAGAAGACTTTCAAAGAGGACTCCATCCTCACAAACTAAATTATTTTACATGGTGAAAGAATTAACTTGTATCATTTTAGATCCTCCAGCTTCTTCTGCAGTACATTTTCTACCAAAAGGCAGTTTTTTTAGTGTGCTACTGAAGCGTCTGTTGGAAAAGCTTTTTCAAAAAATACTGCTCTGCATTTTTTTCGAACTTTAGCTTTTCTCAAATTACAAATGTGCTGCTTATATTCTTTAATTATGTGGAGTATTTAACTAGGTAGGCTTATTTCATCCAGGCTACTTTATTTATGAACAAGTAACCATATTGGGTGACAGTAACTGATGGATATTGCTTCACCTGCTCTCTCTCCCTCAGTTGTTGTCAATCATGGGCAAATTATACATATTTCTAATTGAAGTTTATTTGTTCTGGAATATATTTGGGAACTGCATGGACTTATCCACAGGCTAAATCTAGCCCATCAGTGGCTAGGTCTCAGACTAGATCAATGGAAACCTTGCTGAAGCAATTGGCATGAAGACCAAGAAGGGTTTTTCTTGCAGCCTTAACAAAGTGCTTAGACTTTGGAAAAATTTTTCTCTATTCCATTCAAGTAGCTGATACATGGAGGAGAGTAGAAGAAGGTGAAACAGAGGAAGGAGAATTTATTTTTTCCTGTTCAGGCAAGAAACAAGAGAAGGAAAGAGATTCGTTTGTCTTTGTGCAGACCAAAGAAAAGGAAGAGGGAAAGCAAGTTTGTGAGAAGAAAGCTACTTGTTCTGAACATCAGTTCTGTGATAGGGCTCTTGTGTATCTACTGTCTCAGTGCATTTTTAGCATTATTTTGTGGTTCTGAACTTACAGTTGGGCAAAATGCATTGCAGAGTTACATTTTCTCTCCATGTGTGTTTGCTGGATACTATGAAATTGAACAAGAAGGTTTTGTGCAGTCTTTAGAATTGTACTTAATAATGACAGAATTTGCTGTTTTGAAAACCAGGACCATTTTGTAAGTATATGCTCTAGCAGTACAACTATTTGTTATGTTTAAAAAAGTAAGTGAAAAACATAAAAGATTTTAATGTATTGTATTATGTAATAGGTCTGCAGCTGACGTAGGAATTAGTGTTCTGATCTCTTAAACGTATCAGAACAGAATGCAAAGGTACCTTCCTTCTATTTATAAGCTAAGATTTCTGTCAGTACTCATTACCTTAAGATAAGATAGATACTTAGTGGAAGACAAGATTGTGTGTTAAAGCTAATTACTATCTAATATTATGTAGCTGCAAGTGTCCTTTGGGAATGGAGTTTCTGGTTCTGTGCCTTACCAGTCACAGTAGAAAGTGATCTCCATCACTCTAATGATTCTTCATCAAAAGTATTATCCTTGAAGAAATAATAAAAAAAAATTAGTTAGTTTAGTGCTTATGAATTCTGGGAAGTGATGGAAATGATGCAATACGTGTAAGCTGTTGCTGTGGTTTAACCCCAGCTGGCAACTCAGCCCGACAAAGCTACTTGCTTACTCCCTGCCAGTGGGATGGGGAAAAAAATTGGAAGGGTAAAAGTGAGAAAACTTGTGGGTTGAGATAAAGACAGTTCGACAGGTAAAGCAAAAGCTGCACGTGCAACCAAAGCAAAACCAGGAATTCATTCTCCACTTCCCATTGGAAGGTCAGTGTTCAGCTCCCCAGGACAGCAGGGCTTCATCAAGTGTAATGGTTACTTGGGAAGACAAAATTTCGAATTCTTAACATCATTCCCTTTTCCTTCTTCTTCTTCCAACTCTTATTGATGAGCATGATGCCGTATGATACACAATGTCCCTTTGGTCAGTTGGGGTCAGCTGTCCCGGCTGTGTCCCCTCTCAGCTTCTTGTTTACCCTCAGCCTCCTCACTGGTGCAATGGGGTGAGGAATAAATAGTTGAAATATATTTTGTAGATGGGGATGTATATATTTTAAATATCTTTCTCTGGAAAGTGTCAATAGAGTTTCTAATTATCTAATAAACAATTATGAAAGCATCTGAATCTCATGTCTACTGATGGTACTAGACGTGAGTAGATTATTCTTTTTTTACAGGTAAAATAGTCTAACTTGGCAAGAATGTTTCTTGCCTTGGCCTAGAGATTGGGGGCGAGGGGGATTTAGGTCCTAATTTACAGTATTGGAAAGGCTGGTTTTAAGTTTAGAGTCTAATCTCAACATTTCACAGTAAGGACTCCTGAAAGATAAGATCTGTATTTTGCTTTTTTAGGGTACCCTTGAAAGTGGAACAAGCAAACAATGCTCGTGATGCCTTGGCTAAAACAGTGTATAGTCATCTGTTTGATCATGTAGTGAAAAGGGTAAACCAGTGTTTTCCATTTGAAACTTCTTCTTTCTTCATTGGAGTTCTAGATATAGCTGGTTTTGGTAAGTATACTTAAAATAATTTCTAATTGTCACTTTTTCCCACCAAAGATTCGATGATAAATTCTGTAATGAAGAGTGGGTGGGTTTTCTTTTTGCTGTTGATGGTTCCTGTGAAGATTTTGCTGTCTTTGGCTCACTGAAATTCATAATAGGGCATGTTTTGTGGTGTGCTCTTGTCCTGCTAAGGTTATCCCGGAGAACAGTATTTGGTTTTCAGGTCTTTAGAGCTATGATATCCTGGGCCAGCCTGTTGTAACATAGATGCATGAGGATATATTGATGCAATTTCACTATATGGTAGCATCTTGCTTTGGTTTGCTGCCAGCTGTCTGTCATTTGTCTTAGAAATATCTGCTGCAGTATTTTTAGATGTCTTGTGTACAACTTGGAAATCTGTAAAAGACTCCATTTTGCTGAAAGAAATGGCTATGGATCTGAACACATCTTTAAATAATAGCGCTGTGAAGCTTCTCTTGTTTACTATTTAATATAAACTCTTGGAACACTGTTTTATCATAAAAGTTTAACTTCTGTCTTTCAGAGTACTTTGAACACAACAGTTTTGAACAATTCTGTATAAACTACTGTAATGAAAAACTGCAGCAATTTTTTAATGAAAGAATTCTGAAAGAGGTATGATATATTTAATGTTATATTTGAGGATTTGGTTTTTTACTGTTATATTTGAGGAATTTCTTTTGCTTTTGCTGAAGGGATTCTTAAAGTACCACTGCTTTTCATAAAATTGCACATTATGTTTGAATAAAAAAAAAAATCAGTTGACATACCGTTTCCATACGGTGTGATTTCTGGTTGTGTCGGAAAAGAATATGGAATTTTGAAAACCAACAATATTTTTTCTTCATTTTTAACCACTCGTTAAAATGAGGTACCCGGAGATTGGATAATCGCTAATACGTAACAGGAATATTTAATTGAACAGGCTTATCATTAAGGTGATAAAGTTGGAATATATAAAGTTGTGTAAGGAAATTCTCAAATGTGTGTTGATTCATGCTATATTTTTTAAAATTACTTCACATGTATTAAAAAAAAATTCTTTTTTGGTCAGTAAAAAAAAAAATTAAGAGTGGTGTCTTCTCTTTTCAATTACTTTTTTTTTTAACTTTAGGAACAAGAACTTTACCAGAAGGAAGGCCTGGGAGTTAATGAAGTTCGCTATGTAGATAATCAGGACTGTATAGGTATGTACTTCTTGAATTATAAAGCTTTTTGTTAGTGTCATGGGGAAAAAAGCTTCAAGCAGAAGAGGCAAAATATGCGTAGCACTAGTAATTATGTGGTTTTATATATAGCCTCATTCAATTCACAGTCTTAAGAGTTCATAGGCATTGCTGCAGTACAAGCACTAGCAGTTTCATCCTTTCTACAGGAAAAAAGTATGTAATAAAAATTCCTCTTACAAGAACAGTTTCATAGAGAATGGAAAAAAGTTGCAAAACTGTGAGTTTGTGTCTAATAGTTTCAAGAGCATGAATTTCTGTGTCAGCTTTCAAGGGCTTTGGTATATGTATGTGAGAGGTCAAGGCAATGCACTTCTTAAAAGTTGTGAAACAACCACTGTATGCCTTTCCTAAAACAAATTTCTATTTCTCACTGGATCATGTTATCAAATGGAAATATTGACCTTTTAGTTTTGACATGTGGTGAAATGTGGATGAAAAGCTTAAAATACTCCCTCAGCAATAGAAGCAATCATCGCATAAAGACCTACGATCATACTGTGGGAAGACTTAGGCACCTTTTGGATGACTAATTTCTGCTTGACACCAAGAGTTAAAATCAAAAAATTGCTTCCTGATCTTTTTCTCCCATGTTCCACAAGTTAGAGTTAGAACTTGTAGATCTGATGGATATCCTGTACATACCAATTAAGATATATAGAATTAATTTGCCATGACTTCTTGTGTTTTGTTTAATGGCTTTCCCTAAGTACTTTTATACAGAATCAGATCAGCAGCATTTAGATGTGTAATGTTTAGTTCTGATACGAGTTGGTATATTCAATTTTTGTGCATATATTTTTTTAAATTAATAGATTTGATTGAAGCAAAATTAGTAGGTGTACTGGATATTCTGGATGAAGAAAATCGTCTTCCCCAACCAAGTGACCAGCATTTTACTTCAGCTGTGCATCAAAAACACAAGGACCATTTCAGGCTCTCAGTAGGTTTATTTTTGTTGTCTGTCTTGCTTTAATCAAACAGTTCTTGGAACAGTTGATAGTAACGCTTCAATTTAATGAAAACCTTCCGTAAGAAATCTCGTACCACCCAGTCTGCACAATCTGTACCTCTTTGTTAAGGACAAGTTTGGTTATTAAATTTGATGAAAAGTTCACTGAAGGCTTCAAGCAATTCTAATATCCTGCCGAAACTAAAGCCATATTTGTCACTTACATTTGAAGTTTGTTAACACGTGAAGCATGAAAAGGAAGTAAAAACATATTTTAATTCAGATTGTTTCATATCAGATGAGTCATTTTGTTGTTCTTTTCAAAAATTGCTTGCTTTGGAGAACATTTGACTCATGTCTAGTGTCTACCAAGCACTTCAGAGATGAAAATAGGGATCATACTAGGAAAATGTTTTTGTTTGTTTTTTAACATGCAGCATTGTGTGGAAGATTAATGCAAACTGTTACAATTTATATACATGAATTCTGTTGATATTAAAAAAATGCTGAAAAAGTGCAAGCAAAGGAAGCCATCCTTTATCATCCATTTACCAAAATTGTCATCCATTTACCTTTCATTAAGTTTCCACTTAGTCCTGCTTGCCTGAATTGGTGTGCAGTGAAACATTTTGGTGGTATGTGTTTGATCAGCTGGGTTCTTGCCTATTAAGAGATACCATCTAAAGCCGTATCTTAAACTTCTGTCTAATCCTATTCATATAACAAGGCTATTCATCAGCTGTCAAATGAATGATACAGAAAGTGTTGATTAAAGGCAAAACCAAAATCAACTGGCTGGTATTAGTAATCCTGGTGACTGTATTTTGAATGCAATGTATTTAAGAGTGTGAAAGAGTTTGAAATTAGGTTTTTGGAATATCATGGTTTGGACAGGAATGGTGATGCTCATCACAACTGTACTTACAGGAAATGTGATTTTTAACACCTAGTGTTCCTGGCAGATCATGGTGGTGTTCTAAGGAAAAACTATTTCTTAGTCTCCATTGTAATACTTCTTTGTAATTCAACTTCTTAATTCCAGATTCCTAGAAAGTCTAAATTGGCTGTTCACAGAAATATCAGAGATGATGAAGGCTTTATTATCCGACACTTTGCAGGAGCAGTATGCTACGAGACGGTAATTTTACCTATGGAACACTATTTTTATTGTGTTTTGTACAACATTTATATTTTTCAATGCATATAGCTTAAATGACAAAATTTCCTTTGATCAGAAGAGAAGTTCAAAAGTTGATAGGTCTTAGCTTTGAAACTAATTTTTTGAGTATTGGACAGTTTCTTTTAACTTTTGCAGGTTTCAGCCAGTTTTAGTGACATACGTTTTATGTAAAAGTTTGTTTCAAATCTATAGGTAATGGTGTCAATATTACATATATTGATTCACAATCTACTGCAAATCAAAATGAGTTTAAATCCTGGGGAGCAAAATAAACTATGTGATATAAAAGTATTGTTAGACTGAAGAGTACCTCTTTGGAAGCATGATTATCCTTGTACACAGTCCTTGTCATACTTTGTATTTTCCATTTCTACTGGCAATGGATTAATTTGTGTAAAAATACAAAGTACCTGAAATTGCTACCCTCAAAACACATTCCAGATTCTTGTGTTTTTTTGACTATTACTTATTGTACCAAAACATTGTAGGACCTGAAGCCAGTATCTAGACCATCCGTTTTCAAAAACAAGGGTTTAAAATAAAATGAAGATCCATAAAGCTTTGTTATTCTGGTCTGTATAACTCCAGCGTGTATGAAGGAAGCTACTTCCAAAGTTGGTTTTTTTGTGAATTGAAAAAATGTACTTGAAGGGTTTGTCTTCATTTACTTCAAAATACTCCAAGAATAATAATGATTGCTGTGCTGTTTTGAAATAGATGCATTCTGTAGCTCATTTTACAAATAAGAAAGGTGAAGAGCCTCTGTGTTACCTACACAATTTTTCTGAGGTTGCTCAGAGTAGATATCAAAATAATAAATGAAGTTGGAATTCCAGTAAAATAGGAGCCAATTTTTATTTGTTCCAGGTGCTCTATTTTCAACTGTATACCTCATAATGATACACTAATAATGCCTTAGAGTGTGTGGGGTCTGTGCTCGGTTTG
>VZRS01009545.1:349-17042 GCA_013398055.1 Ifrita kowaldi
CCGTAGCCCCCTCGGCCCCAGCCCCGAGCACCCCCCGGACACCCCCAGCACAGCACACCCGGGCACCTGCACAGCTGCAGTTTATTCGTTCCACAACAAGGGCTCAGCTCCCCACCCCGCCCCGCACCCCAGAACTCGGTGTTTGCTCCTCTGTTTTTAATGAAATCGTGGCAATTTCACTCAAAAAGCGCCTCGGGGGCTCAGGCAGCTCCGTGTTCACGCCCAGAGGAGGTGAGGGAACAGGAGAAGCAGTCCCGGAGGTTTCCAGGTGTGCCTGCCTCACAGTGCTTATTTACAGGAATTACAGAAATTTCATATATAGCTTTCTCTGTGGCCCAATGAGACAAATATCTAGCTCTCTAGAATATAAAAAATACAGAGATTTGCCATTTTTTGGAAGTAAAATGTGCATTTTCCGACTGTGAGCAGGAGGTAAACCTGAAAACCTGGTGCTGCTGGAGCTCCCCCACCACCACTGTCAGGTGGAGCCAAATCTTCCTCCACCCCCCAAACCACCCCCAAGGCAGGAAAAACCCAGAATTCAGACCACGTTTCTCATGGAAAATAAAGTATTTCAAGTAAAGATGAAGGTGGGTTTCAGCATTTCAGAGCTCTGGTATCAGTCAGTACAACACAAACCAAACCTGTGCAACAGCAGCTGTGCTTCCTGCTCCAAAAAAATCCACCCTAGTTCCCATCTTTGGGCTCTTGTTGCCTTTTTTTTTCTTTTTTTTCAATCCTTGGAAATACCACTAGCAGTTCTTCAAAAAACAACCAAAAAAAATATCTAGACAAAGGGAAGCAGCAGAAAAAAAACAAAACAAAACAGAACTTCCCAGCAGTGAGAGAATTTCTCATTTTTCTGTCCGTTTTCAGTATTTTTCATCAGGGAACTGGGCCCTGAGAGGAAGGCCAGGGCTAAACTTTGCTCTTGGCATATTAAGAGTCTTTAATAAAGAGTAACATGTGCAAAAACAAACAAAAAAAGAAGGAAAAAAAAATATTTAAATAGATCAACCCAGGTTTTGCAGAATTACTGTGGCCACAACAGCTCCCTCCTCTCCGTGTCCTCACCCAACCCAAGGCCGGAGTACCCGAGGTAAGAACTGCATTGGGGAGACACCACCACAAAGAAGAAGCCACCAAGAGGTGCCACCTGTCACCTCTGTGTCCTTCCTGCCTCCAAAGACACGTGAGCAGCAGCCCAAAAGAACCAAGGAGCAGAAATTCCCCTTCTTTTTTTTTTTTTCCCCCGGGAGCGCTCTTTGTATTTGCAGAGTTTTCCTAAACAAGGTGGAGTGAGTGTCCAGCCTTCCCCCAGCCAGGACCAGCAGCTGCTCTCTCTCTCTGCCAAACTTTCCAGAAAGTTTGTGGTGTTTTTTTGGGGGGTTTTTTTTTGGGGGATATTATAGCTGGAATCCTTCCATGGGAGCCTCGGATTGCTGGAAGATGTATTGCTGCTGGTTCTCGTCCACCTGGGGAGCCACGGCTGCGTCGTCCTCCACCCCAAAGTAGTGCTCAATCAAATCAAAAGCTTTCTGGTAGATCTCCTGGTTCTCATGGCTCTGGAGGAATTCTATTTTATCCAAACCTTTAGGGGAGGAAAAAAAAAAGTGGAAGGGGATGAAACAGAGAAATCCACTCTCCGTCCTCGTGAATCCTCTCTGAGCAGCACTGACACCTAAATCCAACTATTCCAAAGCTGCCCGTGGATCTCAGCCCTGCCAGGCAGGTTTAGCTCATGCAGATGTGCTCCCAGCTGGAGGCTAATCCCAGATTCCAGTGGAATTGAAACAGCTGGCTGTGAGGAATTTGGTAGCTGCAGGGGGTAGGGAGGAGCAGGGCCTGTCCCAGTAGCCTCCAGCTTTGGCTGCCCTGATTAAATCCAGGGCTGCACAGAAAGCATCCATGCACAATATACCCTCAGGAATTCCAGGAATTATCCTTCCAGGGATAATCAGGACACTCAGAGTAATGAGAGGGCAAAGCAGACACTGGCAGCACACACAGGGAGTTTCAGACCAAAATAGGAACTTGCTCCTCCTCAAAGCATCAAGAGCAGGACAAAAAAAAAAAAAAAATCCATCACCACCAAATTAAGGCACTCCAGGGAAAAGCAAAATCTCCCTGGATTTCCAGTGCTCAGCTGTGAACAGTCAGAGCAATTTTAGACCCAGAACTGTCACTTTTTACTTAGCTCAGCTCATTTCTGGTTAATATTCCCTCCTGGTGATTTTCAGCTCGGACTCCAGATCAGAGTTTTTACTTCCAACTATTTTCTCCTCACCCAACAAACGAGTTTGAAAATCTTTTGGAACAAATATTGGCAATTTTGGAATATAATAAACCCCTCAACAGAGCAGAAAAGCAGCCAAGAAACCCCAGCAGTGCCCAAAGCCCCACCTACCATAGGCCTCCTCGATCAGGCTGCAGTAGGGGTTGATCCCAGTCCCACTCTGGTTGGCTTCCTGCTCTCCCAGCCTCAGGATGTTCTCCAGCCCGTTCAGTGCCACCAGAACAATCTTGGAGTCCATGACAGTCAGCAGGTCACACAGAGGCTTGATACAACCCAAATTCACCAGGTACCTGGAGGGAGAGAGCAGCATCAACATCCACTGCGTGTTCAGGAGCTGGGAAGCATCACCTCTGCTCCCTTGGAAAGGGAAATCCATAAAATCCATAAAAATTTTTCATAAAAATACGAAATCCATAAATTTACCTTAAAATACACATTTACTGCTCTGCAAGGTTAATTTTGATCCATTTATTTGCATTTGTACAACCCCCTATTTTCAGAAATCTCTTTTTAAGCAAAGGAGCCACTTTTGAAACCCAGGTGCTGCTCAAATTAAATCCCCACTGGAATTTAATCTGTCATTAAGTCTGGACATTTAGCCTAAACTATCCAAAGAGGGATGGAGAAAGTTTGAGACCAGATTATCCACATCCAGAAAGAAATTACAAATTACAACCCAGCTCTGCCTGTCTCAGGTTCTCTCCAGAATAATTCCTCCAAATTGTCTGGAAATTCCCATCAAGGCAAAGCTGCCAGATGTGCCCCAGGAGGAGGAGGAGGAGGAGGAGGAAGAGGCTCCTCAGGGAATACCTGATCTGCTCAGGAGTCCCTCCTGACGTGGCGTTGGTGATGGCCCAGGCTGCCTCTTTCCTCGTGCGGAATTCTGCTTTCTGCAGGATTTCTATCAGCACCGGGAAAATGTTGGCATCTATGACTGCCTGGGAAGAGAGGGCAGGGAGAAGGGTTGGGATTGGCAATTCTGCTCCCAAAAGGCTTCTCAGCAGCTCAAAGAAACCTCTACCTCCATATCCCAATGTAAAGAACTTCCCAAGCTGTACCCTTCAGTTATTGCTCAGCCAAATCCTATGAAACAGCAGATATTCCACAAGCAGCACAGCAGACGAGCCCTGGTATTGCATCAATAGCACTGCTCTGCCTCCCTATGTAGGTCAGGAAAAGGATAATTAAACCTCAACGAGCTCCAGCTCTTCAAAGGGATTGAGGATGGAGAAATAGGGGCTGTATCTCCTCTTATTCCAGTGATCCAACCTGTGGGATTCAGTCCATTCCCAAGCTCTTTTTTAGCTCGTTTGGCAGCAGCAAATTTGCAAATGACTGCAGAATAAGAGATGTGACCAAATCCAGCCTCTAAGAGTCAGGGTANTCTGGAAATTCCCATCAAGGCAAAGCTGCCAGATGTGCCCCAGGAGGAGGAGGAGGAGGAGGAGGAAGAGGCTCCTCAGGGAATACCTGATCTGCTCAGGAGTCCCTCCTGACGTGGCGTTGGTGATGGCCCAGGCTGCCTCTTTCCTCGTGCGGAATTCTGCTTTCTGCAGGATTTCTATCAGCACCGGGAAAATGTTGGCATCTATGACTGCCTGGGAAGAGAGGGCAGGGAGAAGGGTTGGGATTGGCAATTCTGCTCCCAAAAGGCTTCTCAGCAGCTCAAAGAAACCTCTACCTCCATATCCCAATGTAAAGAACTTCCCAAGCTGTACCCTTCAGTTATTGCTCAGCCAATCCTATGGAACAGCAGATATTCCATAAGCAGCACAGCAGACGAGCCCTGGTATTGCATCAATAGCACTGCTCTGCCTCCCTATGTAGGTCAGGAAAAGGATAATTAAACCTCAACGAGCTCCAGCTCTTCAAAGGGATTGAGGATGGAGAAATAGGGGCTGTATCTCCTCTTATTCCAGTGATCCAACCTGTGGGATTCAGTCCATTCCCAAGCTCTTTTTTAGCTCGTTTGGCAGCAGCAAATTTGCAAATGACTGCAGAATAAGAGATGTGACCAAATCCAGCCTCTAAGAGTCAGGGTATGGAAAAAGCTGCAAATCCTTAATGCTGAGCTTGGCATTTGGGATCACTGCAGGCAGGAAGGAGATGACTGTACCTGGATTTGTGCTCTGTTCCCTGCTGTGATGTTGGATATGGTCCAGCACGCCTCTTTCCTGATGGATTCCTTGGGACTGCTTAATAAATGTAGGAGGCAAGGCAGGGCTGAGCAGTTTAGGATCACCTTCAGGAGAAAGGAAGAAGTGAGATCACCAGATGCAGGCACAGCCACTGCATTCCCTGCAGGAAATTCCTCTCCTCTCACCTGGGTCTGGATGTCGTCCCCTGTCACGATGTTGCCAACTGCTCGAAGAGCTGGAGAGGCCACTTTGTAATCATTGTGCCTGCAGGAAAACCGTGCAAGGACAAACCCAGATCCATCAGATCCCTGGGATATTCACAATATTCCCTCCCCATTACCCCATCTGCATTATTTCCTTAGGATTCCACTCCCCCTGCCATACAGAACATGTGGTAAGCTGAGCATCTTGCCACTGAAAACAAAGCTGCAACACGGTTTGATCCCTTGCATCCCAACTCCATCCCCTTTTCCAAACAGATTTTGGAGAAACAAAGTCAAACTGACTTTTCCTAGGCACTGCTCTTTGATTTGCCTCATAACCAGGCTTCCATTTGAACTCTGAGAGCACACAACACTCTGCAATCATTCAGGAAATCTGGGAAGGGAGAGTTAAGTTCTTCCCAGTTCTCTGTGTAGTTGGCCCACACTCCTGTGATCCAATTTCAGACATTCATAGGGATAAGGTTTTTTTAATCAGCGAATTTGTAAATTTTGGGGCAGATATTGAGACCAACACAAGTGTCTTTTCACAGACTAGAGTAGAACTGGAAAATCTTCAGCTCAGGAACACAAACCAGCAAATTACAGCTGTGAACCTGCTCCAGATCCTCCTACATCACCCCAGATCAGCTCAGGTGCCGGGATCCCGTGTGCACAGGAGGTTTGGAATGCTCTGATGGGATTTACATGGATTCTCACTCAGTGGCCTGCTGCCAGCCTGGCAGATACTCACATTAAGAGCTCCACCAGCCTCCTGCACACCCCTGAGTCCACCACAGCCTGGATCTTCTCGTTGGGACCATCGGACAGGTAGGACAGAGCCCAGCACGCGTCTGCCAGCAGGTCAGAGTCACTGTTGAACAACAATCGGGACAACACTGGCAGGCAGGGAGACACCTGCAACAACAGCCACCACCCAGGGTTAGTCACCAGGCCAGGACCACCACACCTGCAGGTAAACACCTCCTGCTTGTGCTGACTGCTCAGATCAAGTCCTGGATGGTCACAGATCCCTTCTCCCAGTCAGCAGCTTCCCACAGCTCCTAATCAGCGTCCAAAGCCACCTCAACGGCTTTGTTGCTACACTCAAATTATGCTGAGGAATTACACTGAGCTTTGGAAGCTCCTCATGTTCCTATAAAAGAGCTCTGCTCCATTTCTGACTCTAAGGAGCCCTAAACAGCTCAGTGTTCAGACCATCAAGTCACACCTCAATCATTTATAAGTGGGTTTGTATTTACACTCAATTCAGGTTTCACCCCTCACCTATTAGCTCTGATAGGTGAGTTTTCACTATTAAAAAGTGGAAACACATTGATTTTAAGCATTTTTGTGTTACCAAAGGAGGATGAGACACCTGAAAAGCCAGCAGGACCTTTAGTTAGGTTCCCTGGAAAGGGAAGCTACCACAGCTCCCAGGAGTCGTGGTTTGTAGCATTTTGAGGTCTCAGAATAGTTGTTGGTCATAATTGAAGTCTCAAAATCCCAGAGTTTGTAACAAAACAGTTTAGAGAAACTTACTAGGGAAGCCTGAGCCTGTCCCTTATTTGAGGGATCCAGCAGAAAGGCTGGGAAAAAATTAAACAGGTCCTCAAACAGTGCTGAACATCCAGATCAACCTCAGCAGGAAAAACCTCACCCTGTGGCCTCCTCGAGTTCAACAGCCCAAAATAACCCAGCCAAACATCTTCACTGGGTGGCTCCCCATCACCTGGCTGCCAACAAGGCATTTCTTCTCACCTTATCAAACTCAGGAGGTGGACTCTTCCCTCTGCACAGGTTTGACAAGGCCCAGACAGCGTTTCGTGTCATTGTCAGCCTGGTGGACGTGGTAAGGAGCCTGAACAGAGAATTACCAGGGATTATTGTCCTCGATGTGGAAGCAGAGGGAATCAAAGGAATTCAAACGAAAACATTTCGTTCCAGTTCAGCCCAGGAAGACACTCCCAGCCCTCACCAGAGACCGAGTGACACAAACTGCTCAGAGGCTGAGCTCTGAGGAGGATGTGAGTCCTGTGGGATGAGGAGTCAGGCAGCCACTCCTGACTGACACCAGGAGCAGCAAAATCAGCCATTTGTGACAAAACCTCGCTTTCCCAGGGCTGGGATGAAGATTAATTCCTGCCAGAGCAACAAGAGCCCAGGCCTGCCAGACCAGCACGCTGAGGGAGGTGGTGGCAGAGAGCTGCTCCCATTCCAAGCCCCAAAAAATCCATATCCCAAGCAGAGAACAGGAGCTGAGGGACACCCTGTGACTCCAGAAGGAGCAGCCCAGTGCAGTGTGAAGGAATGTTATCCACAAGAGTCCCACTTGTCTGAACCAGTGGTTTGATTCCCAGGGATCACACACTGCCAGGGAATCTGTGGGCCCAGCTCCAGCACTGGGGACTCCAAGAACTGCTCTGGCAAGTGTTCATGGCTACTCACATTAATAAAGGAGGAAGAATAGCGCAGTTAAGGACATAATCTCTACACACAGAGCTGTCTCCAGCAATGTTCCCCAATGCCCAGACAGCCTGAAAGGAAACAGCAACAGTTTCAGCATTCACAGTTTCTAACAGGGAGAAACAGGCAGTGTGCTAAGAAGAAAGCAATTTTCCTGTAATTCCAGGCAAACATTCCATGGGTGCTCTGGAGCCAGTTGCGATCGCTCAGTTTAAACAGTGCCCTTTTTAACATGTGGAAAAAATGGCATATTTTTTCCCAAAATCCCAAAGGAAGGAGTGATCCTTACCTGTTCCTGAACATCCTCAAAGTCAGAGTTTAAGAGCTCTATAAATATGGGAACTGCCCCAGCCTCGATGACGATTTTGGTTTGTTGGGAAGTCCCCGAGGCGATGTTCGTCAGGGCCCACGCGGCCTCAAACTGAAACGGGTGACAAATGGGAATAAAAGAAGCCTGATTTAGCAAAAATATCTGTCATTTCATTCTGCCTACAATTCCTGCAGCTTCTGCTGCAAAGGTTTTGTGAGAGAAAGGAAGAGAACACCTCAGCAGTCAAAGGATTTTGTTTTCTTGAGCAATAAAAGAGCCTCAACTGCTAAAAGTCTTCTCAGAGGCCACGGCTGCTCAAAGGATGAGCAAGAGGAGATGTCACCACCACATCATTTCATCTCCACAACCATTTCCCAGCAAGAAAAGTGAAGAGACAGTGCAGAAACACACAAAACAGATTTTTTTCTATATTTCATCTGACATCCCAAAGATGCTGTGAGTTTAAGGGAAGCTGAGCAGCAATTCCCTGCTTTTGTCTCTCATTTTTGGTTTAAAATCAGATTTCCATCCAGTTCTCCTGGAAATTAAACCCCTCTGGTCCATGGCTTTCATCTCCAGAGGGAGAAAGATGAAAGCAGTCATCAACTTGGATCAAACTCCATGTATGGAAGTCTCTTTAACCCCTCCAAAGTAACTTATTACCAAGCTGGAAGGAATCTCAGGAAGCCACCCAGGCCTTCCCTCTGCCCCAGGCAGGATCAGCACTGTCCAGCCCATTTCTAACATTTCTTGGCCTCTGCTTAAAAGCCTGCAGCAATGGAGGTTTTTCCTCACCCAGTTTCTTCCATGGCTCCAGCAGCTCCCAGCAGAAATAGCAGCTACAGGAAGGCCAAACTCTCTTCTGCTGCAGCTGAATTTGGTTATTTTTTGCCAGTATTTTCCCAAGAATTTAATTCAGAGCGATTTATAATTTTTTTTTTTTTTGCCTGAGCATGACAGACTACTTCTGTCTTCTCCTACAGATCACATAACCTGCATTTTTGGGGTTCAAAACAGCATTTTTCCCCTGACAGCACCTGCGGGTTCTCATTGCTAAGCAAAGGCTGAACAGCTCCACACCCTGGAGAATTGATAACAGAACCTCCTTTACCTGTAATGTGCAATTTTCACTTCTTTTCAGGAATTCCACGAATCTCTCCACCACTCCCTGAGTGTTTATCACCTCATCTATTGGAGGATTTGGCTCTGAAACAGCAAGGCAGAGAGTGAACAGGCCTCATGCAGGGGAGTAACAAGGCTGAAGTGTTAATTAAATGATCTCAAACTGGACTGAACTCATCAGGGCAGCTTGGCAGAATCATTTTCTGTACAACTCACACAACTGGCAATCATCAGCAGCACAAGAGATTATCACATTTCCAGATTGTGGATATTTTTTTCCCCCAAGGTGCAAAGCTTTTGTGCACAAACCCTTGCAAAAAGCAGGCTCTGTTAGATCCTGGGGCAGAGATGAGTTATTTTTACCTTTGGAGAGTAATTTCCTGAATTTCTGAGTGGTTGCTAGCTGTAGGTCAGGGTCATCTGAGAACAGCATCTCTACCATCTCTCCTGTGATCAACCCCTCCTGAAAAGATGCAGAGGAGACACAGAAATGGTTTCATTTCAGACTGAGATTATTTCAGGCATCACACACATGACATCCCACCACAATTTGGGCTTAGCCAGATTCAAAATTTTAGCCAAAATTCAAAATTAGGGATCCCAGCACATTATTTACTTCCTGGCAGACTCTTCCAGTTCACATTTGCAATGGGATAAAAGGGGGAGACACTGGAGGAGGATTTTGAAGATGCAGCTGGAAATATCCCTGGATAAACCAGAGTGAGAAGCAGGATGGGGATTCCCTGGATGGGCTGAGCTTTGCAGGGCTCATGACTCCACTGGTGTCCCTCTGGATCCCCCAGAGGAATAAATTTTCCCCTCAGGAATAAATTTCCTCTTTGCATTTTAGCCAAGGGTTTGTGGCTGTTCCAGCTGCCTGCACCAGCTCACACAAACATTCTCAAAAGTGTGGGAACAGAAACATTGGAGTTTGGCAGCTCCACACAATCAGAGAATCCCAGAATGGCTTGGGTTGGAAGGAGCTGAAAGCTCATCCAGTTCCACCCCCTGCCATGGGCAGGGACACCTTCCACTATCCCAGGTTGCTCCAAGCCCTGTCCAGTCTGGGATAATTCCAGGGATGAGGCAGCCACAGCTTCTCTGGGAATCTGTGCAGGGCCTCCCCACCCCCAAAGCATTAAATCTGTCTGAAGACAACAAGGAGAAGGCACCTTACCCCACATGTTGTGGAAGTAACGTAGGAGTCCACCAGGAGACTGTCAAACATGGAGTCATCTTCATTGATCAACTCCACATTCCTTCTTTTAAAGAGCTGGTGGGGAATAAAACACAGGGATTGTTATTAGAAAGCAATGATGAACAGGCTCCACAACCTGACATTCTTGTTCCTCAACCAAGATCCCTCCTAGACTGAAGGTAACCTGAGTAAAAAGTGGTCATTAATAACAGCTCTGCACTCTCAGGATTAGTCTGGCACACAAACATGCTAAGTCTTGCCCTCAGATGTGCAAATGCCCAAGTCACTGAGACACTGGGGAAGGCAAGTGCAGAATTTGGCCAAAAGTCATGGAAACTGGGCAAAAAGCAGCTTGGGGGAGGCACTAATAAAGCAAATATTTAGTGCCACACACATCACTTGGGAATCACCTCGTGCTTCCAGAGACCTCCAAGCCAAAAAAGAAATACACTCAGGGTTAAGAAATACATGCAGGCCATACTTTCACTTGCTCTTCCTGTTTCTCCAGGAAATAATCCCATTCTCTAATTACATCTAAAAAAAAACACCACCAAAAAAACACCACCACCTTTAAAACCAAGGATCTGTGAACAAAAAAAAAAAAAAATCGAGTAGCCCCCAAAAAAAACCTCAAGTAGCCCAAGAACAAAGTGCTTGGAAAGCTCTCCATGGGAGCTGGGTGCAGAGAAAAAGAAAAAAAGCAAGATCTCAGTTAGAACAGAAAAAAGAAGGACTGCCAACAAACCTTAATGCACAGATCCTTGAAGATTCCAGTTAGGCAGCAGCACAGTCTGGGCTGTGTTAAGGCTGAACACAACCTACTCAAGGTGACAGTTACCTGTTGCTCTCGTTTCTGTTTGCGCAGCTGAATCCCTTCCTCTTCCCTCCTCCGGCGCATTTCCTCGGGATTTAGGGCTTTGTTCTTGTAGCTCTTCATTCGATAGTTTTCTGTGCAAACAGGAGGAATTCTGCCTCAGGGCTCCTGCCACTGCTCCTGTGTGTCCTTCCCAAGGAGCTCCACGTGCACAAGGCATGGAATAACCAGCTCAAACACATTGATTCACTCCAAGTGCCTTTGGTTTTCAGCAGGAATTCTTATTTCCCTGCTCCCATCACTGACATTTTTTTTCCCCCAGAGGTTCACAAGGCAAAAACCCAACAGAATGAAGGCATTGAGTTTATAACAACAACACAACAGTGAGGGACAGGCCCTGTGTGTCCCACCAGGTGTTCAGGACCTGACCTACTGCTGCTGCTGCTTCAGAGCTGAGTAATGCAGCAATTCCAACCTGATTCCTCCAGAGTTTGCCTCCCAGTCAGGGAAGGGACACTCCACTACCTGGCACAGCTGCAGGCAGCCAGGGCCAAGCTGTAACTGAAGTAGGGAAGGATGGCAATCCCTCACTGCTCCAGCTGGAACCTCCTGCTTTGACCATGGAAAAACTCTCCAAACTCTGCCATTTCTGACATTATTTGCACATCTGTGCCCTTCTCAGGACAGGAAGCAATCAGGATAAACATCAGAGGTCCAACTAATCCTGAACCAAGTTACTACCTCAGAACTCATTTGAAAACCCAACTAATTCTGAACCAAGTTACTACCTCAGAACTCATTTGAAAACCAGTATTTTTGGGTTTTTCCCAGCTGCTAAGGGCAGGTGGAAGTGTTCTTTGGAAGTTTGCAGTTTTATTTCCTTATCCTCCCATTTCAAACCTGAGGCACCCTCAGCCCCGTGGCTCTCAGAAAAGTTTCAGTCCCACTTATCAACTGCCTCCAGCCACTCTGGAGCCCTTCCAAGATCAACTGGAGAAGTGTCAGACCCAAAAGTCCACAGCCAACCCAAGAAAAAACATAAACTGAATACAAATATCCAACTTTTCATTACTAAGGAAAGACAAAACAACTGGAGAAATTAGTATTTTAAAAGGAAACGAAATACTTTCAGTTCTATTTCTCAAAAAGAGCTAAAAAGACACCAAACAAGAGAAATCTACACGTTTTAGGGATTTATATCTGACCACACAATAGCCAGGTGTCACCTACATATAGATTTTAATTCAGAAAATGTATTTAAGCACCACTGTTCTGTTTTAATTCATACTTCCACCCCACTGCTGATGGCTCATGCAGCCACACGGAAGAGTAAGAGTTGACAGCTTAATTCTTTAAACAGTTTAAGAATCTTAATCCTCCTTTTGGAAAGCAAAACCTCCAATTAAAAGGTGGTTTTTAGGAAAAGGAGGAAGGAAAAGTGAGGATACACAGGATTACCAGGCAGTCACATAAATAGCCAAGTGACACATGACAGTTCAGCTGCCTCCAAACTCAGCTGTGCCACCCCGGAGCTGGGAAAGAGCCAGACTCAGGAACACCCAGCACCTCATCCTTTAAGGGTTTGGGGTTTTTTTTTTGTCCCAGAGCATCAAGAGCTGTCATCCTGCAGGGAAACCCCAGAGATAACTCTTCAGGGCTGGTTGTATTTGTCACATCACTGTGCAACACTCCGTGACACAGAATTCCCTATTTTCTCTCACACGGGTTTATCCCTGCAGATGATTTCCATTGACTTTTCCCAGTTTATCATCTCTGTCGATGCTTTAATGGCACGAGGATGCTGATTTGTGACACTCCACCCCATTTCCATGGCAACGGAGGGATGTGAGAAATGCAGGATCAGGACCTCACAGTGAGCTCCTGTCCACAGCAGGACCAAACTCATGGAATAAAACACAGCAGGACAAATTCTGCATTTGGAACGTTTCAGTACAAAACATCCACTTCATCCACAAGTGCAGCTTTGTGTTAACCCTAAACTCCAACTCCATCTGTGGGAATACCCCCAAAATCCATTAATGAGGCTCTGGGAGTACCTGGGCTGTCAGGAATGGAGAAGCAATCCTCTGCTCCTAAGGGAGTGATGCATGGAAGAGACTCCAGCCACAGATTTTCCCTTTGCTCTGGAAAGATTTGCTTTTACAGAAATGCCAGCAGACACTGAACTCAGAACTTCAGAGAGTTCACTCAAGAAAACAACAAATCTTGCAAGATTCAATCCGTTCCTCTGGACCCAGCTTGGACAAAACATCCCCTCTGCTTCAGGAAGCCCACGGTTCCCCAAGTTGTGCCTTTTGTACCTCCCTGCATCAGTGAACTTCACTCGCAGCAGCTCCAGCAAAAAACAAACAAACAAACAAACAAACAGTATTTGCATTTCAAACTTAAGGATGAAACTGAAGTGAACAACACCTTTCCAATTCCCTGGGCAAAGCAAACCCCCTCAGGAGCTGGAAGAAATTTGGCTCCTGTTGGATTCACTGAGGGGGAAAAAAATTCCTCCAGCTGTCAAAGAATTATTAATCCAAGTTGCCATACTCAGAAATTGGAGGATGAGAAGGTATTTAACCACTTAAAAGAAAGGAAAAACAGGGTGAAAGTTTGACTTTGAAGGCTCAGCAGAGCACTCAAATCCCTGTAAAACCAACACAAGTTAGAGCAGAAAACTGTAATTCCAGGGTTGTTACTATAACGGCTTCTTGACATTCCTGGATCAGGAATCCAAGCCTGCCTCTTCCCAATTCTCTGCATGACAAGAAACATTTGCTTCAAACATTTTATTCAGCTGCTGATTAAAGCCTGGGAGCTGAGTCACTGCAGGGGACTTGTGCTGCTGAGTCAGAGCGAAGGCACAGAGCTCGCACTGCCAGACCTGACACGGCTCTTTTTAAGCCAAAATACCCTTTCCCACAGGGAATCTTCCACAGGGAATATGTCAATTGCAGCTACAAATGCACAGCCTGGCCAGGAGGGCTGACAGCTGCTCTTTGCAGTGGGGAAGGGTTGGAGAATTATGCAAGTGTAAATAAATACACTTGAGGAACTTCATCAGCACTAATCTGCCAATTAGTGCCCGCTGGGGACATTCCCAGCTCTCAACAAGCACCAGGTGACCTCCAAAGGCCCTTTCCACCCAAGTTTTCCCTGGGATAGTATAAAGTTGGTGGTTTACAATTTAAACTCCCCTAAATTAGCCAAATTGCAGCAAAATAAATGGAGTGAACTACTGAGTTTCATGGGACAAACCTTATTTCTTATGTTTCTTCTCTGAAATCCCAGAGGAAGTTCCCATCTCTTCCTAACATAATTAACATCTCCAGAGGACTCTCCTAGAAAAAGTGTGTCCAGGACAACTTTATTAAGTGAATTGAAACGCTGGGAAAAGAAGACTGAATCATCTGTACCACTTAAACACAAATCAAATGAAGCTGGTGGCAATAAACACATAAAAGTAGTTGAATTAATTGTGTGAAAGGCCAGCTCTGAACTGCTACCAAAAATCAGTCAAAACCACATTTTTTTACTGTCACTGATAGTTTTGCAGCGAATTAATAAAATAATAAAAGAAAAACATCACTTTGTTTGCTCAGAAGACAAGAGGGCAAAGGAAGCTAAACAGGAGAACAACTACACAAGAAATCCTGTCAAATAATCACAACTCCGGGCTGTCCCTGCTGCAGTGAAACCCTGGAAAAGCTGGAATTCGGGCAGGTCTGGTTTGCACATTTGCTCTCACGGGGGTTGTTTGCCACAACCAGAGCTCTCCTGGAGCAGCCTGGCCCCGTCCCTGTCCCTGTGCCGCGGTCCCCGGGCGGGCACTCGGCTCCGGGACACGCTGTGCTGGTAAATCCCTGATCCCCGCAGTTATTTGGCTCCCATTGGCTCGTTCCCTCCGGTTCAGCTCCCCGAGAGCCAGGGATGTGATATCACTGCTGGAATGTGCAGCGCTGGGAGGGGGAAGGGAGAGGCAAAAATGCTCTTTGGGGGAAATTCAGAGTCAGACAGCGTTTGCTGCTCACTGCCGAGGGGCAGGAGGAGATTAGGAATCCTTTTGGAATGTCCATGCACTGATGGAAAAAGAACCCACCAACTCCTCAGCTCAGTTCCCCATGTTACCTCCTCCTGATTTGATCTTTTCACCCCAAAATTTGAGGGCTTTAAGTCCTCTTCAACATTTATCTAATCTGAGACATTCAGATTTCCTTTAAAAATGGACTGATGGAGCACAAGTGTCACCTGAGAGTCGCTTAGAACAGCCCCTAAAACAGGGATTAACTTTAACTGAATCAACTCAAACTCGACCCATGAGAGTTACAGGTTAAAACCAACCAGAAACGCTCAGAGATAATTACAGAGGGATCTAAAACTCCAATAAATCCATCCTTTCCAACAAGTGCTTTGCCTCAGAAACAAACAGGGCTGTGTGATTTGCTAAGCAGATTTATCTGGACCTCACCAGCCCCAGAACTGAAAGCCTGAAGGAATCAGGACTTTCACTCTTGCAGGATTTTAATGATCAAACTCTCCCCCTTGACAAAGTTCATGTTTGCTCTCCTGAACTAAAGCAAACAAAGCAAAACAGCCAATTAACTGTTCAATTCATCAGCCACGGGAGTTTTATTAAGAATTGAGTGTTAATACTGCTTTGTGGGTTAAACAGCACTAAAAAAGATGTCAATTGCACAGCAAACGAGGAATGAACTGATGACAACTTCCAACAACATTATTAACTTAAAATAATGAAAAAACCAGCCTTAGCTAATTAAAAAAAAATAAAGTTACATGAAGATAATTCAAATGAGGGGGATATCAAATTCTTGCAGTGGTGGGAAGAATGGCAAGCTCCTGTGCACAAACTCCTCAGCTCCACATAAAACTGCTCCAAGAGTTTCCAGACATTCACACCAGGCCCCAGGACATTTTTCTCCTCAGAGCTGCCAGTCGAGGTTTTGCATCTCAAGCCATAAATTAAGATTTAAAAGCTGTTCAGGGCTGGGAGGTGCAGCAGCCACACACCGACGTGGTCACTGCTACTGGAACATCACAGGAGGGTTTGGAGGCAGCAGAAAAGTTCCTGACCAGATCATGACAAGCAAGATCCCACCCCAAAGGGCATTTTTAAAGCTTCACAGAATCGTGGAATGGTTTGGAAGGAGCTGAAAGCTCATCCAGTGCCACCTCCTGCCGAGGGCAGGGACATCTTCCACTACCCCAGGCTGCTCCAAGCCCTGTCCAACCTGGCCTGGGATAACTGCAGGGATGGATGGGGCAGCCACAGCTTCTCTGGAAAATCCATCCCAGCCCCGCACCGGGAAGAATTTCCTCCCAATACCCAACCTAAACTTGTCACTTTAAAGCCATTAAGCTCCTGAAGCAGCTCTGGTTAAAAGACAACATTGCAGGCAGAAAATGCAAACACTTTTCCTTGCAGCAGAGTGAAGATGCTCTGGAATTAAGGATTAAACACGGCTGCTACAGGCTTGGCTCTTCCACCTCACCATTCCAAACGCTGTCTTCCTATAGGAATACTCCAAAAAATCCCACCTGTCCCCCCCGAGCTGGGACCTTCCAGGTCAGGCACATCACAACAAAAAGCTGCTGGAATTAAAGCACGTTTTGAAAAGACAACATCGAGCTGTGATTTATTTGCAGGGGACAGAGACCTGCTCGCAACAGATTCCTCTCCTTCGCAGCAGTGTCGTGTCAGCCACGGTGACACAGGGACAGCCCAACACGTGCACGGTGACATTGAGGGCTGAAGCTTTCTTTCATAAAAGTCACAACAAACCGAAGCGCTGCTGGGTTATCAGAGCGGCGAAGAGGTTAGCTGGGTTCTCACTTGAGCCCTGAACTCTGTGAGAGTTCAGAATTTAAATCAAGCAATTATCTGAGAATTTAAATGAAGCACAGATCTGACAGCCAGGGACAGCCTGATGAGCCTTCAACTGCAGCACAAACAGCCACAAATACCCCAAAGTTACAGCACTGACACCCCAAAAACGGAGTCTTACAGCTCTCACAACCCAAACTCGGGGTCTTACAGCACTGACACTCCCAAACCTGGGATATTTCACCACTAACCCCCCTCCTCTCCCGGCAGCTCCCGCCCCACCCCGGAGCTCCCCAAA
>VZRS01009551.1:2462-45954 GCA_013398055.1 Ifrita kowaldi
GGGTGCTGCACCCGCAGCGTGGGGCTGGGCACTGCCGGGCGGTGCTGTGCGCACCCTGCGGGGTGCTGGGTGATGCTGGGTGTTGTACGTGTTCGACAGAGCTGGATGATGCTGGGTGTACACTCTCGACAGGGCAGGGTGATGCTGTGCACGTCCTGGGTGATGCTGGGTGTACACTCTCGGCAGGGCAGGGGGATGCTGTGCACGTCCTGGGTGACGCTGGGTGTACACTCGGCAGGGCAGGGTGATGCTGTGCATGTCCTGGGTGACGCTGGGTGTGCACTCTCGGTGGGGCAGGGCGATGCTGTGCACTCACCCAGCACTGCTGCTGAGCACTGGAGAAAGTTTATCACCCGGGGCGCAGTGAAATCACTGAAGCCCATCTGGGAGCACTTCACAGACTCCATCCTGTCATTCTTCCAGGGGGACTCAGTAAAAGGGGAACTCCTTGGGAGGAGAACTGGTGGAGCCTCTTTGTGTGCCGAGGGGAGGGATCCAGGCTCTTTCCCTGCCAGTGGGATGCGGTGGAGGTTTCTGTTAGATTTGGCTGATCAGGCTGTGTGTTATTATCTGCCCTCGGAAATGGCTAACGCAGAGACTATTGGAAACGTACCGCCAAAGTTATTTTTGTGCTCGGGCTTTCAGAAGCGCTGTCTGCAAATCTCCGTAAAGGAAATTCCTGGCATTGTATAGGGCTAATCAGAAATACTGCTTCACCACCAGGTTACGCTGCTTATGGGGTGGCTTTCAGTCACTCTTCCAATGTACCCTTACCCTGATGGCCTGTGTAAAACAGTCTTGCTCTGGGTAGCAGGTGACTTATTTGGTCTTTTGGACACTGAGCATTAAAAGAGAGCAGGATGGGGTTTGTATTTAAAATTATTGTATTTAAAATTTAAACTTTTCGTTCTGCACACAGCGGAATAGAAAATACCTTGTTGGAAGAAGCCAGTTTTTATTCCCCTGGTAGGCAGTGATCAGCTCTGCACTCTCTAGAAAGCTCCTTGGCTGGCAGATTGTGGAAAAGCTGGTTAGTTTCCTCGAGGTTCAGGATATCCAGAGTGTCCTTGTTTGGACCTTGAGCTCTAGGCCGTGCTCGTCCCTGGCTATGCAGGCGGAGGACGGCAGGTTTGCTAACTGCTGGTGGCCTGTGCTCAGCTGCTAGGTGACTACGACAAGGTGAAGGCGGTGTCCGAAGGCTCCGACTGCCGGTGCAAATGCCTGGTCAGACCCCTGGGCCGCGGCGCCTGCCAAAGGATTAACGAAGGCGCTTTCAGAGCCGAGGATTTTTACACGGTGGAAACCATCACGTCAGGACCCAGCTGCAAGTGTGCGTGCGTGGCCCCCCCCTCGGCCCTCAACCCTTGCGAGGGCGACTTCAGGCTGAAGAAGCTGCGGGAGGCAGACAGCAGCGACCTGAAGGTAGGAGAGCAGCTTCAGCTCCTGACACTTTGGGGACAAGGAGATCTTCTGAAGCCTTTTCTTTCTGAGCTTTTTCTAAAAAAAACTTTATTTCCTAACATTTTTTCCCTAAACCATCTCCTAGTTACATTTATATCTGCATGTTTGATATAAAAATCAAGCTCAGCTTAAGGGATTGAGTCGAGCAGCTGCAGTGGATGATTCACTCAATTCATCCCGTGCTGCCTGGGGTTCACCATGGCTTTCTGTGCTGAGAGCCCAGTAGGGACTGGGCTGCTCCCTGCCCTTTGTCCAGCTCCAAATGTCCCTGGAGGACAGCTCTGCTCCGCTCAGCAGCTGCCAGGTCTTTTTTCTTTTGCGGAGAGGGACTCCCAAGGACCCACGCAAAAAAGCTGTTTTGGCTTCCATGGGCCAAAAGCTGCTGATGCATCAGCATGAGGGTGTGATGCACAGCTGGCTGATGGCAGGATG
This sequence comes from Ifrita kowaldi, assembly GCA_013398055.1. Taxonomy (NCBI): domain Eukaryota; kingdom Metazoa; phylum Chordata; class Aves; order Passeriformes; family Cinclosomatidae; genus Ifrita; species Ifrita kowaldi. The sequence continues at coordinate 4,356 of VZRS01009551.1, forward strand.
GATTTGTTGTTTTAAATGCTGACACTTCTCTACTATTTAGTATTTTATCTCTCTAGTAATGTATACCTCTTTTCCAAACGTGACAGTGTTTGTTCTAAGTACTCCTGACTTTTACTGGATGCTGGTGTGGCAGCTGGCAGCAGACCCTGCTGGGTTTCCCAGTTTGCTACCAATGTAGGGCAGCAGAAAGTGCCACTGGCTTGGTCCAGTCCTGGGGAGCCCCTGGAGCGGAAGGTTGAGTGCTGGTGGCACCGGTGCCCCTGGGTCCCTCTCGGGTGGGAAGGCAGGCGGTGTGCAAGGTGCTGCCACCGAGGCCACCACGATGGGCTTGTTCTAATTAATTTGGAGCTTGACGATGTGTTTCATCTTGTCCGACTGCAGACAGTTAGCAGCTTCTTGTCCAAGTGCCCCTGCAGCTAGGGAAGATAAACAGACACAGGCAGACAATCCATCATTTCAGGGGAGGAGGAGTCCCAGTCTGGAGTTGCTTGGTGGTCCCTCGTCTGGGGAAAAGCCAGGAGGTCCCACGTGGCCTTAGATGAGAGTCGTGAGCTCTCTGCGGTTAGGGGAGGGACACGCCCCGAGGTGACAGAGGCACCGCTTCTGAGGTCCCTTCCCGGAGGCAGGCAGAGCTCCTGCACCAGCAGCTCCCTGTGCTCTGCAGAGCCGGTCAGCCTGCAGGAGGAGCAGAGCGGCGTGCCTGGCTGCGCCCTTGGCTCCGACTGCTCTTCCCACTGGGGAGCTGCTCACAGCCAGCTGTGGTGTGAAAGCCTGTCCTCTAGGAACTGGCCCCGGCTCCCCCGCTCATTTCGCAAGGACTCGCGGCCAGGCGATTTCACAAGGTTTATCCAAACACACACGCGCCGGGGTTTTGTTTTCTGTGCCACCAAGGTCCATCCCAGGAGCTGGGCAGCAGGATTGCTTTCCCTCCAAGCACAGAGCCCCTCCTGGGGTCGGGATCACTGGCAACAGCTGCTTCTTGTAGGAGAAGCTGGGAAGGAGTAGAGGACACAGCTCCAGTTCTTATGCTGCTTATGAGGAGCAGCTCCCACCACTCCTTAGTGAAGGCCTGGATGAGGCCACCCCATAGCTCTGAGTAGTCCCAAAGGGTTTTACTTTCTTTGCTGGTCCGACAAGCATTGCTCTTGCCCAGTCCAGCAGCAGGAAGGGCACAGGGTCATTTGTATGTTGTGTTTTACCAGACTTTCTTATGATCTGACACAAAAACCCTGGGTGCTCCATGTGTGGGAGAGCCGTGGGAAGCTCCCTCCCTTGGGTGGGCTGGAGGATAAGTCCCTGAGGGAATGGTGAGAAAGAGAGAGAAATCCAGGCAGCAGGAACATAGCCCTGGGCAACCGAACTCACTCAAATGGCTGCACTGGTCTTTCCAGCTGAAGGTTTCAGTCCCATCCATGCCTTTCACAGGGTCCAATGGGAATTCATGGACCATCAGACCACTGAGAGCCAAAATCCACAGTGGGTGAAGGGAAGGAAGCAGTGAGTTGATAGGAACATGAGTGTGGTCTTTAGGGGAAGCTCAGTGTGGTGCTGGCAGGGAGTAGCCTAATCTCAGACCTATTTTTGCGAAATGGCAGCATGCTGCCTGTGGGCACAGCGGGTGTTGTGGGGGTCTTGGTGCAGAGTCAGTGCGAGGAGGCTGTGCTCAGGATCGTTTGGAAGGAGGTTAATGCAGTCTGTAACCTTTGTGCATCGATGGAAATTCTCCAGCCTGGAGGGAAAGCTCTGGTCTCCAGTGGCTGTCTGGCAGGCTGTGTGCATTGTATCGTTCGTCTCCATCCAGCTCTCAGTGGAAAGTGGATGCACAGCCATAAAACAACTCTTGTCTCTTAATGCTGCCATTTTATCTGGCCCAAAAAAATCTTTCCTTTGCTGTCAGCTCCACAGGGAGACTGCAGAGGCCGGGGTGGAAACTCCAAGTGCTGCCAGCAGTGCTGCCTGTGATTCTCCCATGTTTATGAAGCTCTGTTGACCAGTTTGTAGCTGCTGGGAGAAAATGTCACTGCTCTGTAGTAATTCCTACGCATTGAAAATCCTGCTCAGCCTTCAGGGCTGTGAAGTCTGCAGCACCACGCTGGACATGTGGGGACACTTGGGACCAGGGGGAGGTGGCCCAGGAGCACTTCCCACCAGCCTTGCCATGCTCAGTGTTGTCCTCTGTGGAGCACCACCAGAAACTGGACAAAAGGCAGAACAAGGGCATTGCTGTCCAGATCCCCAGGAACGGTGATCAAGGGCTGATGCTGGCAGGACACAGCCACAGGGCTGACTTAAATACAGGGTGTCTGTGAAATGGGTGGCTGCAGAAGAGGGCAGCATCCCTCTGATAAAATTGTTGTCCAGGAAGGGAACTGCTGCCAGGTTGGCACTGAATTTCTATTTCTTCACTCTTGCAATTTGGGAGTATTTTGAAATATTTTAACAAGTTTCTTCTTGCTCCAGGAAAAAGAGCACAGGATGGCACAAACTCAGAGTCTGATCTCAAACTGAGCTGCCTTTTTCTTGTTGCCTCTTTTGCTGGCAGTCACATCAGTGGTGGAGTAGTTAAGCCTTTGGGCTTGTGGGAGAGCCTGCCTAGAGCTGGCAAAGAGAGCAGCATTTTACCTTGCTCGGCTACTAATCCCCAGCACCCAAAACGTGCTCCTGAAGCCCTGAGCCTCTGTGGAGGTGGCGTGTGTTGCTCTGGATGCCGTGCTCTGAGCAGGGCAGCAATGCAGCAGGGAAAACTTGCTTTCTAATCAAAATTCTTGCACTCAGATGGGTGCATCGCCCTTGACTTTCCAGCTGAGGAAACTCTGTGGGGTGTGTTACAGCGAGTGCTGCTGCCTGACTGTGTTCTCCCCTTGCCTTGCAGCTCTCCTCCATCGTCGAGATGCTGGAAAGTGCCTTTTATGGCTTGGACCTTCTGAAGCTGCACTCAGTCACGACCAAGCTGGTGGGGCGGGTGGAGAAGCTCGAGGAGGTGAGTCCCGCTCTCCTTCAGTGTCCTTGCCCTCAGTGGGACTGCCCTCCAATCAAGTTCCTGCTGCCTTTGGTGCATTCAGAGCCGTGTTGCTTGGGAAGAAATGTTAATTAACTATTTGGCTGAAACTAAACCAGACCAGACTTGGATGCCTGAGCTAGACTGGACCACAGGCAGTGCCCAGTGCATCCCCACCCCATCAGCCTCCCCTGACCCTCTCCTGCTCCCCTGGTCCCTCAGGGCCCAGACTGGGAGCAGGATCCCAGCTGTGGCCTCACCAGGAGCAGCATCTCCTTTGGGTTAGAAGGCCCTACTGTTAAGTTTTTCCTCCTCTCAGTTTTACTTGTGTGCTGGTGTGATGGCTGCTCTCAACCAGGAGCTTTTGTGCTGTTTGATGTGGGGGCGAGAGGTTCAGGAGTGGTGCAGGGGTACACTCAACAGGACTGTGGGGAGCCAAGGAGCTCAGATTCCTGAAGGACCAAGTTACGTCTTGGCCCGTGTTGAAAAAAGAGCAGAACCCTCAACCTTCCATTTTATTTTAGAGCAGACTTCCAGTGAAATAGTTTTCACTTCCATACAGTTTAATATTTCTTTGGCTAGCACAGCGTAGGGTTTGCAGTTTAGGCTGTGCTCAGCTATGTAGACACAGGTTGCCAGATTAAATACTGGAGTTTTCTCCCGTGGTCCATATCTGGGATGGTAATTCCACATTCTTGTCGGAGTGGAGCAGTCCTGTTCATCTCCAGCCAGGAGGCGAGAGGCGATGATTTATAAAGCCAAAATTCCGCTTGCAAAGTGTTTCGGGAAGGCACGGCGTGCTCCATCCCGGGGTCAGGAAGGAGACAGCTGAGGGGAGCACGCTTGCCTGGGGGGCTCTGGGTTTCCAAGCATGGAAATTGACCCAAAAGGGGTTTTGAGGTCTGAAAATAACAAAGCACCAATGTTCCCCTTTGCAATCCCACCCTCTTCCTGTGGTTCAGTGTGTTCTCCAGTCGTTACTTGGGTTTGCCAAGGGATTATTTCCCTTATTATTGCCAAGGGGTTATCGCTGCACTCTGCTGCAGTCCCGCAGTGGCCCTGCCTACCAGCCAGTTTCTGCAGGGGGGTGCAGAGCCAGCAGTGCTGGTGGCATGCTGGGCACGTGGGGTGGCCTTTGCAGCCTGGCCACTCTGCTCACAGCCCGTCGCAGGGAGGCAGATGGGCAGAAAGCTCGGTGGGGCTGAAGGACTTTGGCCAGAGATGGAGCTGTAGAGGTGTAGGAGCAGGGAATTCACAGGCTGGGGTCTTTAATTTCCCAGAAGTGGGGCTGCAGGATCGTACAAAAGCAGCCGAAGCTGCCTGCAGGCACTTGGATGGGATGGAGGAAGACAGGAGAGGCCTGGGTTAGAAGGAGATTGCCCAGTGCTCCAGGGCAGAGCCGAGCTGATGCAGGCAGCAGGTGTGAAATGCCTCCTGCTGCTGGCTTAGCATGGAAATTCCTGTTGGGAGGATGTGGAGGAGGATCACACCCTGCATCAGCCGTGGGGTCTGACACAGCGGACAGCTGAGATGCTGAACTGGAGCCTGGCATGGCTTCAAAGCATCGCCCTCCCAGGCGGGTGTGCTTTTGGCAGCTGCTCCCCAGCGCAGCAGCTGAGCAGCCTCCAGCAGCATCACAGGCCAGGCTTTGGTGCTGCCTCTCCGCTCAAGGGGAGGCAAATTCTATCCCTAAGCAGGTCATAAGCCAAACATTACACAGGAGAAGCGATAAAGGCACAAGGCTGTTGGAATCAGTCATCCTCTCCAAAGGAGGATGGTGTTGAGAGCTGCTCCTGCACTGCTCCTGGGGGAGCATCGTGAGATTCCCTGTTCCTCTGCTTACTGCGGCAAAACGCTTGCTGAAGTGTCCCTGCGTCATTGGACTCAGCCTCAAAATGTCCTGGTAAATCTGTGACTCATGGTTCCTGGGTAAAGACTGGGAATTCAGATGCCCTTGGAGGGGGCTGGGGGTTAACCCCTCTGTTTTTGCAGAGATTAGAGGGTTTCATGAGTTCTTCCCAGTATAACAAGGTATTTCAGGCAGATGGTGTCGGTAGAGGGAAGGAAGCCCCAATCCTTGGTCCATGGAGTGCCTTCTCTAGCGAGGCAGCTCCTCTGCTTTGTCTTTAGCTCACAGCTGTCGCATCAGCTGGCAATTCTGAGGTCACAGATGGAGGTCACGGTGGGTTTTAGGAGAAATTAATGGCAGGACAGATTGTAAGTGAAGGATCAGGGTAACCACCCCCAGTGCCTGTGCTAAAGTGCTTTGACTGATGTGCCACCTATCCAAAGCAGCTGCTGTTTGAGGTGTAGAAGCCCAAGGAGTGATGAGCAGAGACTGCAACAATCCCTTGGGTGCAGGGGGTGCCTGTACACCCTGCCTTGGGTCCACGCTGGGGGACTGAGAAGGGCAAGGGGTTTTGCCTGCTGGATGAGCTGCAGCCAGCCCCAGCTCCCTCCTGGTCACTCGACAGCTCTCTGAGGGACACTGGCTCTTGTCCTGTCCCCAGATTCTCAGGTTCTGTGGGAGCAGAGGGTGTTGGGGAGGAGCAGTCCCTGAGTGCAGGCACTGTGTGGCCAGGCCAGGAAATTGGGATTAAGAAATGAAAGATGAACTTGCTGCCACAGGCCAAGGACACCAGGCTGACTTCAGGTGTTTCAGCTTGTCTTTTTCTTCTGTGAGCCAGCGAGTGTGGCTGAAGATGGGGGTTGAAGAACCTCAAGGCCACTCTCCTGCTCCATGGGAACCTGCGGCAAAGAGTGGACTTGGGATGTGCACACCAGGGATGGGGTTCCTGGATCCCCAGGAATCAGTAGTATTGTAGAATTAGATGATAGTATAAGAGGAATATGGAACTTAATCGAAAACTATGCTTATGCTTTTTTGCTTTGCTTGCTTTTGGCTATGCAGATTTACCAGTTAACCACCCTAAAGCTAATGTTTGGGTGACTTCAGCTAATGCATCAGGTTTAGATACCACATGTCTGTCCAGCATGACCCCTGAGAAACCATTTTCACATGTTTGGTTGGTGTGCCAGTGGATGCTTGGCCAATTCCAATAAGAATTAATGAAGTTATTCAAGGTCCCTTCATTAAGACAAATGTGTGGAACTCCTACAGTCCAGTAGATGCATGGGATTGGTGGGCTCCTCACCTTCCCAAGGCATCTTCTGAAGCTCAGGAGCTAGAGATCCTTGGCTCTACGTATATGACCTTTTGTGTCAAATTTAATTACGCAGAGAATAGTCAGTCTTTAATTACAGACGTTACTCCTTATCACAATTTATATAAAAATCAGACCTTACGGTGCAACTGTACTTCTGTAGTTCATTCTGTGTATGATACTCCCTTTCAATTACCACGTCAGGGATCAGGGGCATCTTCTTAGCAGCTGAAGTGCCCAGCCCCGTGGAGAATCCCCAGCTGTGAGCCCAGGATGGCAGCACAGAGCTCCAGGGCCGTGGTTTGGGGACCGCAGAACATCCCTTGTGGTTAAGTGGGGTAAAGTCTCCTCTCTCGCTTTTCTAGGGCATGTCCAGGAACTTCACGCAGGAAGGCCAGCGGGCAGGAGCCAGCGGCGAGGAGGGTCTGCAGGATCCCCCCGGCAGGGAAAACTGTTCCAGGCTGCTCACCAACAGCCTGGCCGACATCGAGGGCTCTCTGCAGCGGGACGCTGAGGCTGCCTACACTCACTCAGAGGTACAGCCGCCCAGGCACAGCTCGGTGTCCCTGCTGCTGCTCGGGCCAGCCCTGGGGTGTCTCCTGGATGTGGCCACCAGCCCGGGGTGATTTTCTCCTCGGCTGGAGCGACCCTGTTTGCTTGCCTCCCACTCCAGTCTGCGCGCCTCGGCACAGCCCAGCCGCTGCTGGGACGGGATGTAGGTGGAAGAGGAGGGAGGCTGCTCCCTCGGCCTCCCCCCTTCCCACGGGGTTGTTGCTTTTCGAGGTCAGCGGTGGCTGAGCTGCTTGGAAAGCGTGATGTCATTGCGGGGCCGGCTGGGAAGCGGTGGGAAACTCAGAGCCTCTGATTAGCAGGGCTTGGGGCTCGGTGGAGGGACAGCCTGTCGCCCGCCTTCCCTCCCTCCCTCCCTGCCGGGCAATTACCCCTGCACCGCCAGCCCCTGCGCCTGGCCGGCTCCGGGCAGAGGCTCGGGCATCGCCCCGGCTCTGGCACCCAGCACCAGACCGTGGGGTCTGCCCAGCACGGGGACATCCTCTGCCTGCGGCAGCACTTTCTGTGCAGCCTCAGACCGGGGTGAGCGGGGTGTTTTGGGAAAAGGTCTGTCCGGAGTGTCCTGGAGTTCTTGCTGCTTCAGTGGTGCTATCTAGGATGGCCCGTGCTCCTCTGATCTTTGCTGAGCGGCTCCTGGCGCATCCTGGTCTCACCGCAGTGTCCCTCTGCAGGGCAGTGGGAGGTGTCTGGCGGGGGGGACAGTTAGTGTGTCATTTCCAGCTCAAACAGGGCTGCTCAGCTCCTGAGGATGGCAACAGCCTGCACTTGGCCCACCCCTGCGCTGCGGATCCTGTGGGGATGGGCTCCCTGAGCCCTGGTGGGGTCAGGGCTGCGCTCCCACACGGGTACTGTGTGTCAGCAGCCAGGGAAGTGGCACCAGCCGTGCCGTGCCGTGCCGTGCCGTGCCATGCCGTGCCGTGCCGTGCCAGCGCTCTCTGCCCCAGGGACAGCCGTGCCCGGGCGGGCTGTCCGCCCATGCTCCCAGCCCCACTCCCCTGCTCCCCACGCCATGAGCTGAGCAGCTGCTGCCTGCTGGAGAGGAGCCAGCCCCGGCCAGGCAGGGGAGCGAAGCGTGGGGCTTTTATTACCCCGAGTGACCTCATTTCCCAATATTCCCCTTTTCTCGCTGCTAATTGCAGCAGGGCCCATCTTCTCAGCCAAATGGGCACGGCTTCAACCCTCGGGCTGGCTTTCCGACTTCCTTTAATGAGATGAAATCCTTCAGACCTGAGCTGCGGCAGCTGGTCCCTGCCCCGGGGGGGTTCCTGGTCCCTGCCTCAGGAGGTTCCTGCTCCTGCTGGGAAGGTGCCTTCAGCCTCTCTGCCCTGTGAGAGCTCAGTGCACATTGCACACTCTGCAGATCAGCTGCTGGAACCGGCCCCTGGCATGCCAGGGAGTGAGGCCTGCTCTGCCTGCCTGCCCTGCATCCCTGAATCCCATAGCCTGTGCCCTAGGGAGCCCTGAGTCCTGGAACTGCAGGGTGGCACCAAGGATATGGTGGAACAGCCCTGCTGTCTCCTGGAGGGTTTCCCATGGCAGAATGGACTGAGGGAGACCCTGAGGAAGGAGGGAGCTCAGATCCTCCTACCCAGCGTGGGGCTGTGCAGCCTGACCTGCCCTGTCGCCAGAACGTGGCATTTCTGGTAACAGCCTCCTGTGTCTCTTTCAGGGAAAATACGAAGAAAGATTCCTGAAGGATGAAACCATCTCCCAGCAGATCAACTCTGTGGAATCCCTCCCAGAGCTGCACCTCTCTCTGGAGGACAAGAAGCCTGAGCAGCTCTTGCAGAGGAAGCTGCGGGTGAGGAGCCGGCCTCCTTCCAAGCCCACCATTGTCCGAGGGGTCACCTACTACAAAGCCCAGTCCACCGAGTCAGAGAATGACATCGAGGAGCAACGTGAGTTGGGTATGCAGCCATGGTTAGTGGGATGGCTGGCTGCATCCCGCAGCAAACCAGTGCCTCATCCCCTGGGAATGCGTGGGCAAAGTGAGTGGGAGCAGCAGGGGGAGGTGGGACAACTGGTACCTCACCGCTGTGCAGCCTTTGAGCTGTGTCTGTGGAGCAGTGCAGCATTGTTAGTCCATGGAAAATCCCTGCTAGCGAAGGAAATAGGTCACTGCTTTGGTTCGAAACGCCCAGCATCAACACCTTTCCAGAAGTAAATGGAGGTTTATTAAATATGTTCGTGTTTCAAATCTGCCTGCCCAATGGCATCCCGTGAGGTTTGTGCTGTGGAAGGCAGCTCGGAGCTCATGGCCCTGGCCGTGGTGGGAGCAGGGGCTGAGCCCTCAGGGACCAGCGGAGGGGGCAGCACGGGCAGAAGGACAAATGCCCTTGTTGTGCAAATTGGCTCGGCAGCGGGGTCGTCCAGCCCTGCCCTGCGGGGGCTTGTGAGCTCCTGGACATGCGGAGGAGCAAAGGGTGCCCGTGCTGGCTGGGGCGCCCCAGTGGTCCCCGTGCCCTGGCTGAGGCACCTGCTTTGGCATCCTGGGTTAGGTAGGTGGGATCTGGTTGGGAATGCAGCTGGGTCTCCACCCTGCCCAGTCAGTCTCTGGGACGTGGCAGGGCAGAATTGCTCTCCGTCACCTCCTGCTCTCCCAGCCTGAGGTGGTGGATGTGGCTGTGATGGTCTCGCTCAGCTCCTGACACGAGTGCTCTCAGCCTGGGCAGTTCAGCCCTTTCCTGAGGGGACATGGAGAGGGATTTAGTACCAGACAGCCTGCAGGGGTGGGCAGGGAGCCAGCTGGGGGGGCTGTGGGAGACTGGCTGCCCTCACCGCGGGGCTGACCCCTGTGCCTGTGTTTGGCAGCGGACGAGCTGTTCAGCGGGGACAACACGGTGGACCTGCTGATCGAGGACCAGCTCCTGAGGCCCAGCAGCAGGGCGGGCGAGGCTGTGAGGAAGCCCTCCCCGGTGGGGTGGCCGCCCACCCCTGGCAGCGCTCCCACCACCCTGCCGGCCGCTGGCACTGCTGTGACGGCCACGGTGCCCCCGTCCCCTGCCACGCCGGACCCCACCGCTGTGAGCTGGCTGACCCCCACCCCGGAGACCATGACTGCCCCGGCAGGGCTGGCAGAGGAGGGGACCCCACAGCTAGTGGCAGCCTTGGCCAGCACAGTGGTGGCCACAGCCACAGAGAGCCTGCCCGTGGCCACCCCTGCTGGAGGCTGGAGTGACATGGAGAGCAGCCCAGGAGCTTGGGTACAGGTGAACACCCCCCCGACACCAGTCAGCCCAGCCATCCCTGCCACCCCAAAGGAGGGCCTGGAGGAGGAGGACATCAGGAACATCATTGGTGAGTGCCTGCAGGTCCTGCACCCATCCAGCTGTGTATGTGGGGGCTGGCTCGTGCCCACAGTGTGTCCTGCTAAGCACAGCATACCTGGACTTGGTCGCAGGTGGGAGGTGTCATGGAGATGGTGGCTGGGCAGCACTTCACTGGCGTGCCGGGTTTACTCATGAGCTCTGGAACCTACTGGAGTTTCCTCCTACCTTTAGGGGCTGGGCTGGGCTGGGCAAAAAAAACACCGGACCTGAGGCAGGCAGCAGCCTCAGCTGGAACAGGGACATGGCTGAGGCTATGGGGAGATGTTTGCGGGGTCTGGCCAGTGCTGCTGGGCCTCACGAAGCTGCACCAGGGCCAAGATGGCAGGGGGTACCTGCAAGGGGCTGGAGGCAGGTGATGCCTGCAGGGACAGTGTGGCCACCCTGCCTCTGGCCTCACAAGCCTTTCTCTGCCCATGCAGGGCGCTGCAAGGACACGCTGTCCACCATCTCGGGGCCCACCACCCAGAACACCTATGGGCGCAATGAGGGAGCCTGGATGAAGGACCCCCTGGCCCAGGAGGAGCGGATTTATGTCACCAACTACTACTATGGGAACACTCTGGTGGAGTTCAGGAACCTTGACAATTTCAAGCAAGGTGGGTTTGCACCCTCTCTGATAGCATGCTAGCCACCCCTCAGCTGATCCACGTAGCATCCTCATTCCCAGGGATGCTACATTGTGGGGGGATGACCTCCCTGGGGGCCTTCCCCTCTTGGGTGCTGGCACCCGGCATGGGGGGTTCAGAGCGTGGGACAGGTCAGGCTGTGGCTGGTGGCCGGGGAGGGAGTGCAGGCAGAGCTGGGGGCAGAGGGTGCTGATGGCATGGCCACCTGCCCCACAGCACAGGGAGGGTCTCACCAGCCAGTGTCCACCCTGCAGGTCGCTGGAGCAACTCCTACAAGCTCCCGTACAGCTGGATCGGGACAGGGCACGTTGTCTACAACGGCTCCTTCTACTACAACCGGGCCTTCACGCGCAACATTATCAAGTACGACCTGAAGCAGCGCTACGTGGCCGCCTGGGCCATGCTGCACGACGTGGCCTACGAGGAGTCCACCCCGTGGCGGTGGCGAGGCCATTCGGATGTGGACTTTGCTGTGGACGAGAACGGCCTGTGGGTCATCTACCCGGCCATCAGCTACGAGGGCTTCAACCAGGAGGTGATCGTGCTGAGCAAGCTGAACGCGGCCGACCTCAGCACCCAGAAGGAGACCACGTGGCGGACGGGGCTGCGGAAGAACTTCTACGGGAACTGCTTTGTCATCTGTGGGGTCCTGTACGCGGTCGACAGCTACAACAAGAGGAACGCCAACATCTCCTACGCCTTTGACACGCACACCAACACGCAGATCATCCCCAGGCTGCTCTTTGAGAACGAGTACGCCTACACCACGCAGATAGACTATAACCCCAAGGACCGCCTGCTCTACGCCTGGGACAATGGCCACCAAGTCACCTACCACGTCATCTTTGCCTACTGAGACCCCCCACCACAGTGGGGCACTGCGAGCCAGGGGCCACCAGCACCTTTTATTATTATTTTTATTGTTATTATTGTTATTTTGTACAAATTGAAGAGTAAATGATGGGTTTTGTTTCAAGCTGGTTTTTTATGGCGGATTGTAGATCGATCCCCAGGCCAGAACCACCTCCTTCGTCTTTGCTGTATCCTTGCTTCTGATTTTCCTTCCCAGGGGAAGGAGGTTCTCCTTTGGAAGGGCAGCCCCGGCTCTCCTGCCCAGAGAAGAGGAGGTGGCGCAGCCACAGTCCTCCTGATGATGTTTTTAGCTAAAGATGATCAGCAAGACACCCTGAACCAGTGCAAAGCTGCACGCACCAGGTCCCAGCGGGATGCTGATGCCTGCCTGTCCTGGTGGAGGACCTGCATGTCCCGTGGGAATGTCCCGTCTCTCAGGACCATCTTCCCAGCTGACGGCCAGCAGGCCCTTTGGAGATCCTGCTGTACAACGGGGCTGTGAGCACAGCTCCAGCAGCCCCTGGTGCTGGTACTTACGCCGAGGACTGTCCCCTCCAGCCGGGCTCTGCTCTTTGCAGGCTGCTCCGGGGGCCGGGCGCACCCCGAACCCTGACTCATGCCTGGAGGGAGCTGGCGGCGAGAGGGGGATGCTGTAAATACGTGTAGATGGCTTTTGTTTGTTCATTTTGTAACCCAAAGTAGTCCCCCTTGGCATTTGCTGGGTGAAGACTCTGCTCAGCTGGGTGCTGGGCTGCCTGGGCAGCAGCTGGGGAGCCCTGGGGGCTGGTGGAGCCCTTGCTGTGCCACTCCATCTCCTACATTCCCTCCCACGTCCCTGCCTGCCCTGGTCCTGGACCATCAGGATCCCCTCACAGGGGCACGGCCCTTGCCCTCCTGCCCAGCAGCATCTTGTATTTACCTGCTGTCAGTAATAAAGGATCCAGTACCTTCGCAGCTGTTCGGGGCATTCTTTGGCTCTGGTTCACCCTCTGCGTGCATGAAAACGCACAGGGCTGCTTTGGTTGGTTTGGGGACAGCCAGTTTACACACCAGATGGGGACAAACCCCAGAGGGCTTTAGGCTGCTTGGGACCGGCACTGGGGCAGGGTGACATGGCCATGTCCTGCCCTGAGCAGAGCTTATCTCTGACACCTGAAGTTGTCCTCAGGTCACTCAGGCTGCAGTAAGACCCTCATGGGCTCCTCTGCCAGGCTCTGGGTGAGCAGCTCGTGTAGCGTGCCCCCTCTGCTGCAGCAGGAGGGGGACTGGGTGCATGTGCCATGGGCAGTGCCAACACTGTGCCAAGCAGAGCCACACTGCAGCCCAAGAGATGGCAGACACAGGACAGGTGTCCCAGTAATTTGCCTAAGGGAAACAGTATTAACAAGCACAATAATAAATATTAGTAATAAATAAAAGAAGGATTTTATTGCCTTCAGTACTAGGGACACAGACAACAGAATTACACAGGATGAGAGATGCTCTCCACCACCACAGCCCAGGGATGCTGGCTGAGGATGTGGTGCCACAGCAGCCCTGAGGCCCCAGCCCCCACCAGCAGCCCTTCCCCAAATGCCAGGCTGTGCCATGCCCAGCTTTCCAGTCCCTCCCCAGCTCCCTGGCAGCAAACGCCCCCCAGAGCAGCCAGCCGCCCCTACCCACGGCCACGGGGGAGCCGCGTGCCTCTGGCTGGGGCACTGCTGGGGTTTCTGACTATTGTGTGAGCTGGCCCACAGTCAGGTGGGCCGGGGCCAGGAAAATGAACTGGTGCAAGGAGCGCAGCCAAACCCCTGGCCGAGCCCGGCTGCTTCCCAGCAGCGCGAGCGCCGAGAGGACGGGGGGCCTGCGCAGCCTGCGCCGAGGACGTGGCAAAGGGCACAGCCTTTCCATGGTGTTGCAAGGCACATACTTCACAGGGGTGTATTGCTCCTCATCCTCCTCCTCACTGCCCCTGGAGCTGTTTGTCTTGCTGCAGGATCAACCTTTATTTCCTAACAGCCACACACATACACTAATAATAATAATAATAATTAAAAACCCCACGTGAGCCAGTTAGCGCTCACACCATGAAGGAAAGGCAGCTGGCTGGCAAAGTGAAGAAGCCCATCATCTTCTGTGTAAACTGCAGAGGGGAAAAAAAATAATGTAACAACATGCTGAAGTCATTATGCAAGGCTGATGCTCTGTTGTCGGCTCATCCCAGCTGAGCACCAGTGTGCTGGAGTTCCTGGGCCCAGCTCCGGCCTGGGGCTCGGCCAGCAAACGTGGGATCAATGAACAGAGCTCCACAGACACTCTGGAATGGCAGCAGTTGGCTGCACCCAGTGTTTGGGGCAAATGGAATGTTCCCCCGGTGCCCAGCGGGTGGCTGTCAGTGCTGGTGAGGCAGAGGGGTGTGTGGGGCTGAGTGTGTGACCTGTGTGGGGCCTCAGCAGAAGGTGCTGTGGCTGTGTCCCACAGAACTGAAGCAGCCCCTCTGCCCCAGCAGGGCCAGTGCTGCTCCACGGGCTGTTGTTAGCAGTGAAAAGCATTAAATAGCACACACAAAAAACCCACACAAACAAAAACCAGGAACAAAAGAAAAAAGAGCCAAACTCAAAAAACCCAAACTTTACAAATGTGTCTGCTGCGTGAAATCACTTCCCTTGGGCCAAGCCTTCCCCATGCAGCCACGAGGGCTGGGGCAGGCAGCAGCAGGATCCTGGAGAGCCAGGCAGATGAGGGATGCCTCAGAGGCAGCCCAGGCCCCGGGGCAGTGCGGGTTGCTCCGTCTGTAGTGCTTTAGTGGTAAGTGCGGGGTCCCACTGCCCTCCTGGCTGGCTGGGGCTGGGCTGCCCCTCCCAGGGCTTTCTGCCAAGGGAGGCTGCACAGGCAGGGATTTGGGCAGAGACTGATGAGGAGTGGGGCTGTCTGGTCAGGCCCAGCACCGGCAGCTAGGAGCTGGACACTGCTTCCTCCTGCTGCCGGGGCACAGTGCAGGGAGAGAGGCCCGATCCGAAGCATGGGTGTCAGCTGCGATGTCTCTGGCTCACCTCCGGCAGCCTAACAGGGACAAAAATTGAAAACAACCCACAATTTTGGACAGTGCATAAGTAGCAAGGATGGCCTGTGTCCCCCCATGCTGCATGGGGCCCCCAGGACTGTCCCTGGCAAGGAGCCAGCTGAGCTGCATAATCCCCGGGCAGGATGCGGCCACTGGGTAGGGTGAGGCACAGGAATGGGCTAAAGGGGACTGTCCCTGCCGTGCCCACGTGCCAGGAGCCCCAGGACCTGCCAGGGAAGGGGCTCAGGCTGGCGGCAGGACCTGCTGCATGCCGGGTGCTCCCCTGTGCGCTGTCACAGGAGCTACTGCAGGGATTTGACAATGGCCCTCAGGGCATGGGGCGTCTCTGGGACGGAGGGGGACGAGCTGTAGAAGGTGTCGGTGTGATTTCTGCGCTGCTCTCGGAGGTACGGAGGGACAGAGGAACTTTTGATGTGGAGGATCCTGGTGTCCATCACTTCGCAGTCAATCTGCATCATCACCTCGTAGTCCTGCCCATTGATCACATTTTCTGCAAAAGTAAGGATTAATAAAAAGGTCAAAGTTAGCCCTGCAAGATCCAACAGCACTAAAAGCAGCGCTTTCTGGGCCTTTTTTTGTCTGGAGCAGGAGCTGCAGTGGGGGAACTCCCTTTCTGGAGCTGCACACATGGAGCTCCATCTCACACAGCAGAGCCCCAGACTGCTCGTGACACCTCAAAGAGCCCACAGCACACTTAGCATGTGCAGTCACACCTAGAAATTAATGTCTTCTATTTCCCCTTCTTCATCTGCACATAATTACTGACAGAGTTTGCACTGTATAACATTTATTACAGAACTGTTGTTCTTGAGCCACTGAAGTATGGGAGTGATTGAAGATACGGTTTATTTAAGAAAGCTGAATGTTTCACTTTCTGTAACCCTCTTGACACTGAGGATCTTGAGGAATTTCTTCACCAGTTTATTAATAAAAAAAAGCTAAAATGTGATCTCTCAAAAGAATTAACTGTGCCTCACTCCTGTCCTGACCTGGCTGTTGTACTTGAGTGATGTGGTGACACTGGGCAAGGCCATTCCCCTGACAGACCCCTGGACACAGGAAGACCCAGACCAGCAAGCAGGACCTCGGTGTGGCCCCAGGCCCAGCACATCTGCTGCCACAGGAGCTCCTGGGCTTACAGGCTGTGCACATGGCTAGCATCTGCTGCCTGGATTTAAAGGTGGGAGACTATTCCCTGCATAGACAGTGTGCCCAGGAATGCAAGAGCTGAGATCCGATTTCCAGGCACGACCAATCCTTTCAGAGTCAGAAGACTGCCATTGGCAGGGTTTCCTTTCTGTGCAGAGGAGGATGGAAGATCACCTAATGGAAAGCATATGGACTGGAGGAATGCAATATACATTACTAATTTTTACTGTTTTCCTGGATTAACTCTGACTCTGGATGACAGCTGACAACCATGGCCGGACCCTCTTGTACCCCACGCCACCTGCAGAAGCCATTAGATCAACTATGTCTGGTATAGTAATGAAAAGCAGGAGCAAACCCTTGCTAAGGGGGCTGAGAGCCTGCAAGGGAAATCAAAGCTCCCACCTGCAAGAAATGAAATGGAAAAAGCTCTGTATGTGCCACCAAGAGACCGAAGCCAGAAGCAGCTGTGCAAGTCTCTGTGCCACTGACCCAAAACCCCTGACAAGCACCTTGTCCCTCCTGGATGCTGTGCTGCTGATAAAGCCCTGCTGTGATTTCAGGTGATTTGTGCCCAGCTGGGACCCTTTTAGAGGCCATCCCTCCAGGTCACCCTTCCTCTCTGCCTTTGGATGTGCCCTTGGCTCCCACCCGACAGGCTCAGGACCAGTCAGCAGAGGGGGCTGGGCTGCTGGTGCCCCTCAGAAGATGGGGCTGGAAAGGGGAGCACAGGGGCACGAGGGGAAGCTGAGGGGCACAGAGCCTGGAGCCAGCACATGGGCACACATGGGCTCCCTGTGACACAGCAAGATGGAAACACAGCTCCTCAGCCCTCATGCTGCAGTGATAGAACCCTAGCTATGAGAGAAACAGTGCTCCAAAGCCACAAGTGGGTGAGGTGGGATGGGATGGTGGCCAGGGCCAGGAAAACCTCTTGGCAATGCAGTGAGTGTCTCTGACTGCCCATAGCAGCCAGCACAGAGGGCTATCATCAGGTTCCTGGGCATTGCACAAGACAGAGGGACCAGCAATCCCAAGGGCTGCCCAGGCAAGGGAGGGAGCTGTGCTGTGTGGGTGGCACTGGGGAGCATGGGAACCAGCCCAGCCCGTTCAGGCCAGCTGGGATCTCGCTTCCCCCAGTGCTGACACAGCAACAAAGTGTGCCAGGATCAAGCAAGCCACAGCTCTGCTGCCCCATGGCAAGAGGGGCTGTGTCTTCTGAGTCCACCACAGCAGAGGGAGTGGGGAGGAATCACGCTCACAATGAGCCTCTCTGGCCAGCAGGCACACAGGGGATGCACACCCCCCAAGCAGATATTCACAAAAGTACCCAAATCCTGCCCTGGGCCTCTGAATTAGCCCAGGAATTAGAGGCAGATTTAAAGCTGGCATCTGATTCTTTCCCCTTTTGGGGTGAAGGTATTGAACTGCTGCAGAAAGCCTGTGCAAAGGGCTTGATCTCACAAGGGTGAGGGCAGTAATGGGAATGGCTCAATGCCCACTACAGGCATTTCCAGCAGCCTTTCTCATTACCATTAGCTCCAAACTGATACAGAACAGGAGGTGGGATGTTCCCCAAAGTCAGCAGTTAGTGCTTGGTGCTGCTGCCAGGCACCTGGACCAGCTTCGTTGTAAGGAGGGGTCTGAAAGTGGTGCCAGCCCTGGGACACCCAGCCCATCCCAGCCCAGGGAAGGGCTGATGCTCTGTGAGCATCCATGTGATGGCCTCAGCCAAACAGCAGGCAAACGTGACCTGAGTGCAGCTGGCACAATCCCCTGTTTGGGAAGACCAGCTCACTGTCATTGCAAGAAATGATTCCACACTGCTCCATCCTGAGCTCAATGCCGTTAAACTGCTTCATGATCTGGATGAGGAATACAGAGCATATTTAGAAGATTTCTGGAAGATGCTAAACTGGAGAGATTTCAACCACCTTGGAGTGGCTAGATTGGATGAGACTGCAGTTTTGATAAAAGAGAGAAGCTGTCCAAAATCTTCAGAATGCATTTCAACCACGGCCAGAGCTGGAAAACATGAGTAAAAATGGGGCTGGGCAGAAGTACTACAGAAAAACCTTCAGGACTGCAGAGGATCACTGCGGATAAGCCAGCAGAATGACAGGACTAGAAACAACAGCTCGACTTCAAGAGAAACATATTTAACTTTGACCGAGTTTCTAATGATAATGAAATACAAGCCCTGCATGCATACCTTGGGGAGACGAGAGGCTCTCCATGACGGAGAGTTTTTAAGGAAAGGCTGGATGACCAGCTGCCCATTGGGCCCTCGGGTGCCTTGCTCCACACAGACACTTGCATTTGCTGCTGGTCTCTCTGACCCTGCCCTTCTGTGAGCTGCAAGTGCCTGCTCATGATTGCAGCTGCTGTCAGCACCTTCCCAAAACTCAGCACCTGCAGCTGTGGGTTCTCCACTGGACTCCATGGTCTGATCTGATCCCCAGCACAAGCGAACAATTTTGCTTGGTGATTCCTGTGTCAGATCATTTAAAAACGGCCTTGTCAGGCTTTCTCTCCTCCCCCTCCCATGCATATTCAGTATCTGGAAGGCACCAGTGAGGCAGAGGGTGGGATTCCAGAGGGGCTGCTCCCAGCAGTGAGCTCACCAGCCATGTGTGCCTGATCCCTGGAGGGGTCAGTGTGTGTAACCAGCGCTCAGGCCAGCCTGCACTGCCCTGCCTGAGCACACACCCAGCACCCTCCCAGGGAGGCACAGGTAGCAGGGTGTCTGTGAAGCAGGTCTGACAGCCCTGGGCTGCTGCCTGCTGCTCTGTGCGCTGGCTGCAAGGTCAGCACTGCCAGCATGCATTACACAGGGCTGTCTAACAGCCCAGAGCAACGCTGACACTGAGTGATTTCTAAAGTTTACTGTCTTCAATTACCTATGACTGATGGTTTGTGGGATTACGTAAGTGAAAACACAGGAACGGATCTCCTGTAGAGGTGTCTGGATTTATAAATAGATTTATTGCTCCTCTTTGAAGTTCAGAACATACAGTTTCTCACACAGCGCAGACTCAGGCTTAAGAAGCCATCCTTGCTGGGCCAAGAGCCTGCACTGCAGTTAATTATTTGTTAACAGGTTTAAAAGCCATGCTTCAGGTGATTGACTATTTCAAATTAACAGCAAAGGTAATTGTGCCAAGCGTTGCTGCTCTGACTGCACCTTCCCAAAGAGCCTTGCTGGCTCTTGTGGGCTGTACCAAACTCCCAACACAAGCTTGGTCTAGGGAACAGAAACCTAATTCCCAGTGCTGCTCTCCCCCTAAAACAAACATGTTGCAAAATCCAACAGATGAAAGCTGAAGTCTGCAGTCCAAACCAAAACCAAATAAGGCTGAGGGTATTAACTACTGCTACAAATTACTGAGGACGATGGAAGACTGTCTTCATATTTGAAGCACCACATTTTCAAAACTGTCTAACTGAAAAGGCCATAAAACCAAAATCCTCCTTCTTCTCTCAGCAGCACAGACATCCATCAATCAGCTGACTGTTCAAATGTCTGTCTGTGAGACTGAGCACCTACTTCTATGGGAGATGCTCTCTCAGAGAAAGGCAGAAGACAGGCAGAGGGCTTGAAAGGCAGGCAATGAAACTTTTGTTTTGCAGTTAGTCAGAACAAATGGTGATGTCAACAGTCTCTCTAGATTTCAACTTTACACATACTGTCGGGCTGTTTGGCCCTATGGACACACCTGTCCTACAGAAGATGTAATTCTGATAATTTATCCTTTCCTACCTACATACATCTTCCCCAAAAAGCTTTGCTGCAGCAAATGCTCATTTTGAGAACGCGTGTCTGCAGAGAAACTGAAACAGAGCTCCCCTGAAAGGCCACCTGAGCTTGCTGGAGTGTTTCAAGACTGTAACCAAACACCATGGAAAAGCTTTACAGCTTTCTGAAGGTGTACTCACGCCATAGGTACATTTATAGAGCCTTATTCTACCAGAACTATGAATTTTACCTTACTCTGGGCAGTATCACAAGAAAGTATTTACCAAAAAAATTACCAGAAAAATATTCTGTGGGAGCAATACTCTATCATTCCGTGAGACCCTCAGTCCTCAGGCCCTCTCCTAAGGCCCAGCTGCCTTTGAAGCAGAAAACCCATGTACCTACTGGCTGGTGTCTGAGTAGGTGACTTTAAAATGGTCAGAACCTGCCTGGCTCTGTATCTGCTGTGCTCACTGAACACACGTTTAAGGTACTATCAGCCACACAGATCTGGACTACATGTCCTTGCTCCTCCAAAGGTACAGGGAGGGAAATCACTTGCCCCATCCTTACTTTAACTACCTGTCTTTGTCAGTAAGGCTGCAGAATCATCCCCTCCTCGTGGACAACAGCAGAGGGTGAATTTGCCCTTGGAACCAGCTTAATTGAGTCAAAATAGGAGCTGTTGAATCATCCCTGTGTAAGGTGATCCAAACCCACCAACTCTCTTAAAGCCATCTTTGCTGAGCAGCTACTCACACTCTGTACTTTCCACAATTCCTTCTAAAGAGAACGTTTTCAGTCTGTGTCAGTGTTAATTTACACTCGGAGCCCCTTCTGCAGGCCCATCTCTCACAGCAGCAGGAACCAGGGCAGCTTTCAAAGAACCACTGATGTGTTCCAGCACCTGGGTGCTTTGTGCGAGCTGCACCAAGCTGACAATGATAAAGTTTAGCTTCAAGAATGATTTAGCACCCAATTACCCCAATAGTTTTTATTGTAACCTGTCCTGGCCCAAAGCAGAGCTTATGTTTAGGGCAGCAGGGTTCAGAAAGCGCGAGCTTCAGGAGCTGAAGGCACCAGCTGCACTCTGGCACTGGCCTGTTGAAGGGCTGCAGCTGTCCCCACACATAACTCAGGGGGCTTTCTCCACATTGTCACTTCTGCAATCTTCCATCCCATCTCTGTTGAGAAGCCCTGACTGTCCTACCCAGCACATCTGGACAATGTTTCCATCTGAAGGGCTGGTATACACTACCAAATAAGTATATAAATGAAGCAGTGTTACAGACTAAAAATACACTCACTGCAACGACGCAGCAGGATTCCTAAAACATTTACAGATTGGCTTATAGACAGGATTGTTTGAGGCAAGGGAGAAAGTTATAGTGTGACCCAAATAACTTCCCTTTTTAAAAGCAAATTCCCACTTGGAACTGCTTCCAAACAGAGCGCTTGCAATGGTGTCACCTATGTGAACTCAGCTGTCCTCAGTCCCTGGCAAAGGCTAAGTGAGATCCTGGCATTTCAGTCTCCAGGTCTCCTACCACCTCTCAGACTGTGAGCCAGGCATCTCTAGGAGTACAGAAACAGGGCCATGGTCTGAAACACTGGATCCACATCATCGAAGTCACCCTGACAAGCTACGAGCTGACAGCAAAGAGACAGAGTCTCTCTCCACGCCTAATCTATTGGAGCAGTGGTGTCAGGGGTTATCCAAGGGAGACATACGCAGGCATGAGAGGTAAGCAAGCAAATTGGAGGAAACAAGCTCTCTGTGGCCTCAAAGTAAATAATGGAGCTACAGGAGAGACTGGCACTGGCTGTGGGTGAGGAGCATCACGGGCCCCTAGCTTGCACCACTGTGATTTTGGTCAGCAGCAGCCATGAGCAATGAGGTCAGTGGCCAATCTGTGCCAGTCGGTGCTTTGCAGTACCTGGTCTAGACTGGGAGGTCTCAGGGACAGGGAAGGAAAGCTGGCTCTTCCCAGGGACCATTTCCCACCTGACTGCCCACCTCTTCTTTCAATCTTCTTTCCTGCTGCAGTCACTCTCCTCTAAGGAAAGAACATGAGCTACAGAGGAGATGGCCCAGTGTGGACTTGGTGTGATCACTCTCATTTTGGAGGGGGAGCCAATGGTCATCTCAGGAAGAGAAGATCAGATTCACCAGTGTTGACCCTTGCAGGCACTTCATTTAAAACTCCCTCGGATGGAGCATTTCTCAGAAAAACTGAGACATTTCTGACAGCTCTGGCTGTGCATATGTGTGTTGTTGGCAGGGTAGCATTGCTGCAGGATGACCATATTTAAAACCTAACCAGCTGTGACAATGCTAATGACAAGAGGGAAAAACCCAAAGAGAAAACAAAGACAAGGGTCAAAGGAGTTCTGCTGCACAGAAAACTCTTGGGAGTGAAGGGGAGAGGCTGGAGGAAGAGCAGTGCTCTTAGTCAGAAACCATCCCATGCCCACTTGGGAGGCACTAAAAGGATAAACAAACTTCCCCCACTGCCTGCAAATCCAGACATACCCACTTTACAAGACATAAAACTGCACACAAGAGAGTAGGAAAGTAAAGGCTTCTTTCAAGAACTAGGGCTGGAGGGCTTGGCCCAGGATGAGGGCACGCTCCCTGTGAGTGCAGCAGGGAAGGACTGGGAGCCACAGCATCTCCCCAGCACAGACCTGCGTGTGAATCTACTGGTAACGACCTCTTCACTGCAAAATGAGACCATCTGTTTCCACCTTTTAGAGAGACACTAATCTGTGAGTGAGCCTTCCCTCTTGCCTCAAAAGCTTCCTTCCTTTTAGCAGTCTCAAAGAACTACCTTTTCCCAAGTTTTCTGAACACTCAGGTATGTTACTGTGCTGAAGAGACCACCCTTATCCTCACTCACTCTCCCTCTGGGGTCTCCAATGGAGCACTAAGGTAGGACTTTCCTCTGCAGGAGCTGTGCTCTCTTCCCAATCTGTTGCATGTACCAGGACACACTCAACTCTCACAGATTCTGCCAACTTGTGCAAAACTGAGACTTCAGTTGAAGCAATTTTTTCAAAGTTTGCCTTGTTACCTGCTATTTTCCTGATATTTATACCGCCTTAGTGGTTAACACCAGCACAAGAACACTTTACTCCTTCCTTTAGCAGTGCTGACTTCCACTTTAAGTGCTCCTTTACACCTTGGTCCTCCCCAGGCACTAGAGATTCCCTGGAAGGCTTCCTCTGGAAAATATTTTTATTATTTTTTTATGCCTCAGGCATGCTGTTCCTCAGTATCTTTTTCTGGCTTAACTTCTCATGGTTTGAAATTTAGTCTGCCAGAAATTATCCTCTTTTTTTTTCTATTCCCTCATTTGGCTACAATGTCTATTGTTTAAAAGATATCTTCTTACTTCTATGAATTGACTTGAATGTGTTACTTAAGGCCATTGGATTTTTTAGTGTTCTTTTAAAGATTTTTGCAGTGAGCTTCTAATCTTTAATCAATCTTCATTTGCCACCATTTTAACCCCACTCATTTTTGCTTTAATGTTTTCCTATTTGATTTAGCCCTCACCTTTGAACTGTGGCATTTCAAGTTGTAGGCACTTGCTGATAAAATTAATTTAACTATTGGACTTAATTTTTATTTTCAAGAGGCACCATCACATTTTGATTGACATGAACCTTGCCTATCACCCAGTATCACTTGTATCCTGGTGTTAAAGTGTGTCACTGATTTAAGACAGAGGGCTGGTGAGAGACTCTACCCCCTTACAGTTGAAATGTTTTTATAGTTTGGACGGTATCCAAAGAGTGAGCTGAATTTTCCACCTGTCTCACTTGGATACATAGTTACCTCATTTATTTAGATACTGCAATCAGCTCTTGCTCGTAGAAGAGGTTTTTAACACCATCTTTTGCCTGTGTGGGGCGAGCACTCTGCTCCCCATGAGCTTCTGTGATTCAGTGCACTTGTCAGTTAATTATGAAACTACTGCAGAGCCTGTCTGAACGCAGCACGCTCATCAAGAGAGACGGCCCTTGCAAACATTTCTGTCTCCCAGCTACAGCAACAGGAGATTTACAGCTTTAATGTACGAGCCCTGCTCTGGAACAGGGGTGCCTCCTTTCCCATGGAGAGGGGCAGCTGGGGCTGGCAGTCATTTCTTCATCCACATTCACCCAAAGGCGTTTGTGCTGTACGGGGATAAGGCACAGCCTCTACCTCTGGGGCTGCTACAGAGTTAGGCAGGATGGAGGGAGAGGATTTATTTAATGAAGTGGTGAATGACTAAAAATGCTCTTCAGGAGCTCAGGATGTGTTTTTCAAACACTTCCCAAGCCCAGAAGATGCCCAGGAAGCAGGCCAGGAAGCACCAGGGGTAAGGTGGGCTGTATGAAGAGGCGAGGGAAGAGCAGCATGGAGGACAGACCCGGGATCTGAGGAGCAGGGAAAAGCCTCCCAGCCCTGCTGGCAGGAGTCTCCTTAGAGACTGTGACCCAAACACTGAAACAGGCCCTCTCAGACTGCTGTGTTTTCACCAGTCTCTAGGTTTACTCCAGCGATGTCCTCAGGACACAACTCATAAATGTGAACCTCCTCTACCAGCTCTGTTGCAGCTTTTCATGTTTTTACAGGGTGAGCTCATTAAGGATAATTATGCTTCACATCACTGCAGAAATAAAGAGCTACCAGAGTTGGCCCACGTATCACAAACATAAAACTGTGTTTGCCACCTATAATTTCACACCAAGAGGAATTATATAATCTTGAATTTACAACATTTGAAGACATATTCAGGCAGATTGGCTAGGCTGGAGGCTAGAATTACAACACGCTGCACATAGCACAAGGTAGCCAGGATGGCAACAGTAACCTCACAGACTGGGGTGAAAGTTCCCTCTTTGCTTTGCAGCACAGCGCTCTCTGTGAAGCTTGGGAGAGCACATGTCCATGGCAGCACCAGCATTCAGGGCTAAGGAACATCCAGGAGACACATACACACTCAGTTCAAACCAATTCTGCCACTCCACACTGGCATCCGTGCTGCCAGCCTGTGTCACAGACTTCTTTTTAATTATACTTCGTGAATTTTATAGAAGCGTGTCATTTGTATGGAAAAACCAATCTGCTGTAATAACTTGACACTGGCATTGGACACACTAAGCATGAAGCCCAATTAATTTATGACTAATTCTCTACCCCCGTGGCGAACGGCATGTTCCCAACAAAATGCCATCTGCAGCAGTTATCCTGTCTGCACAGGGAACAACAGGCACACTGGGGCTTGGCCTGCTCTAGCAAAACCCACGAGATACTCTTTTCTGTATTAATTAAGGGGCAAAAAGGCACTGAAGATCTTCTGAAATAACCTTCCTGTTATTTTGAATGCATAAAAATAGATTACTCATTTAGCAATTTAGGTAAACAGCTCGTTATGAAAACTCATTAGGGAATAAGCCTTCATGATTTCATTTCTTGATCGTTTCCTGTCTAAATAAATAAACATGAACTCAAGTGACACAGATTCCATTACTTTTGTGCACAGATTCTTGAATGATTTCTTTCATATTTTTTTGAATAATTTAATCTCCCCCTTTCTGTCAAAGGCAACATATTAACAAACATGGCTGGGGAGAGCAAAGTCTTTCAAAGACAACAAAAGCTGTCGGAAACTTCTATTTAAGATTTAATCAAGGCAATGATCAACTCTGACTCAAAGAAATGCAGCAAAGTTTGAGGGAATATTTTGTTTTGACAAACTGCACTTCTACATGACTTTGAGAAGAGAAATGCGAATATCAGCATCTCACAAGATTACTAAAATCTGTTGTTAAAATTCCTTGTTAAACTATGTTCTGCCATCATTTCAATCCTGACCTCTGCAGCTCAGCTTTACATGAGCAGGGGAGCAGAAGTACATCTCTGACATCAGCAAATCCTCCAAACTACAGGAGAACCACAGTACCCTGACATGCTGCTTGTCCATGGCTGCACACAGGAGACTGCAGGCTCTCCCTCTTCCTCAGCCCAGGCTCAGTGATCAGCTGTTGCTGTGAGGTCTAACTGAGAGCTAACCACGGCTCTGATTCTTCCCCAGTCACACTTCACTGAACTACTTTTACTCCTCAACTGGCAGCTCAAGAAGCAAAACAATGGCAGTTTCAAAACGACTGAAACAACAGCATTGGAGACATTCTCAGAAGTATTTCCCTTCATTCTGGTGAAGAGAACTTGAGGGACTCTCAGTGACTTTCCTGAAAAACCTTAGCAGTCACCCTTCTTTCATCTCACATCTAGGTTGTAATCCCTCATACACAACTTCCAAAGCTTGCTGCTCACACTACAGCTGTAAGGCTGTGCTGAGTTCTCAGCACTTTCTGCTAAATGCAGACAGCAAGCAGAAACACTGAGGAAAGTATCTCTACAGCTCATGCTTCTGCAGCCAAGAGATGTGTCCTCTATACCTGGTAGAGCGGCACGAGCTTCCCAGCCTGGTGCCAAGGACAGCAGCTGTGAGAGGGAGCCATGGGCACTGAGACTTGGCTTTTAGGCACAAGGAGAACAACAAAGCACAACAACTATGGGTAACGGGGGCCATCACCCTCCTGGAAACCATTCTGAAGCTATCCAAAGTGAGAGAGAGGCTTCCCAAGACGTCAAGCAGTAACCTCAAGGGAAGGCAGTTGCTGTTCAGTCAGACTCGTATTGTTTTAGACCTTCCTCAGTGACTGACTGGGAATTTGACTTCTTGCTCTGAAAAACGGAAACAGCATCTTTTGTTTGCTTGACCCTGAAAGGCAGAGGAAGTTGAAGACTTTATTTATTCAACCCTAAGACATGGGAACTTACAGACCATTGTCACTTCCCAAAGAGCTTTTGTTTTTATTTTCCTCCTCAGTCTGTGTGGGTTCTGTTTGCCTTACAGATTTTTCACAGACAGTTTGCTACCAGCCTTGGACATCTGTGACTTGCGTGCACATGGCCGTCAGTTGAAAGGAGGTTGGTTCCTTGTAGCTGCATGCAAATAATCATGCTGCTTGATGGCAGAAATCGCTCCAGTTCTGATCAAAAAGCCTCACCACTAGATTGGTTTTCCACCTTTTTAATTAGAATGTGTATTTCAGAGCACTTTTGAAGTCTGTTACATCAGTATGATGATGGATGGTAAGAAGGGAAGCTGAGGGAACTGGTCACGATCAGAAGTTGGCCAACACAACAGAGCACATGGACTTTGCTGAAGTCATCATTCCATTCCATTTCTGCCTTTGGGAGATTATTCTGCTGTTGGATTTCATGACAAAAAGCAACCCTTAAGGGAACAGGGCTCCTTAAGAACCCAGAAACATAGAGGTTATCAAGGGTCAGGCACACAAACAGCTATCTCAAAGGCTGACTGATAAGCCCCACGGGGCTACATCAGACTAAGGACCTATCCAAAATATTCATAAAAAATTCAAAACTCTCTCTCTCACGGTTGCCAATTCCAAGAAAATGAGCCTTAGATTTCATCAGGGGCTTTCTCATCAGGTCTCTCACTTTTGTTTTGGCTTAGAGTGCAGACACCAACCCTCAGTTTAAAGAGAGTGAATGATGGAAGGAATTTCACATATAGGGAACTGTTTTGCATAGGCATCCTAAGAACAAAAAAATGCCTTTTTGGTCTTTGTGCTGCTGCTAAGGCCACCAGTATTCCTGGTGAGTACACACTGCACAGACACTTAGCGTTGCTCCTACCAAGAGCAAGTGCAAGCTGTAAGAGTCCCTCACCTAATCCTAGGGAGAGCTGCATTCCTGAAAGGGGCTTCTTGGGCCAAACACTGACCTGGATCTCTGACACTGCCCCACTGCTGTGTGCTGCAGAGAGCTGTCCTGCTGGGCTGCAGAGCTGCAGAGCTGCAGGCATTCTGCAAACAAAAGGCTTGTGGGACGAGTGGCTCAGCTATGCTGTTCTCCATAGGTTACTTGGATCCAAAGATCGATGTTGTAACCCACAGCATTTTTACAGCAGTTAAATAAATAGAGGGCTAATGGCAGATGGTTTCACTTAAACTTCAAGAAAGGCACCGCCTATATGTCAATTTGGAATTGGTGTAATGAGCCAACAACATTCTGAATTACAATGAAAGCAAATTTAGGAATGAAACCTACTGGAGACTTAACTGGTCTCAAGTGCACAGTTAGATTTCTAAAATAATAGCTGCAATCCAGCATAACAAACACGACTTGCTTGAAAACAAAAGCCTGAGTTTAACTGCAGATTGCAGTTCATTTTCATCCCCATGAGAAACTGCAAGATATTTCTTCTTGGAGTAACTTCTCAGGAAGACACACCACTGGTGCCTTCAAAACCACGTAGACTGGGGCTGGGACTCCCCAGTTCTGCTCTTCTCCTTCCAGGCTTACCAGTGCTGAGGTCCTTAGGTACCACCAGGCAGATTTTCTGTGAGTACTGTATGCATCCACAACTGTTGGGGCTTTGACACTGGGCAGGAGCAGGTCAAAATCGGGCATGGCTGGTTGCAGAGGCCAAAGGGAGAGCTGTACCACAGGACAGCAGCCAGCAGGGACACAGGACAAGGGCAAAGGGCTCTGAGCATCTGGGGAGGCAGAAAAGGAAAAGCTGCCAGCAAGTATTGACTGTGAACTGGGGGATGGCCCAACAAGCTTGGAAAGGGGCTATGACCAGGGGGGAAGAAGGAAAAGGGACTAGGAGGTGGAGGATTAACATGTACCAATGTGGAACAAGTTCCTATACTTAAAAAAATTTACACTTAAACATGTTTAACATATGTTAACATATTAAATATATTTAAATAGGAAAACATGTTCCTGTGCACCTGCACAGTGAGGATCTGGTTCTTTCCTAATGCTCACTGAGGGGCCTGGGTGATTGAGGCTGACCCTGAGACGGAGCACATGGCACAATGTTACAAGGTAATGGCTGATTTTACTCTTTTCCAACATAGAGCAACTGAATACTTGAAAGCAAGTTTTTATCTTGAAAATTAATAACATACTGCTATTGCCTTGTACGAGATCTTCTTTTAAACTTCCATCTTATTGACTGCACACACGTGCATGCACACATCAATCACAAGATTGTTGACATTTGCCACTACCTCACAGCACAAGGACTGCCCCTTTCCTCCTAGAAAAACTCTTCAGGCTGTAACCCTGACTCTGCTTTGTACACTGGTAACTGCCAGATCAGTCTTGCAGAACCACGTCAGGAACCACCATGCAGAGCCATGTAGGACAGCAGTGGACAACGCATTCTACTTTGTACTCATCGTCCATAGCTGTTCTCTGTCCCTGCAGCCAGTGGTGGGAATGGCTCAAGCCAGCTAAACGCAGTCTCTAGTGGACCTCAGAAGGCACCAGAGCAATCAAAGCGTGATCAGAAAAGGGTGACTGTCCTGCTGGGAAAAGACTGTCCAAGTAGTTCCAGTGGCTGGTTCTCAACTGCACTGTCAAGTATTTCATCTTTGGAACCACGTCAGGAACCACCATGCAGAGCCATGTAGGACAGCAGTGGACAACGCATTCTACTTTGTACTCATCGTCCATAGCTGTTCTCTGTCCCTGCAGCCAGTGGTGGGAATGGCTCAAGCCAGCTAAACGCAGTCTCTAGTGGACCTCAGAAGGCACCAGAGCAATCAAAGCGTGATCAGAAAAGGGTGACTGTCCTGCTGGGAAAAGACTGTCCAAGTAGTTCCAGTGGCTGGTTCTCAACTGCACTGTCAAGTATTTCATCTTTGGAAACAGCGTCATGGGTAGACTTTAGTACACAGAAGAAGACCCTGCAGAAGCAAGTGATGAAGTTCTGAAAAAGTTTCAAAACCAAAACCCCTTCACTTGCATTCCTGTCATCTCCTCTGCCAGGGCTGTGGCAGTAAAAAGGAAGGGCAAGGAAGTGGCAGTAGAAAAGGTTTCCCTTCTTGCACAGAGATCTGGCTGAGGCACAGGGAAAGAGGGGACAAGTTCTTTCACTGAAAGTTTTGCCAGTTTCTCCAAAGGAGACTCGTTCTTTTCCAGCAGCCGACTTTCTGCAGGTGCACAAAGAATTAAGGTGGGCTTAAAAGAACAGCAGGCAGCTGGGAGGAAAGCTTTGTTGTCAGCTAACTTCCAGATGCTTGGGCAGGACGTCTCCAGTCCCCAGAGAGGCAGAACAGGGAGGAGAAGCAATGTTCCCAAAGGAGAGAAATGGGTTCTTCTCCAGGCAGAACATTTTAGGGAGTCATTTCCTCCAGTTTATCAATGGTCAAATTAAAAACCAAGCCAAGTTACCGACTGGCTCTTGTGTGTCTTGTAACTTTTTTCCTAACACCTGGCTGGGTGTCACAGAGGAATCCGTGTTTGATGCCGTTGTTTACTTAATGCTATTCTTGTGTCTCATCTGTTTCGACATCTCTGCCCAATTCCCTGGACATTTTTTTTATTTCTTGGATTATGCTGATGTTCCAAAGAAAAATCCCGAAGAACTGAAGAAAATATAATTTCACAATGTTTTATTATTAATGAAGGCTAAGATTTGTCACTGGATTCTGATGCATATTTTCCAAATTATATTTACTCCAACAAATGAAAAGTTAAGTCAAGTAAAACAGGGCTCAGTAAAACGTTAAGAAGAAATACTTTGTAATTCAGAAACAGTGTTTGTACTTCAAGTGATAAAGTGCCCACTTGCATGTGATAATTCAGGTCAGCCAGAAAAGGATTTTTGTAATAGACATAAAAAGGGAGTTTCAGGCAGATAAATGCCAAAAATAATTCTGATACGTCTAATAAAAATTCCCCTAGGACAGCTGTACAGATTATCACACTCGGCTGTACTGCATGGGAAAGTGCAATTATCAAAATGCCGAAAGCCTGAACTGATTCTTTTTTTCTTAGTTTATGGAAATTCGCATCATCAGATAATGTTTTCGGCATGCTGGGATTTAACAATAACATTTGGGTTTATGATTCACATGCACTGTAAAACACAGATGTTTTAAAAACGCATTATGTGCACAGTTATTCAGAAAGTAAAGTTTACCCTGTTCCAGGGCTCTCAAAGCATTTGAGAGTGTGGCAGTGTGGCCACTCATGTGGCAGTGGCCCTGTGCCCCAAACATGTCCTAACTTGGCAATTCCTCACTATCAGAATTAATGATATATTTGTGCAAGTCATGTCCTGTCTCTCATGTGGGACTGAAATGCTGCTCCAGAACATTTCTGTGCACTAATAGCCTGTGCCCCAGCGCAAAGCTGTTTTCTCTGCTGTCCTGCAGCAGGGTAACATGATGATTATTAATCCTGACCATGAGGTGCTGAGAGGTCCCACTCACACTGAGTGTTGTATAACAGCGTGGTAAACAGCTGAGGAAGGCCATGGAAGGCAGTCAGCATCCTAACAAACCAGCAAGGCCAAGGAATTTGCCCTGCTAAGCAGGCGTAGGAGGAACCCAAATGAGGAGATGAGGACAGTCTCCACGGGCTCTGTAAGGCACCAAGTTAGAGAAGTTAAATCCCATCCGTGTAACCCTTAATCGGCTGGGTACAAATCACCAGGACGGGACCACACCCTCCATGTCCTTAAAGGAGCCAGAATGCACAACTGCTGGCCAAGGCCCCCGCCCCTCCTCACAGTCTGGGTGACCAAGCATAGGGGATTTGCCAGTACCCCAGCTCCAGTGGGGACCCTGGCAACTAAACCCCAGTAATGACCAGTTTGACTTCTTTTGCAAAGCTGTAATGACAGACATTTGGCCTAAGTCTGCCTTTCATGTCAGGCACATCTCTTTGAAATTGTTCTCTTATCGTTCCCTTTCTTCTTTTGCACTTACCATTGATGTTTACAGCTGGCAGCACTATAGACATCTTTGGTCTCCTGGTCTTGTTATGTGTGGTGGCTGGCAGTAACAGGTGGTCCTGGAAAACAGCAGAAAAGATGTGTTACATCTACTCTCAAAGTGGAGAGCTGGGAAAATGCCTTTCCATTCTCTCTTACTGGCAGTCCACACAGAACTGTTTACAACAGCTCAGAAAATTCATATTGTTGAGGGAGTCTTCCAAAAGTCGCAGCAATTGTTCATGCTGTGTAACCAAGAAGAAATCCCTACTGCATGCAGCAGAATATGAAAAAGCCTTGATCATGTGGAAGAGATGGAAACTACTATTAAGCTCTCATTCAGCAGAGTGCTTATGTATATGATTAAAGTAATTTAACTTGACTTCAATGATATTTAAACATGTGGTTAAGGACCTTGCTGAATCGAAGCTTTTTCTTGCAGAGCTGTTTACTTTATATGTAAGTCATCTCGCTGTCTCTGTCAAGCTCTACACCACATGCCACGTGCAGCAGGGCTGCACTGCTCACAGCTGGGATGGGGTGTGGAACATGAGCTCTGCTGACAAAACCTCCCAGGGAAGTTGGATGGTAAAGCTGTGCTTTACTATCTTATCTCTAAAGGCAGCAGTGTTCAAACTGACTGCCCTGGCTCCGACAGTGGAAGCTGCATCTGCAGGAAATGCTCTGGATACGGACCTGGCCTGCAAGGAAAAATGGAGCCTTTCCTCAGGGTTCTTTTGCTGTGCTGAACTCAAGTTGCTCAACTTGCAGCCTGGAAAAATATGGTTCTTCCCTTATCAATGGAACTTAAAAGCTCTGGTCCAGGCATCTCCCATATTATTAAGCAAGTCTGATGTTCTCCTTTCATGCTTTCCCATGCTTTTCCCACACAAACATCTCATACTTTTGGGCAAGGTTATCTTTTTGACAGACTGAATGAGACTTCCTTCAGGACACATTAATTTATTAATGTTGGTAACTGTAATTTTGCCATTTTAAAATATAAACACTACACTGTTATATGTAAAATTTGGGGAACTGAGTTACACACAAAGTTAGGTGTTAAACATATCAAGATATTCTGTAAATACATTGCAGAAATATCACTCTCTTTTTTTCCCATCAAAAATTTCCCCTCTCTAAACACCAAATGACTGACCATGAGAAGAAAACATTACTTAAATAAATGTCTGCAAAAAACATCTTGGTACCAAAATTATAAAACCACTCTGGTACAATTCTCAGATCACATATGTAATTCCCATTTCACTTTTGAACCACTTAAGATGAAGACAACATTCACTAAGACAATGAACCTCACATAAGAACTGTTCTTGAAATCCAACATTCCCAAAGGAACAGGCCAAAGATAAGATGGCCATTAAATTACATTTTGTAACAATGCCCTTGTCATGATTTGATGGCTATTTTTAACAGAGCTTAAAAATGTTTATAGTTTGGTTTTTTTCTTTTTCAAACCACAAGTACTGCACAGATGATCACCTGAGAGTCATTACAAGCAGCAACTGCTTTTTGCTAACCTATCTGAAGATTGGTGCATTAATTTATGCTGCCTTATAACAGCACCTTTATTTACTGTATGTATAAACTGTATTAAGAACTACCACAAGGACTTTACAGTTGTATTCCAATGTGCTTTGGAGTTGCTGCACAACCTCTCAGTGATTCAACACCAACTCTGGAGAAGAGACAAGCAAAAAGTTCTAAACCCTGACTGCCCCCAGGAGCTAATGTGCAAGATGCACAGATTGTCTGGAAGCTGCCCATCTACAATGAGACATTTTATAAATCTGGAATTGGTGAAATTTATCCATCTCTCTGATCATCTTTAATACACACAGTGACAATCAGTGCAAACTTGCAAAGTTACCTAACTACCCTCACTCTACATTGAAGTCAAAAGGGTATGCTGCAGAATATCAGATATTTTGACCACAGTTAGCCACCCACAACATTCTCAAGCCTGAAAGTCTTCAAATAGTCCAAACCTTTATTTGAAAGCAATACATAATTAATTCAGTGCCACAGACGTGAGTGTACAGATGAGGGATTTGGAAGAAACTAGACATTCAGAAATATTGTTTAGAATGTATTTCTAAAATGTCCTGTACTGTTCTGAAGGATGCTGAACTGCATCCCAGAGGGGGGTGTGACACTATTATTCATCCCTAATTTTAAACAGTAGACAAAAAAACCCCCCTAAATTAAAATACTGTTTGTGATATTAACACATGGTATAAAACTGAAAACGAATAAAAGCAAATTTTGCAAGTCAGCATCTGGCTCAGGAGCATGAGTGTCAACCAGAGGCAGAATAAGTCAGAACTATGACCCAACAACAGATGGCTTTGGCTGGGACCAGGAGTTACACTTAGATGACAGTTTAAACAGATGAAGCAGACCTGAGACTGCTGGCAGAACGACTGGAAAAATATCAGCCTGGAAAGAATATTCCAAATGAGACCCTTGCATCAGCATTCTCGTGTTGCTTTTGATCATCTCTACAGT
The DNA here is from genome assembly GCA_013398055.1 of Ifrita kowaldi. NCBI lineage: Eukaryota > Metazoa > Chordata > Aves > Passeriformes > Cinclosomatidae > Ifrita > Ifrita kowaldi. Next base: position 38,195 of record VZRS01009551.1, read on the forward strand.
TCTGTGATACTGAAGCCAGATGAGATGGGCTGACAGATAAATATAGACACAGATACTAAAAATCCAGCCATGAACACGTTACCTTCATTTAGTAAGTCTCAACAACACATGGAACTGCAATAAGGATTCTGAGGTTTTTTGCATATCACATCAGTGTTATCAGGACTCTAGCAGGGATTAAGCTTTAGGGCCTCATGTATCTCTAACCCCTACAGCCAAACGGCAATGGAAATCCTGCTCCACTGTGCTAGAATATTCCAAAAGTCCTGCTGCTCTTGCAGCTTCACTCTCAGTCTCATGACATGTGGTTTGGTACTCAAAGTCCCTCCTACCTAGATGCATGAAAATATGCAGACATTTTAGCTTTTACTAAAAAAAACCTGGTTTTAACTCTCATAGTTTAAGGACATAAACAAAACATCATCACTGCATACCATGAGGTTTCATTAGAGGAAAAAAAAATGCTAGTCATGGGTCTTCTTGATTTCATTTTGTTTCTTAAACTATCATCACTTCTAAGCTGGACTCTTGGCTTTTAAATTAGTAGAACTAGCAATATTGCTTGTTTTGGCTTTTGCAATGCATATCCCATCAGGCACAGCACCTCCCAGGGAGCAGCCCTGCACCTCCTCCATTCCTGCTCCACTGTGTGACAGAAACACATAGGAATTAATCCTCGCAGTATGCCCACGATGGAGGAAAATATTACAGGGACTGTTTGGAGGAGAGGTGCACGCATTTGAGGGAAGCCCGCGTGACACGGGACACAAAGGAGCGGATTTCCAGCCCTGCAAGGCTCTGCACTCTCAGCATGAGCTGTCTTTCCTCCTATCCCAGAGGTTACTATCTGTCAAATCAATTCCCCCAGTTTTTTCTTACCTTCTTAGTTGTTGGGCTTAGGTATGGATAAGTATTTTTCAAAAGGCTTTTCTGAGGTCTTAATTAACGACACTTGATGTAGATGTGCTTTGTTGGAGCATATTTAGCACATCTGCCTGTGTGAACACTGCTGGTCGTGCTGCTGCAGGGCAGGCCGAGCCTCTGACCCTTCCCAGTGGCTTGGAGCATGTATCCTGCAAAGTACAGATGTGATCCATGCGGGAGCCAAGGCTCCAGGAACACAGCCCCAAGCCCACTTCCCACAAAGGCTTTGTCAAGATGTCCCAACGAGCCCTGCCCTTCGTTAAGAGATGCATCTCTGACAAACCAAGAAAAACCTTTTGCAAAAACCAGTGACATTTGTTGCTTTACAGCAATAAAAGCTCTGAGGAGACTGGATTAAAATACCAAAGGAAAACTTTAATGTGCTGTTCTGGTAATTTGCCTTGATGAGGAGATTTGATCTTTACCATTGCCTTGGAGACCAGCTCTGTGCTAGAATATTGCAACCAACAAAGGCAGCTGCCAGAGCAGAGGGGGCAAACGGAGCCAGGCGCCTCGGCGTGCCAAAGGGCACTCTGTCCAGCAGCTTCCCAAGGCTTCTTACAGCAAACAAACCCTGGAACTGGGCATTTTTTCATCTCTGTTTATGACTAAGAAGTCTCCCAGGGAATTGTGTGCCTCAACCTCTTCCAGCCTGACTCTTCCTGCTGTGATTCTAGGACCACATAACAGCCACCGCCGACCCTGGCTGAGGAGCTCCCCACATCCCACTGAGGGGTCATTTTTCTTTAATGGCACTGCTTCTGCAGCGTTCAACATCTCCCTACAGCTTAACAGCTTATCTGTTAATCTCACCACACCTAGTGATCTCAAGATAAAGCAGAGAGAAAACAAGTGCTTTTTCGATCATACAAAAATTGTGCATCAAATCCATGCATTGTCTTTTGAACCTATTTTTTCTGAACATCTTCCGGGATTTCGAGTCAATGACATGACACTGGACCTTCTTTACAGGTATGCTTTTGGCAATACAAACAATGTGCAACAAAAATGTGCTCTCCCAGGCCCAAAAAACTGCATGCCACTTCAGAGACTGATCCAGAGTATAAACACCCCAAGGAGCTAGACTTCTTAAACCCCTGGGCTGACAGAGCCCATGAGCCAGCTTTTTTGCCCACAAACCACAGATATAACACTTCTCAAAAATTTCAGGATCATTGTTTCAGGCTTTCTGCTGTTGCCAGAGATGTGATGTGTCTGTCCTGTCCTCCTCCACAGGCCACTGAGCTGGCCCTGAGCAGCATCACAGCCTTTGGCACACAACTCCTGGCCAAGAAATGGTACCTGAGAACTTCATTCTCAAGGAATCCAGGGCTGGGTCTCAGCAGCTCTCCGAATACAAAAGGAGGCTGTTCCCCAGGGAAGAGAACTCACTAATGTGCACTCAGAGCCAAGGGGCTGATTCTCATCTACCCCAGCAGTTCCCAACACCACAAAGCACAGAGCACAGCTCAGATATAAGTGGGAGTCAGGTCTTGGCATTTCTGGTTCCCTCTGCCAGTTCAAAAAGTACGTGTATGAAAGTTTACAAATTTGTAGAGGAAATGGCGGTATAATTTCATTATGGATTCATTTGGGTGATGGCAACCATATGGTGCCCTGAGGTTACACCACACTGGATGCAGCACTGGTCCATCTGAAAATGCCAGAAGTTCCTGAAACACTGCCTTCACTATCAGGGGATGTTAAACAGGGCAGAAATGCAGAGGGGAGCGTGCCTCTGGAAACATTTCTGACCCTTATATCTGAAAAGCATGGGGATGGTTTTGAGAACAGGAAAAAAAAAGGAGAGGAAACCAATGAAAACCTCTACACAAACTGTGACTCATAGCCACCATTCTTTGCTCATCATACCATGAACTTAGTAAAGCTGACTTGTTTTTAAAGTTGATGCATTGAGTTTTTTTGTTTGCTTGGTTTCTGAGGGTTTTTTTTAAAGATAGACCTTAGAAATCCAAGGAGATCTACTCACCTCACCATGGATCCTTGCAGGGAATTCATGACATGAGGAGTATGGGAGCAGGTGAAAGGTGGGATAATGACTGCAAGGAACTCGCAGAAAACCCACAACAAAATTTCACACGGTATCAGCCTCTCTGCACCAGCTCTTGACAGCCCACCCTGAGAGGTCCCAGTAGCTTTATCACTTTGAGTTTAGCAATAACCATTTACCTTGGTTTGAAATTGTACCAGTTCCACTGATATTAACCTCGATGTTGGCCAGCACACATTAACAGTTTGATTTTGCAGCACACTTAAAGAAGAGAGTTTGCAATTGAGAATTCAACCCCTAATCATAGCATCTAATTCCTTTTCTAGGTTTTAAGCCCATTTTGAGGGATGGGGAGAAGATTGTCCCAGAACAAGAAAGCTTCAAAAAGTGGAGCTTTTCTGCTTTTATTTTTGCCAAAATTGTTTCTTTCCACCCCAGTGCTGTTCCAATCCCTGTGTTTCTGTGCACAGGTGGTTTTTACAGCCTATACTTTGCACACAGAGATGGGATGAAGTGATGAGATACGATTTTTATTTAAGTGTTTTACCAGAAATAGCTCGATCCCACAGTCAATAAAATGTCCTGTAGTGTAAGATTACACCTTTCTGCCATTCCCAGACAAATTTTCATAAATAAAACCTAACTGCACTCTGGAACAATTTCTAGTCACTGTCCCTGCAGAAGAAGGAGTTGCTATCCAGTTTAGTTCCCACATGAGAGACCTTTTAACGAAGAAGTCTTTAGCCTTCTATTGTAAATTGTGCTACTGCCAGATGTGATATGGCTGGGGCTCCAAAACCAAACTAACTGGAAAGCACCTCGCTGTGAGTCAGAGAGCCTTGTGAAAATCCCAGAGACCTCAGAGGAATGGAAAATTCACTCTGTCACAAGCTTCCTCTGGAAGAGTTTCCCCCACTCCCTTCAAAGGCAGCACTGCTGCTTGCCCACGAGCAGGGCTCAGCTTTGGAGTGTTTTCTCAGTGTAAAGGAGAACCAGCAGCAAAGGATCTCTCCTGGATTAAGAACTAGAAAGGTTATGGAGACTACTAAGGATAACAGAGACCTGCTGGGAACTGTGTCCTTTGCAGTTCACAACCATGCAAAGCATTGTGGAGGTGCACAAAAGGCAGCTCTAAAGCACACGTCACACAAAGGTGGAAAATATTGATACACCATTCAGTTTTTCTATTTTCATGGCTTATAATCCCTTTATTCAACATACAAGGCCGAAGAGGACGAATTATGCCTTAAGATAACACTGAAATATGCTGGTTATCAGGTATCTGTAGACTCCACCCGTGGGCCTCTGAGAAGGCACTGTGTCTCCCTTCAGGAAGTGGAACATGAGCACACTTCCAAAGACAGGCTCATTAACATTCTATGCTACTGAAACATCTTCATCCTGTTAACAAAGTGACACCAGAGCTGCAAAATTACCAGCTTCTCTCAAGCTCCCCATTCCTTTGCAAATCCCTCATTCTGGAATTACCCAAGATGAACCTGCCTCATTTCTACCCAAGCTATTTGAATATCTTTTTTGACTTGCAGGACATCCTAAATAAGAGGCACTAAATACAATCATCCTTGCCCTGTGGATAGGGAATGCCTGAGGAAATCACAGTCTGCAGAAGCTTGAATGAGGCACAGCAACGCCAGTCCAATTGCAAGGGAGAAAGAGGTGAAGGCACCCCAACTGGACTTTATTTCTATCATAAATGTACTCTTCCATGTAGTTCTGTCTTTTTTTATCTGAATAGGACGGAAAAAGGCCACGTGAACAAGGAGGGCACAGGACAGAGACTGGACAGAAATCCCACCAATTAAACTTGTCTGCAGAACTGCTCTGCAGGCCCAAAAGTAAAGAACAATGCATGCATTTGCTATGATGTAATTTTGGTTTGGCAGCAGATTAAAAAAAAATTCCTAAACGCAAAGTAAGAGGATGTGAGGGACAGAATTCTATGCTTAAGTAAACAGTTTTGGTTAAAATCGTATAGGAAGGTTCTAAAGGACTTGAAAATGCTTTCATAATTTGTGTGTGTGTTATTTGTGGAAATTAGCTGAGTTTCAAAACAAATTGGAAAAGGTATGTCTAGCTGACTTAGTTCTGTGCTTCTGTGAAAGGAAAAAAATCCCAGCTTGTACTGGTGGAAAAGTTCCTCAGTTATGTTTGATAAGGATCAGATTTTCTTCTAAAGGCACTCTCAATCAAACCAGCATCATAAAATTAAAAATGTTTGCTTCAAATTACTTGAAAATTATGTTTTTCTGCCATTTTGTGTCCTTCCCAGGGCCTATAGGAGCACAGAAATGCAGTTCATCTGTAACTCCCAGCTGAGTCTGTCAACTATCTTTGCAGATTTTACAAACTTGTAAGACCCAAAAGGAATTAATTGTTTTATTACTACTACCCATAAAAAGAAATTCCCCTCCTTCTATAATTCACTGCAGCAGAGCTCTGCTTTTGCATAGCATCTGTAGGCTATTAGTTTTGCAACTGCAATCTGTAATTGCAAAAACATGTCATTTAGGTAGGGCATGTGAATCCAGCCCAGTAAAACCAAAAAGGATATAATCCAGATTCTTTGCTTCTCTCACAAAACATTAACCCAAAGTTGCTATATTTGTCAGCAAGACCTCAGGTCTTCTACAGAAGACAAATCCTGGATTCCCAGAATTACTGCCCAGCTGGAGACTGCCCCAAAAAGCACACAGAACCCGAACTGTAGTGGGGAATGTTACTATCAGCAAACACCATTTTTTTGGTGTTCTGCCTCTTGCAGCCCAGCCCCACAAGCACAGAGCCAGCCAGGGCACAAAAACGATGCAGTTTCATGGGCACACTCCTCAGAGTGGAGTGTGATCTCTTCACATCACATTCCCAAGAAACAGAAGTTGGATGGTTAACAAGAAATTTATGCCAAGCTTTCCCCAAATGCTGGATCAATGTAACACTGCAGTTCCAAACCCATTTGCTAATCCAGCTGTCCTCTGCTTTCTCTTCCAGCTGACTTCAAAGGACAGTGAAGTACTAGAACGCTTTGATCTTGCTTTGTGGTGACACCTCCATCCTGAGAGCTCTTCAGAGCCCACTTGACAGTGCCACAGCCAACCTCACTCACTGTCAGCAATAGCCTTCCTCCACACAGGAGGCTGGACCAGAGGGCTCTTCAAGCAGCATTTCCGAGATCCATAAGGACCTGGGCTTCAATTTGGAAGTCTGTCAAGATCATACTTGTACCTCACCTTTTCCTTGTCTTGCTAACCTGCAGACCTCTTATGAAGAGACTGTATGAGAAAGAGGCTGATAGCAATCAGGCTTACAAAGATATCAAAGATAGCAATCAGGGTTAAAAACACATGAGAAGCATTCAGGAATAGCTACACAAGTCCAGGAAAGGTCACACAGCCTGCGACTGAACGCTCTTCTGGCAGAACAACTTAATTTCAAAGCAGCAGAAAGGATGCTTTCTTACAGAGCAAAAATGCCCACACATGCAGGCAGCTGGGAATGCAAGAGAACTTTCAAATCCTAACCAGAAACAACTGTTAAGTAGAGTCAAGACTTCAATCTTTTTTAAATCAAGGCAATTAATCTGATCACAGTGCGTTCAATCCTACAACGCATACGGCACAAGATCCAGCCCTGATCTGAAATTACTGTCTTCTTGCCTTCTGCAGCAACAGAAAGAATTTAAATCTCCCATTCAAGCTCCACACTATGTAAGACAGCTGCAAGCCAAGAAGGAGATCACCTGCAGTTGTCAATGCAGCAGACTCAGCATCCTGGACAGCTCAGCTAAAGAAGCTGAGACAGTCAGAATCTGGACAGGATTCAGTCTGAAGGGCAACTTTTATTAAGTGGATGCAAACATGTTCCCATGCAAAGAAAAAAATATATATTACTGGTGCACAGGTGAAGATACATTTAAAGCTTTGGATAAAACCACTACTAGACTGCAAAACTCCATTTCACAGAAGCTGCTAATGATTCTAAAAAGTGTGCACCTGGTCCATCATTTGGCACAATAGGACCCAACTGTTCATCAGCCCAAAAACTGAGCGTGCACAGATGCATTCTGGAGTTGAACACCTGGGATTTATCTTAAAACATGTTTTAGTGCCTGCAAAGAGAGCATACATGCCCTTTGCAGCCAGGAGATCAGGTACTGGATTCAGATCTGGTTTGAGGGAATAAAATGGCAACTGCAGCTCACATCTTGCAGTGTGACTTCCTCCCTTTCCGGATCCATCCGCTGATCTGTGGTTGTTGCCAACTTGCTGGAAAAATATTCACTGGGGAGGCTAAGCAAACAAATTGAAAGCAAGGCTAATGACAGGAGGGAATAAAGTAAGTCTGAATTAAATTCAGACCAAACCCAGTGGGAGCCAAACTCAGGGTGCTCCTCTCTCTTCTCCCTGCTGGGACAGCCCCAGCTTGCAGCTGCTTGCCCTTGAGTGCCTGTCCTGGTTTCAACTGGGAGAGAGTTAATTTTCTTCTAAGCAGCTGGCACGGTGCCTGTTTTGAATTTATGTAAGAATAATGTTGATAACACCGATGCTTTGGCTGGTGCTGAGAAGAGCTAACCCTAAATCAAGGACTTTTGGCTCTCCCATGCTCTGCCGGTGAGCAGGTGCACTGCTGGGAGCCTGGACAGCTGACCCAAACTGGACAAAGGGATATCCCATACCACAGAATGTTGTGTCCAGTACACAAACTGGGGAGAACTGGCTGGGATTGCTGCTTGGGACAGGCTGGACATCAGTCAGCAACTGTACTGTGCATCACTTGCTCCTCTCCTCTCCTCTCCTCTCCTCTCCTCTCC
>VZRS01009551.1:46014-90753 GCA_013398055.1 Ifrita kowaldi
TCTCCTCTCCTCTCCCTTTCATTATAATTGTTACTACTTTTACTATTACCATATTTGTTTCATTTTAATTATTAAACTGTTTTTATCTTACAAGGTGTACTTTTTTTTCCCAATTCTCCTCCCCACTGGTGGGGAGACAGGGAGTGAGCAAGTGGCTGCATGGTACTTATTTACTAGATGAGGTTAAACCATGGTACTGCCCAAGAGCAGACAGTGGCAGCTTGATTCTCATCTGCAGCCAGAGAGATGCTGCTTCTGAGACCACAGCAGATGTACAGGAAATTAGCAACAAATTTTTCCTAATTGTGGAAGTTGCATCAGTTACACAGAAATACATCAGAGGACTGGAAAGTCTGGGTTAGAAGAGCTTGTTATCCCTCAAATTCTTGGAAAAAGCAACTGGCCATGAGTTAAGTTTCTGGGTATCTCCTCCTGCCCTCCATCCTTTAGCCTCATATGCTCAGGGTACCTGAATCTCTCTCTACACCTTCATGAAACCTCTAACTCCACTGAGCTAGAGGTAATCACCTCCCAAGCAGCAGCAAGAAATGATGTTTTAGGTTACAGGCAGAAAGCTGTTTTATAAACACAGGCACGTGTTTATTACTTTTACTAAACTGCCTTTAACCTGGTTTTAAAAATACAGGTCTCATTTGCATTGTCAGTACCTGCTGGGTAAAGTGGCTTTGAAAGCACCTTTCTGTGGAACCTAAAGAATTGGGTGCTCTTTCTTCTCTACTAATCTGCCATTTTCTCTCCTCTGATTTTACTACTGAAAGTGGCTTCCCCCTCCTTCCACATTATGTCAAAGTTGAATAAAATAATACCTTTATAATCACCCACAATGCAAGTGCCACTGCCAAACCCCAAGAATAAAGCAACACGGGACATAAGGAGAGAAACACACCCAGACAACACAGAAATAAACACTCTCCTCAGTCAGCAGTTGGTTGCATTTTTGCCTAAACTCCCCAGATTTACCCAGAGCTCTGCAATGACTTCATCTCAGACCTGGGCGGGTCTCTGCACATCTTGGCAGCAGGGACAGGCAAAGTTCTGGGCTGCTGATGGCTGGACAGTGGTCTGGCACACTCAGGCCGTGGCTGGGGCTCCAAATCCAAGCTGCCTTCTGTTTTCCCCAAAATTTTGGTGCAGACAACAAGGTTTTAATATCAGGATGCAGTGGGCTGAATCCAAATTTGATGGCAGCCTTTCAAGCTGTGCAATGTGTATTGCATTACAGCTGCTTGTTGGAAAGATGTTTCTCATTCTGCAGATCCCGGGACATCTGTATGGCTAAGGATTCATCAGCTATTAATAGCTTCTTCTAATTAAAGAGATATCCAATATAATAATGTTAAAGAAGTTATTGCCTCTGTTACTAATGATCTCAGTTAAGAGAGGATGAAGTTTCCTTTCTTTCTTTTGCCTATTGGTTTGTATTTAGCCCAGCCTGATGAGCTTTCTTCTTTTCATATTTGTAGCTAAGTTTCACTTCTAAATCTCAATTCTGAGTCCAGATTTTTTGCCAAACGCCTGCTCTGTTTGAATTTCTAGTCTTGCTGAGCAAGACATAAATCAGTTTTAGAAACAGAGATCATTTTATAAGGGAAAAAGGACTATAAACACTTAGCATTTCCCCCTTAAAAGAACCCCTCAAACCCTCAAACCAAAACAAGAAAACAATCTGATGGAAAATGGTCTTAAAAGCATATATAAGGTACGTGATTAACTCATACTTGGAAGCAAAAAGGATCTTGGACGCCTGACATTGAGGATTCTTCCTTAATCATCCCCAAGCTACCTTAAGTGCACTTCAGAATGGCATAGCCTGAGCAATCTGATCCCCATGACCACCTGAAACAGGAGGGTTCCTTCTCCTTCCCTGCCAGCCTCTGGCAATTGTCAGACTCTCTTGACGGACCCCTGAACTCCTCAGACTGTTTTCCCACCAAGACAACAAAACAGCCCAAGGAGGGATCTGACCAGAGTATGAACAGCCAAGGAACAGGCATGGACGACAGGAACCCTCCTTTCTGGTGGTGGTAAGCCCTGTAAATGACTCACTGGTCTTTACCCTTAAAAAGTCCTGGGATCTGTTCGTGTAGCTAGGGAAGAAATCATCCAGTTTTGAACAGTGTGAGAGTACTACAGTGCTGTACAAGCCATCACACGAGCCACCTGTACTTGTCCATTGTACGGCTTGTAGAAAACAGCAGTTTCCACAGAAAAAGCTTCCTCTTGTGACAACAGTTTGCTTGGATCCTGGTCTGAAGCCTGATAATGGACAAACAGAGGTAGAAACTGGTGCAGGAGCACCACGCTCCTTGTCCATCTCGTGACTGTGCATGTGAGTAACTGCCTGTCTGCCACAGCAATTGAATTAGCAAGATCACAGGCACCAGATTAGATAAAAGAGAGGGAAAGGTCAGCTTTGGGAAGATAAAAACGTGGAGATGCTTGCTTGCACGCTACTCAGAAGACATCAGGCTATGGCTTTCAGGCTGGGCCTGTCTCTCTTCCTGCAGAGTAATATGTTTTCTTCTATCAGTACTTGCCAGATCTCCACCACATTTAGAACATAACGACTCAAGCAAATAGAAGCCTTTCATCTCCCCACTCAGGGTGAGATTAATTTTTTCCAGCTTTAGCTGTCTCACAGAGCTGTCTGGGCTCCCTTTAAAACCTACAGAAGGAAAGGCACCTCTGGAAGGAAATCCAGTCCATGCAATGGTAGGTGTTTGGGATAGGTGGGGAAAATTGAGAAGAGCTTTTCTGCCTCCATTAAGCAGAGAAGGAGCCTTAAGTGGGGCTTGAGAATTTGTGGTGCCTGGTAGTCCGTAAGTATCAACAGCAATCTGTGAAATGAGTTAAGAAAGAAGCCAGATGAAATGAAATTAAGGAAGAAAAACAGAAGTATGAGAGGAACATTGCAAATTAAGCAAACCTAAGCCTTTATCAGTGCACTTCTCACTTGACATGTGCCAGTAATTTATGACATCTAGAACTACAGAAAAATGCTTTTGCCTTCAAGTGTTCTAATTATGTACATTTTCTTGTGGAACAAGAAGTCTCAAGCTAATTTCAACATTTTCTACAAATATTCTGCAAAATATGATGCAACTGTATTAGAGAACCACAGAAGCTCTGTTTTCATAAATGTGGGTTTTAAAAATGAAATGCCCCATTGACGACATTTCACCAAACCACTGGAGTTTCCAGCTTTTTTGTTTCAAAATACAGGGGACTTTCAGGTCAAAGAAAGCTCTACCAGAATTCTAATCATAGAATAAAGATGTGAGGAATGATGCATGAAAGACTTTAGATGAGTACATAGACCAGACACTGAGGGTACAAATAATATGGCAAAATAATTGATTTCACTACATAGATAGCATCAATTGCATGGGCACTTTTTCAATCACCTGAATTATGCTTGCATATGAACCCTCCTCTCTTTTCTTACTCCTGTACTGGTTTCAATTCTAAAAACATTGAACATCTTGGACACATGACAATTGCTGCAGAATATGAGACGTACTGAGCACCCTGAAGGCACCAATCCAAATCTTCTCTTCTAGCTGGAGGGTCACTCAGCTTGCCATTAACCAGCTTAATATGTGTAGTCACTACTCTCTTTATTACCCCAACTCATCAACAAAAATACCTTACCAGGCTCTTAATGTGCAGGTCTACAGAAGAGCAACAGCCTGAGGCTACTTCCTCCTGGTGGATGTGTTCCCTTTCATTTCCATTCCCTCTCGCCCTCTGAACTTCTTCTGGCTCCGCAGAGCTACCCCTGACCCACACAAAGGCAAGTGAACTCCAGACAGTCCCCAGGCTGCAGATCATTTCCCCCTCTCCCTCTGATCCCACACAGATCTGTTTGTAAGCACACCAAGAGCACGCACAGCCCTGTTAACAACTGCACATGCCATTACCGGGAGGGAAACGCAGACCAGGAGTACAGCAACGCATCATCTGATGGGCCAGACTGAACACTGTAACTTCCTACAAGCCAGGGCAGCTGCACCAGGGCTTTGTCAGGACATTTTCAAACAGGAAAAGCACTACAAGCAGGTAGAGGTGATTGGTAACAGAATCGGACAGAAGGTACCACAGCTGAGGTACAGGGTTCTGGCTTCCTTCTTTTAATCCACACCAATCTTGTTCTTAAATGCCTGTTTCCTGTGAGAATTAAGGTCACTGGAAGTGACTTTTGCAAGCAAACAGGTAAATTCTCTAATCAACCATCAAGATTTGGAGAGACTAAGTCATAATGGTGTCAGTTTTGATCCACGTGAAGAGGTTCTACTCTGCTGGACAGTGATGGTTACAACTGCCAGGAGAGCAGAGGAGGGATGGAGTGCTGTAGGGAATTACAAGGTAATTATTTGAGAACTTCTAGGATGTCAGGTTCTTCTCTCTGGCCTATCCTGCACTCTTTACATGCATGTGTGCATGACAATGAGACTGAGGGACATACACTTGTTTTAAATGCATTTCTTACATCCTTTTGACAAGTGCCATGGTATGGGCAATATCCTCCTGGACTGCCATACCAAGCCAACACTGACCAACTCTACCCTGAAATGGAAATACCCTGTCACAACATTGCTGTTTACCCAGCTGGCTTCACAACCTTTTTTCAGCATTTGTAGAACCACACCTGTGTTTAGCCTGAACCTAAAGTTCCTTTCTGCTTGTGTAAATGTAGTTCTTTACACTTATTCACCTAGAGCAGCAATTACCTGCTTTTGCCAAAATTTTACACCAAGCAAACTGCTGCATCTGTTGCCTTTCTCCAAATGATGGCACATTTATGTCCAGTTCCATTTTTGTACATGTTTCTCTATGTTGGCACTTCGGAAACTGAGCTTGAGAAGTCAGGAAACTTCATGCCTGGATTGCATGCAGCACCTCTGCTGCCTGCTGGAGAGTTAAAGCTTGCAGCTGGTTAGCAAATATCAAACAGATGGTCCAGCAACAGCAAAGAGAAACTCACAGTGTTACTTCCCTGATGTTAAGGAGATGCTGCTCTCGAGATGCCGGTCCCAGAGTACCCGAGACAGCAACATGGTTTCTTTTCAGCCACCTTTTCCAGGAGTCACCTCCCCACTGACTATCCACTGAGCTCCTGATGAAAAACACCAGGTCCGAGGGCTCAGGACTGTCTTAGAAAGGATAAGAGCTCCATGCTGATTTCCTGGAAAGGAGATTAAACCAGGGCCTCCCAGATGCTAACAAGAGACTCAACCTAAGAATCTCTACACTGAGGAACAGCTTGGGAATGTGCACTTCTAGAGTCTCTAGTGCATTGTTTAACACAGGAGTCTGGCAGGATTCAGATCCAAAGGCCTGGGTACCTTCCTCACACAGCGCGACCTCTCTGAGCACAGCTCAGGCTGCCTTCCTCATACTGGATACAATCCTCTTGGAGACAGCTGACACTTGAAACCTTATTTTGGACTGTCACGAAACCAAGGAGCTATAACAATCACTTATGCAATGCTTGGTGGCACTTTGCCAACCAGCTCCAAGGGCAGTGGCCCGTGGCATTTAACAGGAAGGCCACTTCTCCGTGGCACCCTCGTGGTGTAACGCGCTGTTCGAGCTGTGCACGTGCCCCTCCTGCACAGCTTTGCCTTCTCTCCATGAAAAGCACTTTCGAGCGCCAGAATTATTCACAGGCACATTTGAACATCTGCAATCAAAACACAAAGAGGATTTCCTGAACAGTGGTTTCCAGCGTGAAGGATCTCTCAGCTTAGCCCACAGCATTCCAAATTCTTAATCACTAAAGCAAAGCCCGACAGCCTCTATCAAATGTGCTGGCAAAACTGGAGTTTATCCAACTGTATGGTGAGGAGCAAGCCATGCCAGGCATGAGGCAAAATGAGCTCTTCTCATACCCATTACCATTCCAGTAGATAGACCACAAGCAACTGGGAGACACAGAAGTTGAAAACAAGTTTTATGTTCCACTTTCAAGCAGTTTCAAAGCCAGGTTAAAGATAAAAATGTACAGTTAATTCTATCACACTTCTTGTCCTAGGAGTGTCAGCGATTTAAAAATAAAACCTGGAAGCTGCAAGAGTTCTGTTCGGTCCAGTGGGAGGTGATGATAATCTGCACACACTCATAACAGCACCTGGGCTCTTACTTCATAAAATAAGCTTTGTGTGCTGTCCAGCTGAAAATCTGGCAGAAGGATTAATTCAAACTGGAAGCAAATAACTTCATCTGACCAGAATTAACTCTAAAAATGTGCCTAAGACTTTAAATAATGGTCTCAAATGTAATACTGTAATGATTAACATTCGCTAAAGGGTAGGACACTATCTAATGAAACCAAAACCATCTCAATTCTGCGTGCTTTACTTTTATACAGATTCTGTCTAGAGTGTCAGATAGAAAAACTGAAAATGAACAGCAAAAAATCACTAGTCTGAAGCTGTGGAAGTGTGAAGTACAACTAAAAAAGCAACCACAAGTATTTTAAAGTGCTCTCTGCATGTACTATCATTCAAGGCAAACGAAATATCATGAAGCTCATTTTTTCAAGCAGTTCATTGCCACCAAATTCAAGTCAATGTCTTACTGGCTCCTGCAGTTCCAGGGCTGAAGGTATCATTTATGTCTCTGTACAGTTAGGGCTCAGCCAGCATCGATCCCATAATTAAATATTGCTACAGATCATAAGCAAGAGCCCATCGTTCTCTTCTGGGAACTGTTCAGAATAACCTGAGCAAAATTTCTTCAATGAATACCATACTATCACTACAGAAAGATGCATTATTATCTGGCATAATTGAAGTATTATGAATGCATTATTGAACTTGGGTTATTTCCTGAAGGAAGAGAACTGCTTCAGAGCTGCGTATTTTCACCACCTGCTCTAACTGAACACACATTAATTGTTTGTGGACAAACTTGTGCTCCTGCTCACTTTGTTGGTAGCAATTGTCTGTTCTATACTCTTATTAAGTGCTGTTCTGTACTCTCATTAAGTGAGATACTGCTGACACTTCCTTCACTGAGACCATTCCCACTTTATAATCGCATCTTCCTCCCACACTTCCCAATTATACTTCCCTAGCCTATGCCCACACCAATTTCATAAGCAGCGGGTCTTTTACAGAGGTTTTCCAAAACCAACAATCTTCCTTTCCTTCTTGCCCACAACTCTTTGTCTCTCAAGCACGCAGCACATTTTAAATACATGTATGCTATTACTGGTCACGTCTGCCTGCAACCACTTTGGGTGCTGGAGACATTTTTTGCAGCATGTTTTATTTTCACTATAATTATCTGCAGTGTATGTTGTCCTTCCAAATACTAGTTTAAAAATAACAAAGTATTAGTTAGATCTGGGACATGTAAAGCTGAAAGAAGTTCAGTGATGGCATTAATATGATTCATGAAGTTCCAGCAACCATAGAGAGGACAAATGAATCAAGACTATACACAAAAAATCCAAGAGGAGTTTTTGCTTCATGCCAGACATATTCGAGTTGACTTTTCTGCCTCTGCTTATACATGTGTCCTCAACACCACATCCATTCTCGATTTTATTTGGAGGACACTGGGGTTCAAGGGGACCCAAGGAGATAAAAATCAGAGCGACTAAGACTTTGCTTCCAAAAAGCCTTGGAATAGATTCCCAAGTAGGAGCAGCTCTCCAAGTAGGAGCTAGGAACAGAACAAAGGAAACACAACCCCACTTGATGAGACAGGCACTACCTCCCTTCTCAGAAACACCCCTGTGCATGGCTGTTCTGGTCCCTCCCACCCACTGTTTGCACCTGGCTGAGCCAGGAGGCTGTGGGAGATGCTGCACTGCAGCTGGCACTTGTGCCTGCTCCTCTCTGCCTTCCAACCCTACACATCTGGGATGTCTCACTGCCTGGCTCCTTCTCTTCCCCCCCTGTCAGCCTGCTTGCTCTCCACAGCACACACAGCTCTTTGCTGCTTCACTCCCCAAAAGATGTCCTTACAGTGACAAACGATGACAGTCAGGTTTGCTGGGAAATACCAGAAGGTGTTGATAGAAACACTTTTTAAAGAACTGCTGGCCTTTAGCTACAAATCTAAATTAACTTTTTTTGAGCTTCCTTTTACCTAACTTGCAGTTGTATTGCTCTCATACACAAGTATTTTGAGAATCCCAGGACTGAGTGAGGCCGTTTGTGTTCTATTGACCAACATACATTTTTAGACTTAATTTTAAATTATTAGATTTCTCCCTGGAGGTTTTTAGACTAAGCTCTAAGATGCTACCAAAGGCACCATCTTCCCCAGCTGAGTAATGGGAAGAGCACAGAGAAACCTTCTCCCCACCACCTCTCAGTCCCTTTGAAAGTCACCTCTCCCTGATCCCCACCTACCTGAAATACATCAGAAAGGAAGAGAGATCAAGAAAGACCAGAAAGAAAGCTGGCTTCATTGTTTTCATGCCAGGGATTTGGAAGGAGAAAATTCCCTGACACAGAAAGAATCCAAAGTTTAGCCAGAAAAGAGGGAATGCGTAACAAAGAATGCAGCAGGCCAGACTTAATTTTCACTATCAACACTTAGATGGAAACAGGAGGTTTTCATAATGCATTTTCAAATTTGAAAGTCAAATACAGCTGTAGTTTGACAGAGGCTGACTCACTGAGCTTCAGGCCATGCTGAAGCGCAATCACACACACTGTTTGCTTCCTCAAATTCTCCCAGAGAGGCAGGAACTGGCCTCACAGAGAAGACAGGCTAAAGGGGGATCTCTGCTCTGAAAAGGACAGGCAATTTTATCATGGATACTATGCCCTGAGCCTCAGTTCTTTTACCACATATTATTCTCAGCATGTGTATAAAATATAGGACAAGATCTTAAAATCCTACAATCCTGGGATAAAGTAACTTTTTTCCTCTGAATAGCTAAGCTCAGACTCTCCAGGAAAAAAGGGCAGCTTGTAAAATCTTTCAAAAATCTGCATGTTAACTTGCAGCAGTTGCAAACCCATAGGACTCAAACATAGAGAATAGCTGCTCTATTTCTAGGGGCAGCAGGACTATGTGGGTCTAATCAATTGATCTGAATGAAACACCAAATTACACGCCCCAGCCTGCAGAAATCCGCAAAGAAGTCAACAGCAGAAAACTCCATGTTCAGTAAAAACCACCCATTGTCAAGTACAACAAAGTAGGAGGAAAGTATATGTTAGGACTGAATTTTTGGCTGTGAAACACCATCTGAAGCCAAATTCCTATAAAGCAGTTTTGCCTGCAGGATGTAGATGGCACCAGGAGTGCAGTGAGTTGGAACCTGCCTCGTGCTCTCTGAATACATTCAAATTATTGTTGCCAGAAGTGTGTGCAGCGCAGCAAATTGCTGCTGCACAAGCATGTCAAAGCCAGGCTTTATAATCTTTTGCTTCCTGAAAGTAATATAACATCCCAAATACAATTATATCATCCCAAATACAATTAGCACAGCACAGGCTTATTACCAACAGAAGCACATCACAACCTAGACATTTTTATTCCTAGCAAACAAAGAAAGAAGTTCTGATTGAAATTTGGCTTAATCATTTCAGCAAAAAAATTGTTTGCAGAACTTGAGAAACCCTTAAATGCTTACTGCAGATGTTGGCTTGTAGCACCAGAAAATCACTTTCATAATAAGAGGTTTCCCTGAAGCTCTATGGCTCATGGCACTGAAGCAGAAATTTTTAAAGCAAAATTCTGGTCTTACAGAAGTTGGTAAAGGCTTTGCCATTGATTCCCATAGGGCCAGCATCACTCTTGCCCTAACAAACAGAATCACCATTTAATTTCTACTTTTTACTGCATTCTACTGAAGATGCTGTATATGCACTGCAATAAATGCAAGTGGCACACTTTGATGTTAGGAGACATTTGTGCTTGGAAATAGAGAAAGTAGTGAGAGGAAATGCCAGAAGTCCTCTGAATTTCCCAAGTGAATCAAACTTTAAACTACTTTTTCCTTAAGAATAGTACTTACATTCTTAACCTAAAAAATATCACTGTCCTTAAATAAGCCTGCAGAGATGTCATCAAAGGGTCACTGAGTGAACCTTCCAGGATGGGGAAATCTACTGCTTAATCATTCCAAGTTGTGGGGATTCTGATCCTAACCACACAAGAGTGGAATGATCTGAAGCAGCATTTACAGGCCAAAATAAATTGGAAGGGATTTGTTTTCTTCAGTGATTAACTTAATTACTTTTCAAATTAAGCTAGCTATTCAGGTAATTCTAGAAACAGTCTCAAGGCCTGAGTACTCTGTGGCAACAGATGTGAGCTCTGAGAGACAGCTGTGTGGGTGCCAGGCTTATAGAGAGGCAGCCAGGTGTCTGTTCCCTGCTAGCAGAGCACCTCAGATCCACCAACTCGAGTTTTGTATCCATGCTCCTCTGGGATTTTAGAAGACATTAAGCAGACTTGGTATCACAGATGTTACAGAGCAGAAATCAAAGGTGTTGGTAGAGCAGCAGACTCTTCCTGTTTAAAAATGACATTACAGATTCCCCAGATAATAGCAGTAAATCAATTTATTTAGACCCCCAGAGCAAAAGCCCTGCTTCTTGTATGGACTCAGCTGATCCAAATGCTACTTTATTTCCCTCCCTCCTCCTTAAAAAGGAAAAAAAAAAAAGCCATGTAATCTTCAACTGTAAATATGTAGACCTGCAAGCCTTCCAAAGCAAGGAAAGAAAATAAAATAGATGAGATCATGGGAATATCAGTTTTACAGGTCAAGCATCACCAGAAGAACACGCAGTGTGCAAGAGCTTGGCTTCCCTACCCTGCACTTCCAGAAGCCTTAGATGAGTCCTACCATGCAAGAGGCATGGGTAGCCCTAGCAAATCCCATTTTCTAGCAAATCCAAGGAACTCAGGGCACAGCTCCTGCAGCGCAAGTGAGAACGCAAAAAAATGTTACATTTTATCACATGCATCCAGGAGAAACGCTGGAGTTTGTGAGGCTGCATACAGAGCAGAAAACGGCAACAGAGGATCCAGGGACATCAGTTGGAAGGGATCTCCTGAGATCCACAGTCCCACCTTCCACTCGGAGCATGATACCACCAGAACCACCCACTCCCTGGAACTTTTCACTGGATGATCCTTGTTCTGCTCTGTTATAGGGCTGTTAACAGCTTGTTAAGTATGTGGGAGTGTCTGCATGGCAAACTGCGAGTGAGGAGAACAAAACCCTTCATCTCCAGGCCTTGGCTCCTCACTTGGAAAAGCCCGAACAACAACAGTGAGCTGTGGAACAAACTGAGGAGGAATCAGTCCCCTCTCAGCTCCTAATCATCAGTGAAAAGGGAGCTGTGGTCCAAAGAAAATGAAGTCAGCAATCCCCAGGAGGAGGTGAAAGGGCACCTCCCAGGCTGGGGCCCTGCTGATGGCACCCCTCGGGCTGTGCAGGAGTCCTTTCTTCTGCATTCACAAAAGAATCTAAGCAGGTCATTTAAAAGTGCCTCAGGGCAGAGCTTGCTGCTAGATCAGGTTTGCCCTGTTAAAACAATAAATGAGGTAATGTACGAAACTGCCTTCTATTTGAGGACATTTCATTCATAAAACAGAAATACCAAAAGCTTTGCTACCAAATAAACTTCATAGATGGGTTTAAAAGGCCTCCGCACCTCTCCCTGCAAGACAGCAGGGCCAAGCTGTAGGGATTCTGTGGCACAAGGCACACAAGGACAGCTCTGCAACTTGAAATGGGAGCTGACAACTTCCAGGTCATTAACCCGACAGTGTAAACAGGACCTATGTACACATACACGCATTCAGGTGGGCTGGAGCAACGGCCCCAAATGCAGACCTCTACAAACACTGTCCTGCTTTGTGTTCTGGGTTTCCAGGAAAACTTTTATTCTTCGCTCCCTTCTCCTCATCCTCAGGATATGTGGAGCCTGGTGCTGGCTATATTTGTGTTGCTAGTTGAAAGAACAGCAGAACATGCCAAGCATTTAATAACAAAATTCCAGCCTTGTGACACAACCCAGTAATCTCAAGACTGGAAACTAACCTCATATTTCTACTCAGCATAAAACCTTAATCCTAAGAAGAGCACCGCTATTTTTATTTTGCCTGAACCTTTTCTACAGACATGCATCCCACAAATTAAGAAACTTGCTGTGTACCAGGTGGAACAGAGTTGTATTACCTGTGGCATGTATAGATTGGTAGAGTTATGACAACACAGAAACTGCTAAAACTAGTTATGATTATCTGTGTGCTCTTACACAGAACTGGCTATAGCTGGACGAGCTCTTGTCGTGGCCACTGCTGGTCCTCCACTACCTTGGCACCCCTCCCAGGACACCCCTACAAAGAGGAAACAAATGGAGCTTTGCAGGATCCTGGGAGGATCACGGCTGGGTGTGAACACACACAGAACAATTCTCATCTAACACCCCAAATGCAAAATGGCAGGGCAGTAGGCTCAGCAAGCCAAGAGCCCAGGTTCAGCCCAGGGACAGCTGTGCATTACAGACGTACCTAATGACTCACCAAGACCTCTGCAAAAGGGACGGAATAAACTCCTCCAGCCCCAGGCTGGTGTTTCAAGCACTGTTTGCCTTGATCATTTCCATCACGAGACCTCCATCAGTTTCTCACTACTGCAGCTGTCCTGCCTTCAACACCAGTCAGGCTTGCAGTGCAGAAAGTGCCATCAGACACCTGAAATTCCATTTTATAACAGCTTTTACTGTCACTAACTGTGCTGCAGATGTGAGGCTGTGCCTGACAAAGCTGCAGCACAAACCTCTGCTGTATCTCAGCACAGAGAGCAGACCTGCTCATCTGTCTCAACTTACAAGTCACGAAACAGCAGAAAAACTGTGGCCCTATACACAGCCCTGTACAGCTGCAATATGCAACACATAAAACTGCAAATGCAGGAGTTTTAGGGGAAGATAGAAGCTGTATTATATTAACAGTAATAATTTGTGCAGGGGGTACATTTATTTCTATACCCAGAAGCACAAAAGGTTTGTACCCCTATTACATAACTGTAATGTGTGTTTAACCACAGGGTTCATGAAATTTTGGGCTGTCTTGCCCTGGTACTACAATGTTTTCTGCAAAGCTCTTTCCATTCTCAATGTGATGGGCATATTTTGCAAAGACCATGACCTGGCCATGTTACTGTAAAGGATATACAGAAGCATCATTTCAAAAGAAACAAATTTACCTTCAACTTTGATTAAGTCTTCTTTAGTATCTCTGTTAGAAGCAGTCTCATGGACAGACATAAAAGGCCAGTATCAGCCACTGCTACACTTACTCTGCGGAATGACACCACATAGAATGTATCCTCCCTTCGGTGAATTGCTTCAAAAAAGTCTTGATAGCTCCTCGGAGAGGCATAATACACTTGCAGCTCATTCCCTGAGTTCCTGCTGAAATAAAGAAGGGCAAAGGTAATTATTTTAGACAAGACGGTTAATTTCAGTGAGACAGTGGCTTTGAAGACCCACTTTTAAAGTAACTGCAGCTCTTCATCCACTGAGAGGAGCATGAGGAACACAGAACACAGGTGAAGACAATGAAACTACTCAGTACTTTTTGAAAGTTCAAGGTGCTTCAAAGGTCTTACTGTGGCAAAGATTTCCAGATTTGTTTTCGTTCGTGCTTCTGAGGCCAGCAAAAACCTGTTTGCTAGCTCAACAGGAAAAAAAAGTTACAACCTAAAGTGTCTGAAAAATTGTGATGACTTCTGAAAATAAATTTTAGGATGAAATGTCATTCTGAAATAAAATATCAAACCATTTAATAATTTAATAAATTTCTTTTACTGCTAAGAATCCAAACCACTGAAACTGAAAGAAGTGCAAAGTTAAGCATAAACAGAGCTTTTAACTTACTTTCAAATGACAAATCCACCTTCTCTCTCACCCACCCTTTTTTTTCCCCACTATGTCCTCTGGTCAACTCAAAGATTTTTTCCCTGGTCAACCCAAAGATTTGCTCTTGATTTTCAATTTAGACAGAGGAGCAAAAATAAGATATTCACATAATTCTGGCTTATCTTTTCCACGGTTCTCATCTTACACACATCAGACACAAGGAAAAGATGCTCTAAACCATTCTAAGCCAAAACACTGGCAAGTCCTACAATCATGGTACTTATCCACTGTTTATCTTGGAAAGGTGAGAAATTCCTAGCATATACTGCTATCATTTATACTTCCCCAATTCCACTCCAAAATAACTTATTTAATCACACTGGAAAGCTGCACTCAGGGAAACCATTAGCTGGACCTTCAACCTGTCATTTTAATTTCCCCCACTTTAATAGCACACTGTGTGTTTGTGGCAAGGACGCTGATCAGGCTGGCCCTCCCCTCCCAAGCTGTCTCCTGCCGACCTGGGTTTTGAACTCGGTGGGGTTAATTTAGACTATTTTAGTACGTTTCTAAAATACAACAAGGCACAAATCTATCATCAAGTGACTTTCTCAAGCAGCAGTAATAGTAGGCTGTCATTATCTTCTCCTCCACTGCTAACAGAGCCCTATTGCAAGCAAAGGACTGCAGCTGCCAGGCCAGTTGCCCTTTCACAGGATTGGGGGCGTAAATCCTGGGGGATCAGGAGCAGGCAGCTCTACACTACACATCCCCTTCTGCACAACTATGCAAGAGAGGAATCAGCTTCCATCCTTCACACACAGGAAACGAAGACTGGAGCTAATTTGAGCCTGATTACTCATTCATGAAAACACGTAGGCCCACCAAGCCACCCCTGAGATCGAGCACTGAAGCTGGGCTGCGATGAAAGGCAGGGCGCCCACGCACTGCTCGGTACAACACATCCTGAAAGCTGACACGGGCCCACAGATCTGTGTGCCTGCCCACACCCCACGAGATACAGACAGACCTAAAAACCAGCTACGGGAGAAAACTGTTCCAAAGCTCTTGGAAACCACGGGGCCTTTATAAAGCTGTCCTGGCCACGCAACAAATCGAACACCAAGTGATATCAGGGGATTACAGGCAGTACATTGCATCTACCTGTGAACATCTTCTGATAACCACGATGGACCTCTCCATCAAAGGAAGGGAGGAATTTCCGAGCCAAAACCAGGTGTGAAACTATCAGTTGTTTGAGTAACACCTTTGCACATTACAAGAAAGCATCCTATTAAACTGTGTATGCCAAACAATGGTGCTGAACCTGGCCATTTATTGGGAGATCAGTAAGTCTTTTGCTTTAAAACTTTGAAGGACACTCTGTAATGCACCACAGAGCATTGGGATGTTGCACATAGGCTTGTTTTGGGAAGAAATGAGGCAGGACACAGTGCTTTATGCATCCAAACCCACAATACTAATAGTGCAAAACTTAGGAAAACAACTGCAGAGTCTCATTTTGATACCTGAAAGCCTTAAGAAACACACTTACAGAAGCCCTCAACAAAATCACCTCTGAAGAAAGCTACACAGACTATAAAGAGATAAGGCGTTAAGATTTTCTTCGAAATCATCTTAAAATTTTTCTCCTCCACTGCTTTGACTTCCCTGAAATTCTTTTCAATCCTCAGCTTCCTGATGGAGATTAAAATAGAGATGGAGACCACCTCTTCTAACAGAGACATTCAGTAAACCTGAAGTTAAGCCTACTTTGAGTAGGAAGTAGCACTAGGGATCTCCTGAGGTCCTTTACAACCTAAACTACTCCGTCATTCTATAATTTCATGGAGCACCTAATAGCTGATGGCTCTGGGAGGAACTGGAAGTCTGTTCTATGTTCTTAGCAGCTCCAGGGCAGTCACAGCATGCAGCTGCCATGACTCACTGGTCCTGTTCATATAAACATCATTAATCTGAAAAAAAACCCCAAAAATCTCACTTCCTTCAGAGCACAACAGATTATTCCATGCAGAGCTACATGATGTTGCACACTGTTTCCAAGAATCCAGATATTATTTTTCAGAGTAATGGAAGCATGTATATTAAACTGCCTTATGCCATGAGGCTTGCCCATCAGTGTTCAGTTAAAACAGCTATCCTTCATCTGCCTGTAGAATTCAAAAAGCTTTTTGTTATTTTTTTTACTTGTAAGTCAAGACATATCAAGATTTGACAGCCTCGTTTCTGTAACATTTGCCTGCAGCTTGCTCTTTTCCTCCAGGCTCATCCTGCTTCCAAAGCAGCAATGCAAACAGAAAGGCCACAGCTGTCTTCCTTTCCACAGCAACATTTCAGGTGGTGTTCTCACCAAAAAGTCCCCTTTATACTCCATTCTGCTCCTACACTCCTCTTTGGCACTTCAAAGCAGACAGCCTCCTCAACAGTCTCACACAGAACTCAGGAGAGAGAAATTTTGTTTCCCTAATCTTTTCTTTCCAGTACCTCCTGTCACCAGGAAGAGGGACAGGATGGGTATGGGGATGGGTGGGCAGGGGACTTTAGGAAACTCTGCATTAACGGGTGGGCAGGGGACATCAGGAAACTCTGCATTAAGGTGCTCCAACAATCAGCAGAGAAAAATCAGCAGATGGAGACAAAGAATGCAAATGAGACATAATGGTACTTCAAGTTCATCACAATAACTTGGTGTTAGCTATAATGGCTCTACTCCTGAAGACAGAGAGAAACCTTTCCCTTACCAGATTCATGGCCCTTTGAAACCTTCTTACAAACTAAGGATGTTCTCACAGATAGCCCCAAGTCAGTTCCCCCTGTTTTTCCCTAAATATTCAGATCTGTTCAGAAAGGGATTCTGGAGAGCAAAGTAAGGATTTTCTTAAAACTCATGGCTAGAAAGACCCTGGAAGAGTGGAGCTGTGATACAGGGGTCCCTTTAAGTGTAATATAAATAGTTAGAAGCAGTTATTTGCTAAGGGACAGAAATTAATCCAAGAAAAGTAGCTGCATTTGGCTTAAGAATCCTGACAAGATGAAAATGGGCATTCTTTACCAACTGTTGGTGAAAAACTAGGTTAGGAAGAAAGCAATAACAAAGGAACTGTTCCTCTTTACCTGAGACTGGCGTCTGTGTAAGGCATGGCCATTAGCTGGGAATCTGCTTTGTCACTGAGGGAGCTCTGAAAAAGGGGAAGAAGGAAAAAATGACACAAGGTGAAACCAATAAGCATTTCCTTGGTTTGCCACTACATAGAATATAACACACAGAATGGGGCGCAGAGGTTAATCAGCGCTCTGCACTAGAAATGTGCATTTTCCCAGTGGTGAAACAAGAGAAACTGAAATGGTCAGCAATCAAGCTGGAACAACAAAACCAGCAGGATTTTAATACAGCCAAATTTGAAGTCAGCATTCAGAGACAAGAAAGGGAGCTTGGCACCATACACAACAGTTCTAGATGTTCTACCATTCTGCTTTGGACATCAGTAAGAAGCATCTGAAGGTTAACACACAACACTTCTTCCCTAGAAAACTGCAGTTATTTCCCACATTGTAATGCTCAATTCCTTTTAAAGCTGGTACCACCTCTAATCAAATTAAATACTTTGAAAATCCATTGTCTTAATTTCAGCTTTGGTATCAGTATGCCATGTAGACAAAAGATTTCAAAAAATGGGAAATATGAGCACAAGTCTCATATATATACATATATATAAAAATATGACCACAAGTCTCATAGATATATATATAAAAATATGACCACAAGTCTCATATACATATATGTAGTCATATAGATATATACATATATCTACATAGCTACAATTCTGTAGCCTTACAAAAAAAAAATTAATCCCTCTAGCAAAAATTTAAACAGTAGAAATATTTCAACAAAACCAATCAGCTGTGGCCCTTAACAGTGAGTCAGATGAATATGCTGTATTTCTCTCCATTAAGCAATTGCTTATCCTTACAGAAAAGCCATAAAAAGGATAACTATTGATTTCATTTTAGAAAATGCAGAAGCTATTTTGATGGCTGCGAAAAAAATTCAAAACCCTGAATCCAAGAGCAGGAATGGAAGAACAACTTTGACAACGTAATAATCAACCAAACCCAGCAATTTCAAATGGGAAGTGTTGGCTGCCCTAATTACAGGCACGATGGCTACTTTTGTCTATAATGACAAGTGCAAACAAGTCGGGGAGAACATTTCATGAAACGATCTTGCCAGGCCACTGAGGCAGGAGCACCTGCGTGACTCGCGCTTTCTGCTGCTGGTTGTTGGACAGCCTTCGGGATCTCGTTCGCTCCACCTCGTGCCTGTGCACCCATCCTCGGAGCTCATGGGTCAGCCTAGGAAAACCCACAGCATCAACACGGATTTCACACAACGCTGGCACAATATTTCAGTTGTAGACAACAGTTTAGCTGCTATACAGACACTGAAGATTACTATTATTTTACTTTCTGATAACTTATTTTTAACACCACAGTAAGAAAATACAATTTTAAGATTAAATGTGTAAGAGATTATCTATGAAGTATTAGATTAATGGATGTTTCCACATAAAGTAGATACAGCCCTTTCTTTTGCCCAACGAACAGTAACTTTGGAATTACTGGAAGGACTACTGAAATTTAAAATCAAAAGTTGATCACTTCAAGACAAATTATTGTTCAAGGCTAAATTATGGCACATAAATCTGAGAGGAGGAATGGGCAGAGAATGGAGATAAGGTTAGTGACTGATATCTATGGAAAAAGTGGAGCTAGGTGTTTTCTAACAGTGAACAAAGAACATCTGTAATGTCAGGTTCAATCTGCTTCTATCAGAAGGTGAAGAATAGAAGACCATCTCCTACGTAATTCAAATGGAAATGGCTTTTAGCTGGACTTGATTTCCAAATAATTAACATTTCTACATACGAAGTGATTTCTCTTTTAAGTAGTGAAAAACCCCCAGACAATCAGAAAATCGTTATTTGGCTACTGCACATGACCAGTGTGAAAAGAGAGTGGTGAAAATCATTACTAAAACCATGGAAAGATTACAAAGATCCAAGTGGATCTGTCCTTACAGCAGCGGACATTGGACAGTGCAGACACTTATGAGACACTGGTCACGTACAGGATAAACACCATGAATGGACAACATCATCATTCACAGCAGTCCAGCAGCACTCAGCCAACACTGAATTTATATCCCAACTCCCAATAAACTTCAAATGCTCACAAAAGGTGGTTTGCTCACCTCAGCGACTCTGTCCTGTTGATCAGAGGCCGGCAGGGGGGCGGTGGTGGTGAAATATATAACAGTGGTTCTTCTGAAACTATCATTAGTGCTTTGTTATCAGACACAGAATGGCCATACCTGGGAAAAATCAAGAAAAGCACATCAAGAAGTCTCTTAAAAAACTTTTTCATGACCCTTTGACCAAATCCAGAGAATAAGCACTAACACCAGCGGACCCACGAATGTTACAGCTGCTCCTGTGAGACCTCTGAAGCAGGTGAGAAACAATTCCTATCAAATATCCAATGTTCTCAGTCAATCCCTCAAAGGGGGCTGACAGCTCTCAATGCAGGGAAGACAGATGAGCATTAGCAGATGTTGGATCTCTTCCCAAGAAGGCCAGATATTGATAGAATATGTAGTCTGTAAAATATTCCTCATAGTATGCAAACTATGTGAACTCTGCAGACACAACTTTCTTTTTCATTCCAGAGCTGCGCAAGATTTGCTACAGAAATATTACATTTATCATCCACTAAAACCATGCAGATAGACAGACCATAACCTATATGACAGTCAAGCAGCCACAAACTATATTACAACTGAGTGGAGAGGATTTACATCTCTGTCTCCAGAATCTAGCCTGGTTTTGATAAAAAGTGAAAAGGAGCATGTATTTCTCAGTACAAAAATCTGTAATACTCTCAGGGCCTCCTGAGGGGTTAACTACTTATCACCAAATACCTACTGTAGTTTTCTCTCTTGACAGGTTATCAATGTAACAGCCTCAGTCCTCTTGGGTTTTGACAGACTTGTAGCTCCTGAACCTATAAGAGCTTATGAAAGCCTTATTCATAACCCCTCTCTTTCCCAGCTTTCTCTCCAACTTCATGTCTGCTTCTCCTGTCTGATGCATCTAGGACTGGTAAAGGAGCATATGCAGCAAAGAGCTCACAGCTTGCCAAACCCAG
The DNA here is from genome assembly GCA_013398055.1 of Ifrita kowaldi. Lineage (NCBI taxonomy): Eukaryota > Metazoa > Chordata > Aves > Passeriformes > Cinclosomatidae > Ifrita > Ifrita kowaldi. The sequence goes on from VZRS01009551.1 coordinate 66,111, forward strand.
GGTGAAACAGTGAAAGGAAAGGAGGTACAGGCACAAGCACGCCCTTCTAAGAGAACCACTCTACTCTTCTGTCCCACAGGTCATGGTCTGAAATGCACCACACAGGATACAAAGCCCTCACCATGGCTACAGCCTTCAAATGCTCCTGATTTATTGCCTTCTTTCTGCATGGCAAAATACATTAGGGCTTTCTGCACATCTGTGCCTGGCTTTGTTCAACCAGCCAAAACACCCCACTGGAAAGGGACAGTCTAATAGGATAAATCTTGTAAGGGGAAAACATGAGCTGTATTAGCCAGACTTCAATCTGGAGACAATTATATGTTCACTTATGCACTGCATGCTAGAGATCTAGGAAGCCTGAAAGCCAGTATTTAATTAGAAAATGGATAAGCACAAGGATGGACTCGGACTTTTTAAAATGAAAAAGTACAGTGCTAAGTTCAGAGTGTGTTCTTAGTCGTGAACTTCCCCAGTCTTCTCTTGAGCAACTAAGAAAATAAATATTCCAGCTTGAAAAGTAAGAAGAGCTAGATAATATGACAAATACCACAACTATGCAAGCTAAAATATAGATCAGAAGGAAAAAGCAAACAGATGAACTGAAGAAGGTCCTGAAAATCTCGGTGACAAGCACTTGTGGATATGCTCTCTTCCCTAACACTGTGCAGCACAGCCACGTGTACACTTCTGGAGCTTTACGTGTTGGGTACTCTGGCAGATAAAACACCATATTCATTTGTAAAGCAAACTGTGCAGCTTTCAAAACACTGTGTTTAAAACTCAGGTACTCTGTAAAAGAAGCAAGAGCACTGTTCAAAAAGGTGAGCAAGGCAGCAAGGGCTAAAAGCACCATTGCCCTCTGCCACCTAAAATGTTGAAGGTCTTCACCTCACCTATTACTCTTCTCGGGAATGATGCCCTCAGGTATTTTCTGATCTGTGCTGGACTCCTGGACAGCTGAGAATTCCAGAAGATTTCTGGTCCGGTGGTTAGAACTCACAGTGGAATCAACTCCATTGGGATCCTTTTCAAATACACTGGAAAACATAATAAACAAATACTGTAAGGCATTAAATACTCAGGTGGAGAAGTTTCTGGCTGCTGTTACATTACACGGATAAGGTGCATGTCATATCTAATGTAAAAAACTGTTGTGTCATTACAATATCATCGTTCAAAGCACCAGCAGTCAGGAAAGCAATTCTGTTCTCTTTTTCAGTTTTAATTGAAGGATTTTGATGCTCTGGTTATCACATTCCCCCACATCAGCTTCACCTGATGAAACTAAGAATACTCTGCTTGTAACCCAAGTCTACAGGCATAAGAAAATTACCTACATTCAAATCAAAGCACTACCAAACTTTAACTTTCATCAGCCTCAAAGTACAATTTACATAGTTTATATGAATACAACATGTAAGGAAAACTTAGCTATCAAATTCCATGCAGCTGCAAGCCTGGAATGTTATGCCAGACATCTACCAGAACTGTACACAAACTTCAGTATGTTCAATTCTACTTGGATTTAGAACAAGTGGCAGGGCCAAGAGCCCCATTGGCAGCAGGCCATGGTGCCAGACAGCCTGGCCTGCTTATTCTGGTGTGTGCTCGCATGGATGGAAGGATCCTGGCCTGGGGGCTGCTCAGCCAGCCAGCCATGCAGCACAGGAGTGTCTGTGCTGCTCTCCATGCAAGGAGAGGGAGCAGCACTGCACGTGGCAGCTGGAAACACAACCACACCATTGCTGTACCAGATCTGCATCCTCGGTCACAAGGGTGAGTTACAAGAGAGAACTCTCAAAAGCACAGAAGCAATACTTCAATTTCTCCTCTCCAGAGGCTGGCTTTCCTCTTTCATAACACGGTTGCTTCCTGAAATATGCATGTTTACAAACTCAAGTCCTAACTTCCTGGCTGACAACAGCAGAGCATCACCAGCAGCAACACAGCGAAAACACAAAAATGCAACAAGTCCCCAGCACGCCGATGAGATCTCTGCCATTCATGCTGATCACAGCCCACAGAATATATTTTAATTCATGCCCCACCCCTGCTGTGCAGCAGAGCATAAACCCTGCAGAGGAGTACTTCCTGGTTTTACATGGCATCACTTTGCAACAGGCAACAAATACAGAGACAGGCAAAACCTAGCAAGGAGGGCAGATTAAATACTCCACAAGTAAGCAGAAGGCAGACGGAATTGCCCAGAAATTCCCTGTCTTTTGCCAACACTTTTGCATGCCTGTTAGTAGTAACCCAGGTGTCCCTGTGCATAATTGTGCCACGTTCTGAACCACAGGAGTCAGGACAATCCTAGACCCAGGCTGATGACACCTTGATTGCCTCCTCTCCTCCGGCTTTCTAGGCAGCAGCACGGAATGAGGGCAGCAGAAATGCTCCAGGCTCTGCTTCCACTTGTGCCAATGGGCAGAAAAATACTTTGTTTCCTTACAGCCTGTGTACACCGGTATCCAAACGTCTCGTTGCTTCTACTGCATGGAAAGCTGGATGGTTTATTCATAAGCTCCTATCAGGCAACACCAGGTCTATCCAATTTTACAGAAACAATCTCTGCTACCCACTAGGTTTTATGAGATCACATTTCTTCTCTGCCAATGAAAGCATCAGCACAACTGGCAGTGTCTCAAGCCCAAGAACCAGAGCTGAAAACTAAGGCTGATGCTTAAACAGATGCCTCACGTTCCTGCTGGAAGCCACCCACCTGTGAAACGCCCTTACTGCACTTAATCTGGAGTCATGACAGCCAGAAGTACACGGTAGTTTATTCACCAGACCAAGAATATCCCTCAGAAGATCTGACAGTTGTTAACTGTCCTGTAAATCCTTTCTCCCCAGCCTGAAGTGCATTAGCCATCCAGTTGCTGGACCTCCGGGGTCTGGTGTTTCAGCCTATCCTACTTCTCTCCCTTCCCATTCAAAATGACACACGGAACCAGAGAAACTTCCCATGTAATTAGTTAAAGCTGACAAAAATCTAAGCACAAGAACTGCAACAAATTGCATTTTTCCATGATGCTTCTTCCTTCCTATTTGTCTCATTCTGCAAAAATGATTCTTGTTATTTCGGGTTCCAGCTTGGCGAGGTGAAATGTCACATGCAATACATTCCTACTGCAGTTCACCCTGAACTCTGCACAAGAGACAAATCCAAACCAAGGATGAAGACACGCACTGCTCTACAATCACAGCTAATCTTCCCTTTTTGTGATTGAGTTGTTTTAGCAGCACACCCATTCTAAACCACACACGCCTCACTTTACTGCATCAGCTCTAGAAGAGAGGAAATGTTTATTTTCCCTCTTCTCAAGTGTAAAACATCTTTATCTTTTCATCAAAAATCAGCTGAGCATGGGATGTTTCCACCCGAAAGCAGATACCTTCAGCAGCAAAAGACAAAGAAGGAGGTGAACAGAGTACATTTTACCACCCTTACAGGCATAAACCATGGCTCCCACTTCTGACTATGTGAACACAAACTTGGGAACAAAATATGGTATTAGCGTATTTTTTCCAATGCCCCTTCCTTTATCAGGATTGTTATTTTTCTTCTGAAGCAGGACTAGCAGCAATTTCTGCTATCTGGGCCACTTTTGCCCCTCCCCTTTCCCATTCTTTTTCTAGGACCTTGAAGATGACTGAAAGTTTCCTTCTCAATGTCTCCAATATGTCTGGGAAAAAAAAAAAAAAGTAAAAATCCTCTTTGGTGCTCCTTTGGTTTGTGGCAACAACCCAAACCCAAAATAACTATAGTTTTGGATAAGGAAAAGCCCCACAAATTGAAATCCTGCCCCACTTCCACCTTCTAATTACTTAGGGAGTTTTGTTAGCTTTTTCCCCTCTGAATAGAAGACGTCGTTGTTCTGTTGTATCATTTCTTCCTCTTCCCTTCTCCCATGAGGGAACACCAGTGAAGTCTGTCTATAAACAGGGCTCCATCTTCAGGAAACAAATAGGAGAGGACATGCAGGTAATGGTCCACATCCTCCAGTTTCTCCTTCACTTGCCAAGTGGGTACCTGAGGGTCTGAGACATTCCTCCTTCGACATCTCTAACTAATATGGGAGAAAAAGCATGACTTAGGAGCAAGGAATCCCTTCAAGCAGCTGGCCTGAGGATGGACCTCTCCTGCAGAGCTGCATCTGGGAACATCTGCCAACCTCAGGCATGCTGAGCTTTACAAGTGCCAAGCAGAACAGCAACAATACAAGCTGCAGCAGGAAGGGTCTACAGAACACATCCCAACATCATGACACTGAAGAGGAAGCAAATATCGGGCATTTAAAAACACCAGGCAGAAGAGGCTAGAAAACATGAAAAAGAAAGGTAGAAGATCCCACTCTGCAGGGAAAAAAGTTTCAGAAAAACAGTATTTTCAACTAAGATATCAACAGTTGGTTTAAAACTGGTTTAATATGACAGATGGCAAAAGCATGGACAGTTTTTTCATCCTGTTGAGCCATAAGATGAGAAGAAGGAAAAGGAAGAGCACTTTGGCACACCTGCCCTAAGCAAGCCCCACTATTTGCAGGAACTGAGTTACTGCCCCACATCAAAAGTCACAAAAGGCTGAAGCTGAGAATTGGATCTACTGGACAAGACAGTCTTTTAGAAGTTGGAGTCTTTCCTGTTTGGCTCACTCACACACCTGGAGTGCCCAGCAAGGCTTTAGAGCCTGCATTTGGACATCCCAGATACCATAAGCATGAAAGGGTTTTCACAAGCCACAAACACCCTGTCCAAGCTGGCTGAGCTCTCAGCTTGTTTCAGATGCAAAACCAGATCCAAGGGAAAAAAGAAAGAACCACTAAATACTTCATGCAGATGTTTGTTCAGAAGTGTAGATAAATTTGATTATAAGAGGGCAAGAAAAGCAGCACTCCTGCCATGGCTTCTCCAGGCATTCAACGGCACCTGATATTTTAGCTGTATTTTTACTTCTTTGGTTTGAATGTCAGTTTGATGAATGTGAAAGCAAGTCTTGCCAGGAGCCCAAACTAAATTTCATTTGTGCTTCTGGCTGAAAAAATCCTGTGCACTTCAAGTTTTGAATACTGACATTTAAGTTGTACAGTAATTTGTAGACGAAAGCCAATAGTGATATCATAACAAAGAGTTTTCTGGGGACAGAACCATCTCTGAGTATGAGCTGGGAGGTTTCCAACCAGCTAAAGTTGACATTGCAAGGAGACACCAACCAAAGACCTTGTCCTATTCCTAACTGATTCCAGACAAGGCTGCCATAGTGCCAGACACTCTCTGGAAAGTATTTCTGGTTTCTATTCCCGATGAGTGCACCATCTGCTGACAGCAAGGCTGTCTTCTCCTGAGGGCTGCTCCAGAGCTACCCTCTCTGAGTGCTGGGCTGGAGGGAGCAGCTCAGCCTTCTTCCTCTGCAGGGGAAGAGGAGAAAAGCAACCCAAAGTGGAGGGTTTGTGTGGTTTTGTTGTGCTCTGCATGCTTAAAAAACAATTTATTTTTAATAAAGCCTCTGGAGAGAGGAAGAGAAAGGAAGAAAGCAAATATTGACACCTGGAGCACTTTTTTTTTGCTTGGAAAACTCTGTACCATTATCTGGCCTTTAATGCCAAAGGTTGTGGCTGTGATCAGCAGAGGAAAGAGGAAGGAATCCCTTCCTGCTCCCACAGTTGTAGTTTGTAAGAAAATCAAAGGAATCCAATTTTTCTTAAGCAACAATCCATCAAGAGAAGTATTGAAAGGTCTGGAACCTAGACCCAAGTCCAATTTACTCAGCCTGTCCTTTTCCTCTCGATTTCTCCCTCTCTCTTCAAGAAGAAACTACTACACAAGACCAAAGGTGTGCTGCAGAAGCAGTTTTTTATCTTTGGGCCATCTCCAACACAAATGTACACTCAACTCAGCACTGAAACGTGTTCTTTCAGTGCCACAAATGTTACATTAAGTTTCATTAACTGTATTACAAGTTTTAAGAGCCACAAATGTCTTCTGATGCTTCTGCTGTTTTTGCTAAAATACCCAGAGGGCTTCATCTTTCCTTGGCAGCCAGAAGACATGGAGCTGGCTATCATGGCACTGTTTCATGCCTCTTGCCCTCATCTCAGAGTATTTTCTTCACATTTCACCAGTTCCTCTCCACTAGTGTGTAAGAAATTAATAGGCATTTGATTGTCATTTGTATGTAGGTTTATTATACATCACACTTAAGCCTATCAACCTCCTATAGGCAAATGGAAGGCTACTTGAGGCTTGCAAAAAGCAGAAAGCCAATCCTTTTCTATCCTTCACTAAGTGCAAAAAAAGCCCGGGATTGGATGAACTGAGAAAAAGAAACTGACAGCCCATTATCTGTGGTTCTCTGCCCTCAGAACATCTCTTAGAAATGCTTCAAGCAGTCATTGCAAGTTTGGGAGTTCCTCTTCCATTCCTCCTGCAAGCCATCAGTGGTTCCAACTAACCTGCCCCACTTTGCTCTGGAATGGAGGGAGGAAAGGAAGAATTGTCAAGGAAACAAACAAATGTAAGGCAAAAGTAACCCTGTGTTTGAGTTGTTACTCACTGCCCTTCACTTTGGGCAGGTGCCAGACACATGGCTTTAGTCTACTTAGCACATGTTACTGAAGGGGACATTTGGGATGTTTTTGAACATACCATGACACTGCTTGGGGTCACCTGCCAGGGCAGTCCAGAGGTGACTCCAGGCCACACTGAGCCCTTGGCCTGGCTGCTGTGGGTGGGATCTGCACTGACAAACCCCAGGGCACAGCAGACAGCTCCAACACCTCTGCAGCAACACAACACTTGCTGCATGTGACAATACAGGAACAAGATCAGCTCCTTTGCCCATACAGAAAATTCCTCCTGAGAGCGAACAGCAGCTCTATTTCTCTAACTTTCCAACACCTCATCACTGAGGAATCCCTACACTCCTGCTTGCCATAAGATGGGTCTGTTTCTCTTTTTAAGGAGCCCAGCACAAAGTATCAAACAACAGAAAACTTGCACAAAAACACTGCTGAATGCACCAGGCCTCAGATTAATCCCATTCTCCCACATACCAACTCAAGATTGCTCAGCTTGAGTAAGGGCACTAGACCAGAGTGACACCAATGCAGGTGTGCTCAATGGAAGGTGCTGTCAGCAGCCCAAATCCTTCATGTCCCAAAAGCTTAGCACACTCCAGTAGTGCTGACTAGCATCCTGCAGACTAAGTGGGATGCTAATCTGGTGAAAGACTTGTGTTTTTATTACTTTATCCTTACAAGCAGCACATTGTGATAGATGCAAGCTGAACAATCCTTGGGCAATTTCCTTGTTTTTAGTAAAAGATGATTAATCTTAGCACTTCTGGGATTTTTTTTCCTGTTTGTGCTACCAATTTAAGAAATGAGACACACCCCTAAGTCTTTCAGGAATCAAGAGTCACTGCTTCTTCATTTGCTGTAGTCTATGACAACAGCAGACAAATCACACTTCTCAGTCAGCCAGGCCAGTGTCTTTATTTGCAGACTGCTCAGTGGATCTAAATTTTTACTAGATTATTCTGTTTCCAGGATAGTCCTGGAAAGTAGAGGAAAATCCATGAGGACACCCTAGAGAGGAGCTGCAATGAAGTCTCTACAAGAGGCCAGCCATTCTAGTGCAGCTGTTTGAGGTCAACAGGACACACGAGGTTTTGAAGCAGCAGCAGCTTTACTGAGCTACATCAACCACCTCAGTCATCCCCCACAAATGCAGCTTTCTTTATATCACCAAGTCTGTTTTCCAGTTTGAAAAGGGCTCCAGCCATACAGAGGTAGCCAAATTGTAAGAAAACACAAAATTATTAATAATACTAAAAAAATAGTATCACACCACCGTCTCAAATCTCCTGTTCCAATCTCTTTGCAAATCTGCCTTTCCTCTCCAACTTCATATTTTAATTTGTTTTCTGTCCACTACATGTCTAAAGTGGTAGTTAGGACACATTCTGGCTGGCTGACATCTTAATAAATGCTCTAAGACTGCTGCTAGGTGACAATCATCGTGTAAGCTTAAGCAGACTGACTATGGGGAAAAAAATAACTATTTGAACACTTCTTATAGCCAAAAAAATAATGCTACAGCCACCGGCAAATGCTTGGCTTGCATGCTTTGCTGCTACTGCCCCAAGAAGAGATGCAGTAAATTTATCTTTTGCATCTTCTGTGATCGTTCTCCTTTCCCTGCTTTTTACACATTAGTTGGGTTATTTTCCCGCAAATATTTTACTATCACATGTAGGATTTGCATTAAGAAAAACCAAAACACACAAGACAATTTATATTCAAATGAGAACAGGGAAGAGAATCAAAATAAAAATATTCCCAAAATAAATACACTGATTGTTTAGACAAGAACATGTGTGCTTCGTTTCCATTTGTTTCAGCTTTGTTTGTGCTTGTTTAACACATTTTCAGATCTGGTTACTCTACAGGCACAGTCCAACACAAATGTGGAAATCAAAGGAGAAAAAGGCATGTAGGAACTGCAATAATTTGAAAATGACCAGATTTCATGTTGTAAGTGCTAAAAGCCCAGCACAGCTGATTAGATGTTTGTCAATGCCAGAAGTGAGCCATGTCTCAGGGATGCCACGCCAGCTGGGAATGCAAGCAATGCCAGAAGGCACATGTGGAGGCAGGAGAGCCTGGCTCCCAAGGATGCCTGGCTCCCAGGGATGCCTGTCTCCCTGGGATACCTGCCTCCAGATGCCCTGGTTCCAGCCCCCAGCCCTGCTGAGTGCCAAGGCCTGTGTGCTCGCTGCCTTTTGTGCAAACACTGCTGGTTGCCAATTCCTGTCTTGCACCTCACGGAATGCAAGGCTGGGGCAAGGGGGTGACCTCTGCAATGAACTGAACCAAAATGTACCCTTTTCCCTTCACACACCTCACCAATCACTCTTTAATAATAATAATACAAGGAAGTTTTTACACATGTTGAATCCAAATCCAAATAACTCACAAAGATTACAGAATAGTTCACTGACACACAGATGGGAAATTCCTGGGCGCCTTTCTTCTAGCATAAAACAAACGGATAAAATAGAAACACTAACAGAATTCCTGCTAAATTACTTCTGCTTTTAATCACTGAAAGTTTCAGTTTTCAATACAAAGCAGCAACAAACCCAGAAGAGTTTAGTAACACAGTACTACCTAATGCAGAGCGACCACTAACTCCACACAAGCCACTTTCACATCCTCAATTCACACTGGCATTCAATTCATATTTGATTAGACTTGCATTCTTTTCTTAGAGATACCGTGTGCTGTGTCAAAGACTGAAGGATGTTCTGAAAGGCTTGCTGGTAATTAAGCAGACTGGACTGCACTCTCCCTCCAGTATTTTCAAGCAGATTTCTTGTTTCACCAGGCCAGCTTCCCTACCAGACTTTCACCCCCACCCCCAAATTCCCAAGTTCAACATTACAGATTACCCCCACACATATCTGTCAGCATGAAAAAATGTGTCAGCAGAATAACTTTATCTGCTAAACTTGTTTGCCAAGGGCTGCCACGTCCTGGACTGCTTCCCATAATCTTAGAACAGATGAACAGCAGTCTCAGAGTCCTCCATGAAACATCACAAACATCTCACCACTAACACAGTCAACAAGACTTAGGACCAACTAAAAAAATTACGTGCTAGTCCTTATTAAACACATCCATTAATGCAGAGGAAAACACAGAACTAACTACACAGTCACCCATCCAGATGGGATTCTTTTGTAGGATGGCCCAAACACTGCACCTTCACTGATCCACTGCAGGCCATGGAGGGTTTGCAGGACTGCCTGTTCTTCAGCTTCACATCCCCATCCCTAAACAATCCAACTGCTTCCCTGCTTTCTCCAATTAGACAGAAATAGGTAACCTATACATCTACCCTTTTGTTTTACCTCTAGTCTTCAAAGAATCCTATCACTTCCAACAAGAACCTAAGAAGCATCTTACAATAAGGCCAGCTAAGGGAATTTCGAAGTCTGCTACAGAATTTAGGGGGTGAATTTCCCATTATTTTGCTTTTTTCTGGATGTCACTCTCTCTTTGCAATGGTTCATTGGTTTTAAGTAACAAAATATTCACTGCTAATATGTTTGGATGAAAACATCCTGAGCCTGCCTGAATGCTGGCACACCTCCATTCAGGTATGCAAGTGAAATGATTTCTTACATAGAAAAAATGGCAACACAAGCTTTCAGAACATATTTACCTCCAGCTGACCACTGCATGGAAATCAGGGATTCCACAGTCAGCTAATTTTGGGGAAAAGAGTGTTTTTGCTGAACTGTAAGCTAGCAAGAATATTATCTCAAAAAATTCCTTATTTCTGTAAGAAGTTGCAGGGACTGAAAAAAAGCACATGTATCAGAAGCTTCTGTTTTTAAGGACATAGTAGAACAGCAATCCTGTCAGGTTTGTGGAGCTACCATTCAGTGACACCTTTACAAAAAGGAAGAAAATGTGTATGGGAGGAGTGAAATCTAAAGAAACGGTTTGTACATCCCACACTCTGGGTATTCTGAAGATGATTGCACAACCAAACATTCACACCACCTTGATACAGCCTAGAATTTTCATTGCAGGGCAAGCATTTATTCTGCTAGGGGAAAAAAAAACCAAACAAACCAGAAAGAGTAATTCCTTGCAAACTTGCAATTACATTTCTCTTCATTGCCTAAATCCAGCACTGATGCAAACCACCTGGTGCAGGCACAGCAGTTACACTGGCATGCTCACCTACTGTACTGGCCAGGAACAGTCAGACATCCAAGGATTTCTTTTTGCTTTATCTACTTTACTAAACATCAAACATGTCAAGAAGTTAACCCTGTCACATTCCTGTAGTTACTGACTGCTGCAAAGATATGAACACAACTTGACCTTTCAGCCTACTTTGACAGCAGTGCCCTGCCATCGAGCTCAACACCTTACTCATTCCTGGGGGTAGGGAAGATGCCACAGGAACTTCAGGGAACTGTGGTAAAAGTCTTCCCACCCATCTCTCTGTGATCCCAAGCCTTTCATCACTAACAAGAGTTTCATGCATTCCATCACCTCACTGCAATGCAGACACAAGTAAATTTTCCCCCAGCTTTGGAAAGATGACCGGTTCTAGCAATTCTCACCAAGTGTCTCTCTCAAGTGAGTGGTAATGTTTGAAATGCAGATAGGATTTGCAAATCAATCCCTTAGTATCTGGAAGCTGATTTTTCTGCCTAATAGTCAAAAATCACAATACAAACCCTAAATACACTAAGAAATTGTCTACCTTAACATCGTCCACATGGAAGCAAAATTATCAGCTGTATTTGTAGTAAGTGCAAATACTTCAGAAGTCATTTCAGCTTTAGCAAATTTTCTAATATTAAAAGTACAAACCTCACTTTCTAAAAATTTATCACAGTCAGAAACAAAGTCTTCCTCCATATTTATCCCATTCCTTTAATTTGACTGGGATTTGAGGAGAAATGGAGACACTACTGACTGGCACCCTACTGAAATATTATCCCCTTCTGAAAGAGCAAACAGCTCCATCTAAAAGGTCTCTATGTTCCAAAGCCAAGTTAAATGGACAGGTATGTGCAAGAAGTATTAGAATAAAAAGATTCTCCTTTCCTCCATACATTTCTTTTTGAAATGTCTGGGAAGTGATGTAGCTTTTCCCTGCTGCTCCCTGGCTCCTCTGCCCTACTGATAACAGCTCAAACAAGAGAGGTTTCTGATTACCACTTCAACTCCTCAAGGAGGGGGAACAACCTCTTCATCAGACCCACAAGACAAGCAATACAGGGCTTACACTGTAACGAGGGAGATTGCAGCTGGACATATCCAAGGGTCAGGACTGCAAGGCATGGAATGTACAGCATGACTTCCTGAGTATTTTGAGTACTAAAGCAGCTTCAAGTCATAGCTACTGAAATTAGCACAGATATGAACAAGCAGATAAGCTCTCCAAGTCTGACTTTTTTCCTAAAAGGATTCTAAACACAGTTCTAATCTCTGCAGGTATAAATGGAGCAGACAAACTGCTGTATGCTGCACTGAATAAAAAAATGCCAAACCAGGAGAAATTACCAGTACAAGATCTGGCTCTTATTGCCAGAAGGATTCCGAAAGAGGAACCATTATACAGATGCATCTTCCCCTAAGCAGGAGGAGAATAAAGGACAGATTTCAGATTTCAAGCTCAAGGCTTTAAAACACAACACTGGCTGTTATTAACGAGTCAAACAAAAATCTCAGGAGAGTAAACTTGCTAGGCAAAGAGGAATTTCTAAGCAGCTTACCTCAACGGACCATAATTCAACATTATAAAGGCCAGTATCACCATCACACACAGTGTCCTTCTCTTCGGAGATGATACTTTGAGCTTCTGGTTCTAGACAGAAAAAACAGAAGACATTGAGTAAAAGAGGGGCACAGATATGCAGAGGTATGTCAGAAGCTAAGTACACCAAATTATATTTGCTTTTTAGATTCATATTTGCCTAATTATGTGTGAATATATTCCTGAACTACTTAAAAATAAAACTTTGGTTTATACCTTATATTCAGCTTCTATCCAGGGCAATATTCAGAAGCACCACGAAGTAAAAGAACTAAAAGTCTACCAGAAAATGTGTCAGCTGTCCTGACCTACAGTTGGTGAAAGTCATGCTTGGAATGGGATGCTGGGCTAGAAACCCTCAAAGGTCTTCCAGTCAACATTTCCCCCATTCTCTTCTAGCGCCTTCCACCCGAACAACTGTTTTCATATAAAATCAGACTTTCATCACAATCTCTTACCTCTAACACCACTTCATCCAGCTGCCTCTTCAGCGTGCTGTTTTCTTTCTTGAGTTTCTCATTCTCCAGCAAGGCTGCCTCCAGCCTGGCCTCCAGTCCCAGCATGTATTCCTTCTTTTTCTTGCGTGACTGAAAGGCTGACTCGCGGTTTTTGATCATGCGCTGCTGCCGCCTCAAGACATTGACCTGAACACACAATAGACAGGCCTGTTAACAACCCACAAGTTAAAAGTGCCTCCACTTCATGCAGAATTTCTGCTTCTCTACTTTGTCAAAGGTCTGCACAGAGAGTTTCCCACACTCTGCTTCAAATGAACTGGAATGGTCAGCACACAAGCACCTCGGGATCATGGTACACCTAAGGAAAAAACAGGTCCTGCACTATCTCAGTTTTCTTCTGCATTCTCAACATTCTGTGTGCAGGGACCACCAAACATATACTCGAGTTTGATTCGATCAATCAAATCACAAAGACAGAAAATACTTATCTTCAGGTCTGCAAGGCAGCAAGAATGTCTTTCACCTTCACTTTTCCCTGCACCATTTTACAGGCTACAATCAGTCATCTGCTTTCCTAACAGGAAATTTCTAGGGTTTTCCACTCTGTTCTGTATGGAAGTAATTTCCACACTGATTACACCTGCTTCTGTACCTTTTCCACCTATGCTACACAGTTTCTGAGATTTTGAACAGTGTTCCTGATCTCAGACTGCACGTTCTACGTGTACCAAGCACTTACATGGCAGTTTAAATGCAGTCTCTGGGTGCATCTACACTGACATTTTAATTCAGATCAGGAGTGTGGGTTGGATTCACATTTCCAGATTGTCCCACTAAATGTGCTTCGCTTCACATCACAGAACAGTCTCTGAGAGCACACAAACTGGATTCCTTCAGGATGAAGCTCAACCAGCAAACATACTCCAGGAGAGCACATAATTCACTCTAACCACTAGCAGGCATTTAGTCTGCAAGACCAGACTGGGACAGCTCAAAGTAACCCCTCCCCATCCTCCAGCAGTCCCGATGACTGATTTTTTTCCCAAGCAGGAACACTCCATCATCTTTTACCACTTACTCATTTTGTGGTTTGCACTGAGTGGGACGACCCAGACCGAAAGCATCTTGCTGCTGACAAGGATAACAATGATGGATACTGCAGAACTATACAAAACTACTTGAAATCCTCAGTTTAAACACTAGTCTGTTGATTTCCTTTCCCTCACAGATTAACAAGTGTTTTCATTAAGAACAGAAGACTTCCATCACATTATTAAGCTACAACTGGATGTGCCTTAATGACAATTACATTGTCAGATAACTGAATGATCCATCTTACACAGACCTGAACATCCTTCAGTACCTACCACCACAGGCACTGGTGTAACCTGTATCTCTCAGAGCAGGAACATTAAAGAAAAAAGATGAGAACTATTCCAGAAGTATTATTCTAGGGAAATAGTATAATCACACAACAGTAACATTAACTAAGATTTTGAGTCCAACTACATAAAAAACCTTAACCACAGCTTTTCAACTCTCTCCTTGCATCTACCTGCACACAGACAATATGTTGTTCTAGGCCACTGGTGTCTGCAAAAAAAAGTGGCCACAAGCTGTTTGAAGACAACATTCTTCTTCATGATGCTGCAGTCTGGTGACAAAGACGAAGAAAACATGTTACAGTGCATTAGCACTCTGGGCTTTTTATAAATTCTAATTGCTTTTTATAAAGATCATTTATTGTATGTCTAGTCTGCTGCCACCAACAAAAGTCTGTGAAAACAAAGCTGTTTGTACTTACTCCAGTTTCTCTCTTTAGCAGAGTGGAGAAGGAAAAGATTTTAACATATTTTCATTAACACTAAGCTCTGTCTTGAATTTTTTAAGTACTACAACATTTAACATAAAAAAGCTTCTGCAGACATATAAAAACTGGACCAAAAAAAAGATTCAGGCCAGCCAAGAACTGCAGTGTATAGAACACACCAATTTGGGGCCAGGATCACTTAAACTGTTCAGAGATGAAAAAACAAGGAATGAGTTCATGCAGCAGCTTTGGCTCAAGTTGTGTGCTATTCCAAACAAGGAGTTTCATTCCCCTTTTTAAAAAGAGGGTTTGCATCATGGAGCTGAACAGAGAAGACCAAATTGTTTACATCCATTCTTGTTTGCAGACCTGCTCAGGATTATGCATTACTGGATAGCTTTTAATTACATGTCTGGAACCTCTGGCAAATCTATGTGCTTCCCTGAAGAAAATAAGGTGTTAGAGCACCAGTGCAGTGCCTCTACACTAAGAGTACATCCTAAGGTACATCTGTCACTGTTTCAGACGCTGCCATCTACATTTTATGTGTTATTTATCCAGACTGCCCTCCTTTACTCGCAGTTCTCCAAATGCTGTGAGGAACACCAGCTCTCCCAGCCTGATTCCAGGTACTTTGTGCAGTTATCTGCGTTTCAGTCTATGCCACACCAGCTACATTTTGACTCATTTTCTAAGCTTGCTTAAATGAAATCCAGTATCTGTGTCCTTAAGTTAATTTGTTTTAATTTACAATCTGTAAACAGCTTAAGGTCCTTGGTCAATCCTCCAGGTCTTGCCTGGCTGTTCTTGGGGAATGCCACAACTGCACACCTGATCCCACCTAAATCTGATGCAGGAAATGGAAAGAGTTGTGTGAGTGAAGTGGTGCAAGAATGCTGAACCTGAAAGCAGTATGGCCATCAGCATTACACAGCTGGCCTGGCTTCAAGATAAACATGCCCCCTGTTCGAGCACTTTGATAATCAGGAGAGAGAGGAACTAATTTATAATGTCAGTCTGCTTGAGCAACATTGCTTTGCTCAAGTGCTGAACCAGGATTAAAGGCAGCAAATGCCTCTGCCAACTTCTTTTGCAGCCTCCAACTTTTTAAGTTGTATTGTATTGATGTTCCACTCAAGACAGCAACTACTGGTTCTAAGGAAACACAGACCATAGAGGGAGAACATTGGCCTTAAAAAGACTCAGTCATCAGTGATGCAACTTCTGCTTTCTAGCTCTGAAAATTACACCACCACTAGCACGGATACACACAAAAAGGCTGTAAATATGGAGAACTGGAAGAGTCATTGCAAACCCTTGCTTCAAACAGCACTAACCAGATTCAGATTGTCCTCTATCTTCAGAGGTTTTATAAAGAGTCATGCACTTTACAAATAAACACTGCTACCTCAATTTACTTCCAAAGAAAACTCAATTCTGAGCAAAATTTAACCTCCCTTCCAACACAAGCTGTACTTCTAGAAGTAAGAATGTGTCTCATACTCCAGAGAGTTTTTTGTACACATGCTGGGAAAGTTAACAAAGAGCTGAAAGTACAAACCACTCAACTTAGCATTTGCTGGTTTCTTACCTCAGCTTACAAAAGATGCTGTCTTTGAAGATGCATTTTTAATTTCAGGAATACAAAATACATGCAAGGTTTTTTTGTTTTTACGGAAGTTCTGGGTTTTCTTGTCTCTAACTCGACAGAACACAACTTGCCTAATGAGTTTATGTTATAAAAATATTACAGAATGTACTGCACAGAAAAGAGGATTCTTCAACAGAAATCCACACTTATGCTGAAGTTATTTTGCATAATCAACCTTTTCTAGATTTTCAATATCCTGGCACTTCCCCATGGCTGGCAGGCTGCACACGTGTGCCACCAGGGCCCCACGTCTACAGCTTGCCATCAGCCCATCTCAGTGTAATCCACTGGAAGTCTGAGTGTTAAGCTAACAGTTTATCCCCCCTAAGCCCAAAAGAAAGTCCTGCAGTGTTTCTTTTCATCCTGCAACATCTGCTTAGATTAGCAAATAAAAACACGTGTTCCAGAGCTCAAATGACAGCTCCATCTGTGCAGCTCTGAGCACCACATACAGTGTCCAAGGCAGTCGGGAGATGTTTTAACCCTGCTGGCACCAGCTGAATCCCAAAGCATTTGTTCTTTCTCAAAGCACTTCTTCACAGTATGTGCCAAAGAGCAGTTGCAACTGTTTTTTCATATTTTAACAAACACAGGTAAGATGTGCAGCATTTCACAAGTCTTAAAACTGCCTCCCCAAAACAGCTTTGGGTGGAAATACCCACACAACCATTCTTGAAATCAAACACCTGTTTATTACCCCAGCTACCCATTTGAGCACTGATGTCATGGATGTGTATATGGAGTATGATGACAATAAGGGGGTTTTGTCAAATAAACCTTATATTCAGACAATGCCATGCTAGTCCTGCTTACAGCGAGTCCCAAATCCAATGACTGATGGCAGGTTTCTTGAGTTAACTTTGCATGACAGGGAATTATCATTTAAAAATGCAGCACACTTAACTGCTCTGCCCACTGAGAGACTTTTGTTTGCTTCCGGTACGTTGAATATCAAGTTTCCACTGTACTCTGGCTGCTGAGCTATTCGTAGCACAATATTTTCATTATAAAATGCAGCCCACACACAAATACGATTAGTGAGGAAAAGTTACCATCAAGCCTGAGTGGCAATCCCAGACACTAAGAAACCATACAGCAACATCCCTCCAAAGAAGCTGAACAGGCTTCCCACTGCTTTTGGGAAACAGAGACCTGCACTGCTAATAAGCAGGTGCCTATACAGCAAAATTCCATGTGTTTTCACCAGTGTTTTCTCCCTCACACTGGGATGTGATAGGACCCTCAGCTCACAACTGTGCTTGGAATACCACACTGGAGAATGACACTCAGGATTTTAAAGTTACCAACAAGAAGCTTTGGTCCTTTCCACAAGTGTGTCTTCTTTGGACAACGCAATGCAATCAAAGCTGCTCCAGATTACTAGGAGCTAAATCAAGTTAACACCCAGCTTGCTAGCTGGTTGAGATGTCAAAGCTGAAGAGGGAAAAAAAACCTCCACGCATCTCAAAAGCTGCTGTTTACACCTACTGCTTACTGTGAGCTACTATGCAAAAACTTTCTTATTTGCACTGTAATTGTTGAGAGCTTAACCCTCTTCTACTCATTCAATACGTGATCAAAAGGGAGCCTGAAGAGATTAGGATCACATAGAACGCAGTAACTGAAGTTTCTAAAAATCGTGAGTAAAATCTGGGGAGATAAAGATGTATGGAATAAGAATTAGGCATTGAAATTTCCAGTTCATCTACTTCCAAAGAAATGTTTTTATTACATGGATTAGAAAAATAATTTAGCACTGATCAAAAATCAGATACATCAAATCTTCCTGTATGTAAGGGAGCTCCAGCCACTGAGAGCTTGCACTTGAGAAGACAAGTGATGGAAAATATCTATCAGCACTGTCTTCTGCCACTATGCTTGCACACCTGGTCTGAAACTCCAGGCAGGCCAGCAGATATTTAGCTGCTCCTCCCTGTTCTGTGCAAAGCTGCTAAATTCCCTGTTTACAGTTGGAAATCCTATTAAGAGTTTTCCTGAGACTCAGAAGGGACCTGGCTATCCCATTAGGGCCCACATGCAGGTAACTGTATCCAAGCCTTGGTTAGCAGCTATCACACAGAGTCAGAACTTACATCCAGCCCCATGGCTGGGGTGCTGCTCTGAAGCAAGGGCTTTGTCACCGGCATTTTGCTGCTGGCTGAGCCGTTCCCAGCAGCTGGAGGCAGCGCATTCACTGTGTGGTTCTGAAGCGTTGTGGCCCCTCCAGTGACAGCAATGACTGGCTGGGAGGCAGGAAGCACCCCAGAAGTCTGGAGCTGTACCACAGCAGGCTGGGGCAGCACCACAGATTGACCTGGAACACAAGAACAGCAGTGCTCAGCACAGATGAAATGGATCTGTACACCACTACTCTGCAGGGGCATAGTGATATCCTCTCCTGCCCTGCACAGTTTATCTCAAATCCATTATATTCCACAGAACAGGAATGGAAAAAAAGAAGTTCTAAAGTTTACAGGACTCTTAATCCATCCTGCAAACCAAAACTACAGATATTAAAGCAATCCAATAAACCAAGCTCTGTCCCAAAAGCTCTTCAAAGTTAATAAAATTCAACACTTTGTTATATACATTACTCAGTATTGCTAATACTTGAAACACTCTGAACAACTTTATCAAGGAAATTAGCCAACTTACCTCAATCCTCCTTCTCCCTTTTGTCTATACCTACTTTATTGCTGTATTCAATGGAAAACTTACTACACAGAAGTGAGTCATACCAAACAGATCAATTCAAACTAGCAGTGAGATGGAAGATAAACAAAATAGAACAATGCAAGTTACACTTCCAAAACTTAAGCTGAAGCTTCAATTCACACTAAGACCAGTTTTTTAGAAAAATGTCTTATGTAAGAAAGTTTATACACAAGCTGAATAGAGCTTAAAGAAAAGCAGGCAGAAAAAATGAGGTAATTTTGACAGAGTTTGAAATGGAATTAAAAAGTCACTTCCAAGAAATTTCAGTCCAACAACTACATCTAACTCAAGCAGGTGCTTGAGTAATATTTTGTTGTCTGCAAACACATTAATGTCTCTCTAATCCTCTGTAACAGGATGACCTCGCCAGCTTTCAGAAAGAGCACATTCCAGCTGAGCATTCCAACCAAAATGCATGACAATGGATTACAGCATTTATCCAGCCTTCTGGAAGGTGAAAAGTGAAGTAATTTACCTAGTGCCAAGATCTTTTATGTATGGAGTAAAACTAGACAATTTTTTTCAGACACAATTTTGAAGACATCATAAGTTAGTACGACCCTATTTAAGAATCTTAAATGATGAATTTGAGACTATTTCAACATTTTTTTTAATGTATAAAGCATATGATGCTCTAAGACCATGCTTTCTCCTTTAAGCTTTTATAAAAGGGACTGTGAAAATATAATTTCTCATGCTTCTTTGAAGATAATGGCATATTTCAAACTGGTAGTTCAAGTTCAACTTGTCATATGCAGGGGATTTTGACTGATGAAAAAAGATCCTTATGGTTTTTGTTATGGAAGCTGCACAAGAGAATTTTTAAACATACCATCAGTTAAAGTAAATGGAAAGCATGGAAATACTTTCTCAAAAGTATTTCCTCTATATCATCTCACAGAAACTACTGTCCTGACTTTTCTTCAGGGAAAAGGAGAAGCTGATCTTCAGAGAACTAGACTCACATCCAAAGAAATCCATATCCCCAGCATTCCTTATTCCAGATGGTATTTTATCAGCTGGAACATCAGAAGGAATAAGAATTAGGTCACACTGACAGTGCTGACCTGTGTTTTAAGCAGCCCAACAATCTTAAGCACGTTATAACAAACGTCAGCATCTCCAGGTTTGGCTGAACGCCTAACAGAAGAGAAATTAGTAACGGAGACAAATTTTTCACCGTTGCAATAATTTCTAGATACGTGCCCTTAAGAATTTGTCTCCTTTTCCTTCCATGCCTCAGTGCCTGTGCAATCAACCGCAAGGGACTGTGGCCATCAGCTGGTGAAACAAGCAACTGCAGCTGACAATTTCTGCAAGGCAGTGTCCCTGCTGCCAATTCCTGCAAGGCAAGCAGCGTCCCTGCTGCCTCGGCTGGAGAGGGAAAGAACGCTTTGAATCCAGAAATGAAAGCTTGAGCTACTCCAAAAATCGGTTACAGGGTACCTGTAGGAATGAAGGATTATCACGGGGCAGGAAGTCACTTTCCTCTTGTTAACATCAGCAGCTTTTCTAACCTCTGACACAGCTCTCAATTCTCAGCTCTAAATTCTCACCAGATTTCACAACATTCTC
Source organism: Ifrita kowaldi (assembly GCA_013398055.1). Taxonomy (NCBI): domain Eukaryota; kingdom Metazoa; phylum Chordata; class Aves; order Passeriformes; family Cinclosomatidae; genus Ifrita; species Ifrita kowaldi. The sequence continues at coordinate 86,671 of VZRS01009551.1, forward strand.
TTTAATGCTGTTTAGTGAGCTAAAAAGCCATGAACTCATGCTCCCACCACCCTGTGGAAGAGTCTCATGTGGGCAAAAAAAAGCTTATATCACTTCTCTAAAGCTTTCCAGCTTCCTTCAAGCCATCCTAACTGATTCTGCTGGATCTTCCTTTGGTTATGATAGAACAGAACTGTAATCACCTTATGCACCACCTGACACTGCAAGCAGAGCAGGGCAAAGCATCCCTACAGATCCTTCCAAATCAGCAGTTTTATCTCCACAGCTGCCAGTGCTCAGCACAGCCTCCATCTTCCATTCCAAACAATGGAATTATATAATCCAGCCTTCCATTTCACACAATGCCCATGTGAGTGCTGTTTCTCACAGGACTGAATGGGAGGAGTAAAGCCATCTTCTCAACCTAAAGCTTTTCCAGCAAAGCGTGTAGGCCCCTTTTTTCTCCTATTCCTCCTCTTTCATGCACCAAAGCGAACTTCATTCCATCAGCCAACCCAAACACACAATGCTACCACCAAGACCTGGACCAGTCAAGACAATTGACCTACCTTTAGGAGGTGCTGGCTGGATGTTAACAACTGGCTGATTCTTTGGCAGTGGCACAAGTGTGGGAAGAGTCTGAATAATGATGGTTTTAGCTGGGATGCCAATGTTAGCCTGAGCTTCAGGCATAGCAGGCAAAAGGGGTTTGGGCTGTATCAAAGGCCTGGACACTGTCTGACCACATTTCTTCAGGCTCCTCGCAGAATTATTTGCTAGAAAAGGAAAAAGAGAGTTGAACCAAAAAGTATAAAATACATAATTCAAGCAATAATTAAGTGGCTTTTAATGTGGGTTTTTTTACCTATCCATAGTATTTGTTAAAAATAAACATATCTGATCAAATATCCAAGTCATAAATGATAGGACATCTCCTGTCTCTTAGTTAATAATTTGGATGCAAGACAACACACACACTACCTATGGGATGAAAGTAACTTTGTCTCTCATACCAGATCGAGAAGAGATGCTCACAGCAGGCTTCTTCCCTCCATCTCCTTCAGGGGATGCAGGGCTCCTGCAGCTCTTGCTGTAGAGAGAGATGGGAGACATCTGGGAGCTACAGCTGAAGTCCATATCATCCTGCAGACAGAAAGCACGTGAGATTAATGCTTCAGAAACTCAGGGAAGTGTCTACTAGCAGTTCAGAGTACATCTGCTTTTCATCACGTCTGTGTTGCTCCTGCAGCCAACAGGAGAAAGGTTTTGTTCTGCAGTTTGATTCTGGTCAACGCCAGGTACCACGAAAAAAAACCAACAAGTACTTCTCCCCATCAGCAGAGCAATGGGAGGCAGATGCCAGCAGCTGCCAGACTCAGAAGCCTTTAGCAGGCATTTTGTTTGGCAACAAGGCTAATGAACATAGCTGAGGAAAGAGAGCTGAACATTCTCTTATTCAAATGGGCCACAGAGAAGAGGTAAGAAAACACCACTGTTGGGTTTTTGCAAAGGTTAGCAAAATAAGCTGTTTCCTCTTGTGCCATAAATTGGGTCAGAGAGGTAAAGCACAGGGTTTTTTGTTTGTCAGAGCTGTTGCTGTCTGTGTTACAGGGAGGTGCTTGCATACAGGCACATTTTGCACTGGAGAGTCTGCAGACGACGGCGAAGGGACCGAGCAGCTGGAAGTGGCCGGTGATAAAGGTTCTGTCTTCACATTTGCATCTGCAAGAGGCAGGTAAAGACACTTTACTGCACAAGTTTTTGGCAATGGGATATCAGTAAAGAACACACTGTCCTACACCAGCTATTTAATTCCTGAAGCAAGGCACAGCAGAAAACACAGCAAGATTAAAGGTACTGAGCAGCTTGGCTTGCAGAGTAGCCCCTGCCAGCTGTACCCACCCTGCAGAAGAACAGCATGATTCTCATCACAGAGCAAAAGGCTGTAGGGCATCAAATAGCTCCACACGAGTTTTAAGAGCTCATCCTTGTGGGGCAGGGCATAGGTTAATTACCTNAATTCCTGAAGCAAGGCACAGCAGAAAACACAGCAAGATTAAAGGTACTGAGCAGCTTGGCTTGCAGAGTAGCCCCTGCCAGCTGTACCCACCCTGCAGAAGAACAGCATGATTCTCATCACAGAGCAAAAGGCTGTAGGGCATCAAATAGCTCCACACGAGTTTTAAGAGCTCATCCTTGTGGGGCAGGGCATAGGTTAATTACCTGCATAAGCATGGCCCGTAATATTCCAGAGGTCCGAATCCCAAGACATCAAATCCAAGTCAAAATGAAAGTTCAGATCATTTTCCTGAAATGACAGTTAAGAAACAGAGACAAGACAAAAAGAAAGATACACTGACACCATCAGCCATTACGTTCACATTCTTACAGCTCCAGAAAACCAAACAAACAACATAACTATCAATCACTTCAGGTGCCTTAATGTACACAGAGATGAAAGTCCTTAAAGGAGAAGTTCTCAACTGGAACACACAAACAAAGCTCCTTTTAAACTTAGACCTGTAGGAAGGGGCAGGTCAGTTTAAGACCATCACTAATTATCTTACCCTTACTGATAATCTGCAAAGCAAAAGTTCTAAGTTCAGTCATTGAACCACCTCACATAAAACACAAGTCTCAGAAACTTGGTGCCATCCTTTCCTTCATCTGCCTTGAAAAATGTATTTAATGCTCTTGCACCATTACATCTCAAAGCACTTTACAAACAAAAGCAGCACCAGCAGGAAAAGAGACACAAGATTGGTTTGCTCAAGACCTGATGAACAGTATGTATTAGGTCTCCCTATACCTGAATACACTGATGTCAACATCTAAAGCCAAGGATACCAGTTTCCTTTCCCAACAAAAATCAAAACAAACAGGCTAAAATCAATTCATACGTATTATTGATCATATGACCTTTAACACAACAACTGGGGTTTTTTCTCCATTTTTTCTGTTTGTGTATCTGTAAGTCTCAGTTCCCTACGCAAATGTGGCGCTTTATGAGCACTTACATGAAAAATACAAACATGACCTACCCAGCTCATACAAGTACACAACAAAGATTTTCCTAAAAACTATCCTGCAATTATACCTTTCCTTATATTCCCAACTTGCCTTGTGAAGTGAGGCTCAAAAAGCCTGCAGACTGCATAGATATTGGTATTTACAAGTCAGAATGAAGAGAAAGCTCATCAGAGCACATTTAAAGGACAAATGACCAAAAAACCACAATGTGAGCTGTGCATTAAGAGTCTTCACCCAGGCAAGTAATGCTGACTTGCTGATGGGGAACATCTTTCCCTCGTACAATCAGTCTGTTGCCACATTTTCTCCAGTGACTGATCCTACACCTGTAGGAATGCTCTTAGAACCTGAGGTTTACACTGGATGATAACCCACGGGTTGTGCTGGAGGTGGGTTAGGACACAGTAGGCAGGGGGAAGATAAGGGAGAGGAGAATCCACGAGGCAAATGCCCCGGGAGAGAAAAAGCAGAAGGGACAAGCAGACAGTGAAAAAGATGAGGATTAAGGCATAAAGTTGCAAGTAAAAGTTTTTGGAGAAAATCTTACATTAAAGAGGAAAACAAGAGGCCATCGAATAGGCAAGAAGCTACAGCACAGCCCCAGTGGATGCAGATGTAACATATCCAGCCTTCTCCTCTCAGGCAGCCCCGAGTAAGAGCTCTCTCAGCACTGCCCGGCGGCGTTCACCTTCCCCGGGGCAGTGACAGCACCGCTCCTCCTCCACGGCACCTCACACCCTCACCCTGAACCCTCTCCCTTACTCTCTCCGCTTCGCTCTCCGGCCGTGACGCCCGCAGTGTGTTTAAGCGATCGATATCTCCAGCGCTGACGCAGGGTGAAGGCCGGGCAGCCACGCTCCCCTGCCAGGCTGCCCCGGGGGTTCCCCGAGCCGGGCCGGGGCTCACACCGCGGGCAGAGCGCCGAGCCCGGCCCCCGCCATCCCCGCCGCCCCCGGTACTCACGTCGGGCTCGTCCCTCGGGGCCGCGGCGCCCAGCAGCTCGCTCAGCTCCTCGCCCAGCACAGCCTCTGCGGGAGAGACAACGGGCTCAGCGCCGGCCCGGCCCCGCCGGGG
>VZRS01009553.1:0-11696 GCA_013398055.1 Ifrita kowaldi
AAGCTCCGAGTGAAGAGCCGGGACATGCATAAGAAGATAGAAGAGGAAGAGTGAGGATGTCATGAGGCAGCAAAGTGACCTGAGGGCTGCACAAAATGTGAACCCTCTGTCACTGTCTTCCACACTTGATATTTTCAACCATCTCAATACATAGGGAATAAAGAGTAGATTCATTTGCATTCACATCATGAGCAGTAGTTTTCATTTGTTTTTGTTGTTTTGGTTGAGGTCTTTGTCACCATTAGTCTTTGGACACAGTTTTGCCTTATAAAACCTTTGTGTAGCTTTGAGATACTACAGCTTTTTGTCATCTAATTTCCGAGTGGTTGCCCTTCTATAACACTTTAGCCAGTGATCAAAGAAATCTTACTTACATAAGTAATGCTGAACAACACAGAGTGAAAGAGGAACGTTATTTGTGCTGTTACCTGTGTTGTTAAAGCTACCTTTAAAGTAAGTCAGAGTGGTGTTCCACAGGAAGAACATGCTTTCAATGAAATTATAATATTTCAGGCACTAAGGACAAGAATTGATCCATTAGAAATGTAGTAGGCTTCCATGACACTCAGCAAACAATGCCATGAAATAGTACACCAAATTCAATACTATTAAATCACAAAACTGTACAGATAGGGAAACAAAATGCAGTGTCATTCATGAAGAGATGGCCTCTGGGCTGACAATCACCCGTCAGGAGGGAGATCTGCCATGTGTTCTGCATAACCGTGTGAAAATATCAGCTAATTTCTCAGCAGTGGTAGCAGAAGAGAAAATAAGAAGAAACAAGGTCAAGGAAGACCAATTACACCCAAGGACTGAGGAAGATAAGGTTTCTAAGATAACCTTGTGTAGAAGGAGAAGGGCAAACTGCACTTCTGTGAGAAGATGCACCATTTATTGGAAATGTATATAAAATGCCTTCCCCACCTCAGGAGCTAGCCATACAGGTTTGACCCCTGCAGGTGGACCTAAAATCTTGGGATGTATACGTGGAAGCATATGAAATGGTACAAACAAGGCAAGACCCATCAGACAGATCAGCTTCAGGCTGGAAGCCCAAGGCAATGTTAGGGAGTGGGCAGGAAGGTCAGCACCCTCCAGCTTTGTGGAAGTCGAGACAAGGGGTAAGCACTGGCAGGGATTTCAAGGAAACTGCCTGTCTGCTCCCCACCAGGTGAAGAGACCCTGAACAGACCATGGGTGCAGTGAGGCAGGGGCCCACTGTCCTACACTTACATCTGTCCCAGGCATTGGTGACACATAAAGAAAGCACAGGTGCCTCAAGGCCGGTGCTGGTGTAGGGCACAGAGACATCAGCTGGGCTATGGCTGTGCCTTTTGCCTCACCGTTTAGGCTGTGGATGTCAGGGCAAGGCTCCATCAGCTTTATTCGCAGCTTCAGGCCCCATCAGGCTCCTGTCAGTCACAGGAAGGAGGCAGCAGCTGACCAGACCCTCTGCTCCAGGCACCCAGTGCCAGGGGATGGCAGCCTGGAGCCATCGAGGGGACCCTGCTCTGGGCCCTGCTCCACTGCAGACCAGCAACGAGATCTCGCTGAGACCTGGGTGCTTTAAACCTGCTGAAACTGCCTGGCCCATGTGTTAGGAGCAAATCACAGCAGAGGGGGAAAAATCCAGCCAGGTGGGTCAGCCAGCTTCATGTATTCCCCACTGAAACACAGCAAAGACAGGTGGGATGGGCCAAAGAACATCTGAAAATGTTTGGGTCATCAATGCTGGAAGAAAAGACCCTGAGGTGACAGAAGCAGCCACTGCTCAGTGTGCAGGGCCTCATCTGCTCTGGGCACTCTGCCCAGAAAGGGAACCACAGAGGTGCTTGGGAGTGTGTGAGTATCAAAAGGACAGCACACAGTGTCAAAGGCCCTGCCGCCTCCACTGCACACCCTGTGGAGCAGTGATGAGCGAAACAGTCTTTACAACTTAAGATGGATAGGAAATATTCTCACAAACTTCAGGCAAAACATATTTTAGTTGTGCTTTCCATGTATTATGTTTGAGAGTCCCACATCAGAGTTATGCTAATCTGCCTGCACCATGGAACCTCTCCAACCCTGTGACAGACAAGGATCAGCTAAGAGAACGTGCCCCCTGACTCCTTTTTCTGAGTCATTTGCATCCCAATAGTAATGTCAAGCTAGTAACTGTAATTTCCCTTCCATACACCTCTCTGTCCTTCTCTGACTCTTTTTACCACCTGTTGTCCCTCTGCTTTCTGCACTTCACTCACATACTTCTAACCCTTTTTACTTCACTGAGCTTTTCTGTAACTGGAGTCACTCAGCTACTTAAACACGTGAAGGAAATTACATTCTGCATGTCACCTAAGTGTTACCTACTATTCACTGCGGAAATAGGAGATGTGTGCATTGCTCACCTTGCCTGCACCTTCAGTACCGTCCTTTTTCAATCACAGGTTGCAGATTTACCCACCTTTCTACCCTCAGTTGGCTGTTTCAGCACCTCTCTAAGTTGCTTTAGACTATGTGTGAAACAGTCTATTGTACTGCTGGGAAGAGAAGACTTCTTGTGTATAAAAGTTCATTTTCCACCTTCTCTGTGTGGACACATGGAATGTTTGCTTCCCTTTTCATGCAGTAAGGCTAAATTATAAATGCACAAGACATTACAGATATTAGTTCTTGAAGGCAAGTGCAAGATTGGGAAAGAGGATGGGCATCTCTGCTACTCTGCTTCTATGAACTGTAGCACAAGTTAATCCTCATCAATAATATTCTTGGGAGATTTACATTTAGTCCCAGTCATTGCCTTTTACATAAGGAAACAAATTATTGGTCCCAAGTGCCTTTCTTCCTAGAGAATGACTCAGCAACTCCCATTAGTAATGGTAATTACTGGGTTATCTCAACAAATCATTTCAAAATTCCATCTCTGTCCTCCCCAGTACACCAAGTCTTTATCACAGACATTCAAACAGATTCTTAGAGGACAATTAAGAAGGTAGGGCAGCATGTTAAGCTCTATATTTAACAAACAAGTTCTATGGAGGATATAGAAGGTACTCACTATAATTAATTTATTCTGAACCAGTATTTATCAAATCTAATAAAAAAAGCATGTCCTTACCATCTCCAGGTCCTGTTCACAGCAACGTTAGTCAAAGTGTAGCAGTGAGAAGATTTGCTCTGAAGGATTAGTATTCTAACATTTCTGCTAATCATCTGCCAACATTCCTAGAAGATCTCCTTTTACCAAGGGAATAGCAGAATGAGGCTATGTTCCCTGCATCATATCATACACACCGAAGGTTTCCAGGCCATATTAATCTTTCCAAGCACGCTGTTCCAATTCTGATAGCAGAGCTAATGGCAGTATTTGCAAGTTGCGGATTACACAAAGATAATATTTTTTTGGTGTGTTTCTTGTTGTTTCGGGGTTTTTAAATGTGATTTGTCAATAGACCCAAACACTCCATAGAGAAGTATCCTGTTCTACCCAGAGTGGCAAATGAATCTGGCTTTTTATATGGGTTGACTGGGCAGAGCCACCTTGTGAAGTTTTCTGCAGTTTGCTCAAAACCTTAGTATCCCATTTTTCTAAGATACCATAATTAATGGGGAAGTATGAAATAAGTAGATGTAATCTCGAGTTCCAACATTATTTACAGAGCTCCTCTCAAAATCATCTCAACTTAAATGTCTGTTTGTTGTTTCCCATGAGAACACCCTTAACTTCTGATCAATTCGTCTGTCTGGAAACAACTGTGTTCCCATTATTTGCAAAACATTGTTTCTCTTCCAATTTAATTCTTCCTCAAATTACTAATTTATGGTGATTTCTCCTGAACTGTCAGTACACAGATGTAGCAATGTCGATAGCCTGTACTATCTCCTTACTGTCTACTCTGTCTACCCCTGCCACAACTAGGTGTTAGCATGTCCACAAAAGCTGAATGACCTCACTCTGCAGATTTTCAATATCATAGGCAATGTTACTGTCTATTTCAACCTCTCCCTTCATGTCTCAAACCTTCAAATATTCCCTTGAAATTACTGCATGAACATCTTTGTAACATTTACGTATTTTTATCATATCACACTTCTTTGAAACTTCCAGGTCTTGGGCACATGTTGTGCTACCAGACCATTTCTGAATTTTAAGTCATTAAATAACATTTGAACACATAATGACTTCATTTTTCGTTTTCATTGTTTGCTGTGTGAGCTGAGCTGAAGGCTTTCAGCTACATGGACTGCCAGTGATTGGTTTATATGACCTGAACTAGAACTACTTACCAGCTGACAGAATTACAAAATCATGCAATTTAGCTAATGTATTTCAAAAAGATGGAATATATATGAACACTTCAAATCTTTCCATGTGCCCTGCCATGTTAACATTCATCAATGTCAGTATGGACTCTTTCAGAATTTTTCCATCAAAATGCTTTTTTTCTCTATGTACTACAGCCGCGGATTCGCTGAGCACCCTCAGGGTTCAGGTCTCCTTCACAGTATCTTGCTACATTTCATCTTATCAGGAAAGTGACCCAGTTCTGCTGTCTGCAAACCCGGGTCTGCTGACCATATTCTTTTGTCTGTTGCTCTTCTGATCCACAAATCCTGAAAACGGAATGCTGTTCTACATGAAGTGGGCTCTATCCCAATGATTAGAGCATTGTCACAATATGTTATTTGATGGTGACTTTGACTAATGAGCACCCACAGTTCACAGTTCAGGTGGTTCACTGTTTCAGCATGTGCTGTAACCACTAGACATTCCTGCACCATACATTTGATCCTGGAAGCTGAAGAGATTTTTAGCTAACATTCTTCCTAACCTAGATCCCAAAAGATTTAGGGAGCAGAAAGACATGTCTCCCCAGACTGAGACTGCTTCTGAGTGAACAAATCACCCAGCAAAGGACATCTAAGAAAAGTTACAGCTGGCCCTTAAATAAGCAAAAAGAAGTTTAGCTGGAGCTACAGAGAAGGCAATCAGGGTTGTGTTTAATAGAATGTAGGTGGTTGACATTCCCCTCTTTTTGCAATGTTGAGGTTTATGAAAGAAGAGGTTAAGACTTCCTGCTGGTTCAGTGTTCCTATGCCACTCTTCTGGGTTTGTTTTCTTATTACAAATCTAACCTTTTATCTGGTCTTAGCTGGACTGGAAGACATGCAATAACAACTACTGAAGATACTTTGGCAGTGTCTCAGGTACCTAGAGAATGACAAGCATGTTTGGAAAGCTCCCAGTCTGCCTGGCTTGTAAATCACAAATCCTACCACTTCTCATCTATTTTAAACCCACTAATTAACCACTCAGTGTTGACAGGTAGGAAGCTTGTTGGAAAGTACATCAGTCAAAGAAGAAGGAAGAAGAATCTTTCAAAATAAATAGGATTCAGGAAGGCAAAGTGTGCTAAGTCTTGTTGAATAAAGTCTGAGTTACTAAGCCAAGTTCAGACATGTTTAGAAATAATGCCCACAGGTATCAGTGCAGATGGAGAAGACATCTAAAGAGCATTTGGCTTATAAAAGATAAAAATGTAGTCAAGAAGAGCTCTTTTCTATTCAATGGTAATTCTGAGTTACGGAAACAACTCAAGAACAAACAATTAAATTCTCAAGCACTTTGTCTTGTTCTAGACATTCTCAAACATTTTTTCATACCTTCTCAAAGAGTCAGAAGTGGGAAACTTGATAATACATAGCAATTGGCTGGAGCAGCATTTCCTGTGTGGATCTGAAGTTGTCTCCCATGGAAATAATGAAGTAATCTCTCCTATCATTAGGTTTTTTAGCTAGCTCCCAAGAAAAAAGTAAAATATTGCTCAGAGAACAGGAAACTGAGGTGAAGGACTTTCATTTTCAGACGTCAAATGAGACCCTCAAAGAAGCAGAACGTAGTAAAATAGCAATTCATCTGTCATTTCTTCTTAGATCCATTATCTTATTAGGTAATTCCTATTAACCTGGAGGTGAAACTAAATATGAGATGTCAAACACAGGTGATGATATGCTGTAAAAGTAACTTTTGAACCAATGTACTGAAATCTGAGCTTTCTCCCTCTTTTTTTTTTTTTTGCATGCTGGTTTGAATGGTCTATGAAGAAAATTATTCTTTGAAGAATAATTTCTATTAATATCTGATTTATTGGTGCTGTAATGACTCTATAATTGGCTGTTTACAATTTATTTAGAGAATGGGCTAAAAAATGTGGCAGATCATTTGGCCTTAGATACTTGTCTAAGGCTTTCTCTCCTTTGACTGTGCAAGGAGGTTGTGATAATGACAGAAATTTGAATTTTATATATTGGAAGCTCAAAGAGAATCCATTCCCTAACTTCTTCCAGGTACCTCCAGAGAGGAATTTTGGAACCCAGTAATTTGCCAAGTCCTGAAATCATTAACTTTGAAGGGTGGTTTCTCAGAAGAGCTAATGGCTTTAAAATTATTCGGTCGGTTGAACAACATTTCATTCTGCTTCAGTACACAAAGTATGGACAAAGAGGGGGGCAATATTTCAATAAGTTCCAAAAATTATTTTAAGGAACCAGAAACTGAAGAAACTATAGCCAGAAATATAATTACTGAATGCATAGTAAAATTTCCATCAGAGGTTTTTGGAGGCACCAGGAAGGACAGTGTACATTTATTCTCACTACAGTATTACTGCTCACTCTCAGATGACTTGCCTTATCAACATATGCCAAATGGGTCACTGGCTGCCTGTCTGAGGGAATGTCTAGCATGAGAGATTTAGCTCCACGGAGTTAAATCAACAGGGAAATGCAAGGCCAATTACCTTCCCACCAATGGACAGTGTTTAAGGTAGGTGCAAAGACTTCTGTTTGAGCTCCTGTGGCGTCCAGCTGCTTCCTGGCATCATCAGCAATCTGTCATACTGTGGAAAGGGCACATTTCTGAATGGCTCAGCCACCCACTCCTCCAAAACAAGGCTAAACTGAAAGCAGTTATGCCCAGCCCAGAAGGAGTGACAGGTAAAATTAGGATTGAATCCCACGTTAGAAAACCGTTCCTGCAGGCTGTCCTCTATTCATGCCTGTTCTCTGAGAGCTCTGACTCCCACTGTTGCCCTGCACACAGTCTTTTGGCTTTTCTCCTCACACACCTGCTCTTTCACAGAAGGCTTTTACGTGGCTTGTTTCTGCTGAACTCTATGTTCAGACTCTTCATGATTGTCCTCAGCCCTTTTTGTTTTGTTGTCCCTCGGGTTTTGTTTGTATGCCCTTTGTAAATCAGTATCTGTGCTAAGAATCTGGCGATGACAGAGAATAATCTCTCCTTGATACGTGTGTCATCTTGTGCCCAAAATCTTTTGGTTCCCATTGGTTTCTTGACTGGGTGTGTCCTTACGTGGCATGAGCACACATTACGTAGGTTTATGTCTCACTTTTGTATTCAAGACTGAAATGAAGACTTGTCAGATGACGATGGCTTTGGTACTTTGCCAGCTGCTTTGTTCCATTGGTTATGTTCACAATCCAACATTGAAACTATTAGCGTATAGCTAATTGTGTAGCTATAGAGGTAAATTTGTTAAAAGAAACTTGTTAAAGAAGAACTGAGCTACTGGGCAATCTGAAAATGCTCAGCTTTGTTTTGCTTCTTGGGGAATGAAATTACACACTCCTGAAGATGAGCCAAAGTCTAGAGACATTCGTGTGATGCACCTGCTCCTGTCAAATATGGTGTTGAATTTCTTAAGTGATTTACTAACATGTCATGACTAATGGACTGCTGCTGATCCAGCATGAACTCTTGCTGCAGAGCATGAACTGTGCTGTTAAGGGCCAGCGTTTGCAGGAAGTTCTTCTCCCGTGCACTCCGATGAATACACTTTAAGTGTATCAGATTGTATTATTCCTTCTCTCCAGGGTCTTTTTCTGTTCTTTCATTTCCTAAATATTTGATCTAGAGGGATCATTTTAATTCTTATCTCCTATGATTATGCAAAAAATAGAAAAAATGTTTAGTAACACACTGCTGCATACTATAATGTAGCACTGTGTGTACAAGGAAACAGGCTGGGACACTCAGCTCTGGCAGAGAATCTCACGGCCAAAGGAAGAACTGTGCGCAGGAAAACATGGCAGGGACTTAATGTTCTCCTATGGATTGTTGCTGAGAGCTGCAACAATTTCCATGGCCACCGAATGGACAAAGGTTTGTCCCACTGTGTACATCAATGTGGGAGCTTGCACAGGGGTAAGGGCTGCTGTGCCGGGAAGCCAGCTGGTTTATGGTTACTCTTTTGGTGTATTGATCATTACAGAATTATTTTCACCATGCTGGACTCAACAACAACAACAACAACAACAACAAGCCTAAAAATATATTTTTGTTACAATGTTGAAATAATCTGGCTCCATGGAATTTTGAAGAACAGTTTAAATACTTACTCAAGCAGACAGAGAGTGACGGGCTCTGATTTGTATTCTGGTCCAGGGCAGGGGTCCCCTACCCTGAACTGCAGTGCTATACTTGAATATCTTGCCAGTCATGAAACTCAGCTGAACATCTTGTTCTAGGTGATCTTGCTTTGAGCAAGGTGTTTGGATCAGCTAATCCCCTGAGCCCCATAATTCTATGACTCCACGACTTTATATCATTTTGTTTAGCATAAGATTATAGAAACAAGTTCAACCCAGTAAAGGGTTATTGGGCACTAGAGATAATACTCAGTACCTAGATACCAGTCTGGTGTCCACCAGAGGGACTGAAAGTGATTGGAGCCATCCCACAATCTTTCATAACACAGTAAAAGAAAGGACAGAATGTGAGTACTTTAATTTACACCCTGCTCTTGCAAATTCCCTAAAAAATTGTATTTGAAGTGTAGAAAAGGTTGAAGTCTATGTCTATTTGCTGAAGGGCAAATAGACGTTGTAACTAGCAGTAATCCATTCTGTTTGCTTTGGATGATGTCACCAAAAACATGGAATGGATGATATATACTTATTTAAAAGCAATCACAACATATTTTAAATCAAATGTTTTTATTTATTTATTTCTTAATAAGTTATTGTCTTACAGTGCTTTGCACAAACTACTGATATTGTGGAATTTTTTTAATAGGAAAAATTCTGCAAATATTTAAAATTAAAAATATTAGTTGGCTTTTCCATTACAAATGGCACATTCGGGCAACACAAAATTCCCACACATTGCACTGTGCAGAACTTCGCTACACACCCTGTAACTTACAGAGGATTATCGGGATCAAAATGCAATATTAATAGAGGTGAAATGGAAAATTAATTTCTCCTCACTTTGTGATTTGTTGCCATACATGGAGGACAGGCATCATTTTGCAGCAAGACACTATTCCTGGAGTCAGGCTGCTTGTCAGCTGGTGAGTGCTGATGTAAAGGTAACTGATCTTGGGAAAAACATGGATCCATAATAGGCATAAATGTACACCTCTGAGAGAAAGCTTAAAATAGATGCATCTGATACCTTGTTTTTATTGCATAGACTTCCAAGTCCGTAATAATCTTGATGTGAAAGAGTGACAAGTATTTCTTAGAACATAAGAGCTCCATTCCCTTTCCTGTCATCAGAGATGGATGAACACATCCCTGTTCCACAGAAAGTTTTTCTTGAGTGACGTTATTTCTTTAAGACTAACTAGGGAAACTGCTTCACCCTGAATAATCTAATGCCCGAGAAGAAACAGCATCTGGCTTGTGAGATGTAATTTAAGGGTTGATAGTGGCAGTTTTTTTCACTGTGGGGAATGTTCACCATTTGCACATGCTGCCGGGCTCTTTCAAAATAAAGAGGAACTATGACTAAATATTATTTAAGCAGTGATAAGTAGAGGTTTGCAATCTTTAAAGGAAAATGTATAATTCCAGAAGAAAGAGCAAAGCTGAATCTCTGGGAAATGTCTGAAGAAAAGATCTACCACATTTGGGTATATTCTGTGTTTTTCCACCCAATTTCATGCCCATTGCCCAGTACCTCGATGACTGTCTCTTTGGGCATTGGATGGATGCCATGGGAAATAGATCCATTTGCCAAATCTCTGCTTTTCCTTGGCACTGCGGAAGGGGCAGGCAGGCTGTGTCTGGTGCCTTCTCACACCCCAAGTCCTTGTGAGCAGGAGTGCCAAAAAAACTGTCTGGAAACAACAAAGGAAGGGAAAGGAGAGGTACTGGTGGGGATTGGGAGGACAGAAACTATTTAGGACACTCCTGGGAGGGTATGTGCTCACTGGGCACTGCAGGGTGAGCTGTTTTACTAGCAGGTGACTCCTGTAAATACAAACTGAGCGTGACCTTCATGCAAGGAACTGTGAAGCACAGAGCAGTGAGATCATGGTCCTTCTCATGAGGCCAGCCTGACCCCTGAAGTGGCATAACCTATGCAGAAGCACTGTGAGTCTTGGGTGGGTCGGAAAACGCTTCCAGTCAGTTACTGTCAGGTACTGCAAGGATTGATTTGGGAAGAAAGAAATACTTCTCTCTGAGCAAGGTGGTCGTTAGAGTTACTACTGAGCAGTAAATGCTTTCTCCCACTGCTCAAAAACAGCTTTCCCTTTACTCACCTCTCTACTGCTTTTTGGTTTCTCCTGCCTCCTGGTCCATACTGCATGTCTCTCTCTCCCTGTCTCTCTTATTCCACCCCATCAGAACTATTAAAATGTTCATGAGAATGGATGAACTCCTTTATGATGAGAGACTTGAAAAGATTGGCTTGCATGACGATGGGTCACACTTGGTGAGGGATTGAAAAGATAGTCTAGGGAGATGAAACTGATACAAGATGGATTTATTTATATAACTCTGCTGAGGAGAAAAAGAAACAAGGAGGAAAAAAAGGCTGAAGGAAAATATTAGGAGCAAAATGAATGAATGCAAAGAGTCCATTTGCTAATTAATTTTGAGAATTTCTGATCCTCAAATATCAATATATCCATCTTTTGAGAATTTTAGAGGTAAACAAAGAAATTTTATAAAAATTAAGATTTGGAAGATGCCATAAGATTCTGGCCACTGCAGTGGTGAGCACCATGTCATAAATTTTTCTCCATCCCTCTTTTGGTTTTCATTATAACTTGGCAATAATTTGTGACCTGATGAGATTACAAAATTGACTGTAAGTTAGGTTGATTGTTACAGGCTGGGTGTTTCTCTGTTCCTATCATTCTCGTTTCCAAGTGACAGCAGTCTTGCTTTTAATATAAGGCTCAGCCTTCTTTTTGGTGCCAGATGGACTTCCAGGAGTTCCAGTGTTCTTCTGCTCAAGACGTTTTGGCTTTGTCATGGATAGCAAATGAATGACAGGGGTATTTATCATGTTTCTCTATCCAGACAGATGTGTAGAGCACAAACTATAGCCTTAGATAGACAAATGATATACCAAAATGCCCACTCATGAATAGCAATGTGTAAATCACAAAAGTCATTTAACAAAAGCCTTCATGACACGTCAAACATTTCTCACCTTTAGGGGGAGAATTGTTTGTAGGAGAACCATGTGCCTTGTAAACACTGAATTTATAACAAGGGGTGGGAAAATTGCACTGGCTGTTGTGACTTTAAATCTGTTCCTCTAAAATGACTGGTGGGATGGTCTCTTTCCAGAATTACTGTTCATCAGTATATTACATCACATCATTACTTTTTTCTTTTTTTTTTTTTTTTTTTTTTTTTTTATTTTGTTTTTCTTTTTCTTTTTTTTTTTTTTT
>VZRS01009553.1:11791-32540 GCA_013398055.1 Ifrita kowaldi
GTTTATTCCTTCCCTTCTTTTTTTTTTTTTTTTTTTTTTTTTTTTTTTTCTGCTTTACTTTGCTTCTCTTTGTCTATGTTATTAGCAGGAGATTAGTGCTCCCTGTGCTCTCTGGCACCCACCTGGCCTCTCTTCTGGATGAGCTGCTCACCCGAGGTTATACAATACCACGCCAGGAAAGGGTTCATTCATGCCACATTGTACTATTGACACTAGGAGGGGAATCACATTCTTCCTGCACATGCCACGTTGTTGGCCTGCATCAGAAGAGCCCTGAATGCTCGGCGTAAAACAAAATCCAAACTTCCTTGTCATGCAGATAATCCACTGTCTAGTAGATGCCATGCCATAGGCTCTTCCCAAACAATCCAAGAAGCCATTGCATGTGTGGATTGTTTCCTGGGCATGTTAACAAGCCTTTTGCCAGGACTGCTCTCTCGGGACTGCCACATGGACATCTCAGCTCAGGACATGAGGGAACTGCTGCTCTGGCAAGAACCGCATGAAGCCCAGCACCTTTCCCTGAGCTAAATGCAAGCCACCACCAACAGCCCTCTTTCCCTACACCTTTGGGGAGAACCACACCAGGAGGTTGTTCTGTCATGCCAGGGGACCAGAAATTTTCTCTGAGGGGGAAAACTGTCAGATTGACGCAGGGCCAGTGATGCTTTCACAGTTTGGAGAGGGTGAGTGTCTTGGGGTGACTCCATCATGTATATCCCCTATCACGGCTTTATGCCAAACAATTGATTTTGTGCCTTTTCTGTGTCTTTAAACTGAGCTTGAGAGGGAAGAAAAAAAAGGGACCAAGCGAACTTTTCAAAGCAGTGTCTCAAGGACACGGAGATTACACTCCTCTGCGTGCTCTGGCTGCGGTAGCACAGGGGGAGCATCCTGCTGGCTTCTTCAGCCAGTTTTTTTCTTTTCTTTTCCTCTCTCTCTGGCGTGAGACGGAAAGCTGAACTTTGTTTCCTGGGACTTTGGTTTTTTCCCTTCTTCTCTTCTGGACTGTTTCAACAACATCAGAACACATCGGGAGAATTTTCCCCGAGGCCCGAGGGGGTGGGCCCTCACCCAGCTCCGAGGAGGAGAGAGACCACACCTACAGAAGGACTCTGAAATCTTCCCAGGTTTCTCTCTACAGCGAGAGATTTCATTATTTAGCATTATTATCCTTTTCTTGTGCATGTGTTAAATAAATAGTTTTTATCTCTTTCACTTTCCTTCGAGGAAAATTTCCCTTTTTCCCAAACCTGGTGGGGGGAAGGGTGGTTGTAACCTGGTTTTCTCTCAAAGGATATATTGCTAGATTTTAGCCAAACCGGCACAGTGAGTTACCAGACCCCACCTAAGATTCCACTCTGGCCCAGTTTTCCCTTCCTTCTGTCCCTGTCCCTCGGGAGATGACGATGCTGTTCTGACCCAGGGCTGACTGTGGTAGGCAGGTTGCAGCTTTCCCACTCCTCCCTGTTCAGTGGGTCTCGGATGACAGCAGAAGAGGCTGACCGCACCCCACTCACTAACTCCTTTTCCCAGAAGTTCTGGGAAATGCTTGGTTGTGCTGCAGTCGAGGGAGGGCAGGACACATCTAAGCACAGAGCACATTGCTGTGTGAAATCTCCCACAGGAAAATTCAGGAAATTCCCTGGCAACTTGGCTGCATTAGTGCCTGCTACAATTTTTGATACTGAAGATGGGGGGTAGAACAGAGAAGCTCATGCAGACATTTCTTAGGGTACCTGTGACGTCCCCAAAACATTCCCTAAGGAACTCTGATGCCACACAGGAGATGTCTCTCCAGGTGAACTTCTATGGAAACCAGACAAGGGGGACATTTCTATCACCTCATTCCTCCTGCCAAAAGACAAAAAGGTGTCCTCCCACCTCCATGGAAAACCAGCACTGGAAAAATCTCTTTTCCAGGAAGTTTTTCAGCACAACAGCCTAGGAAGGTTTTCACCCCTTCTATGCATTCATGCAGAGGTTTCATCCCAAGAAGAGTTCAGGCTGGGTTGACGTGAAAAGAAAATATGACAGTAACATAAACAGTGTGTGGGCAAACGTGGGTGTACTTTCATTTCTCCATGAGTTTACATTTCAGTTTCCTGAATTCAGAAGACCCCCCACATTTTAGCATAATTTATGATGTCCTGAATTGTATAAATCCTGATGTTCTTATTATAGGAACAGATTATATACTCTGTGCAGCTGACAGGGTCAAATGCCACACTTACTCCCTGGAGAATTCTAACCTCCCCCTCAAATTTTAAGATGTCAGTGAAAAACAATCTCCCTGTTTCTGAAACCCAACTCCAAGGAGCAATGATACCACCATCCATAAAAATAACTGGTCTGGGATCCTTAGGGATGTATCGCTGACAGAATTGTTCAGGCCAAGACAGTGCAGATGTCCACATCATAAATCTGAAAAGGTTACGGTTCATGTGTGGCAGAAAATAGAGGAGAGGAGTTCATGGCCCAAAGTGTGCTTCCCCTATTAGAAGAACCATCCTTTGGGGACCATTTAGTGTCACATACTCCTCAAAACACTTGTAATTAATCTGCACAGCTCATCACCACCAACGAGTGGCTACTGAAGGTTTCCATTCATTCAAAAGTCTGCCAGACAAGCGCATGGGAGCAGAACCAGGTGCAGATTCCCAATCCCACACTGAACAAAGACAGCAGGATTGGGGCATGCCTGACCCAGGAGCACCTGAGGAATGGGGCAGTGTTCAGGTGTTGGTGTGAGAGCTCCTCTGGACTCAGGCCCAGAGGGAAGCCAAAGCACAAGAGTTGAGTTAAAACCTTTGGACAAGCTGAGATACATAAAGTCACACCAAAGTGAAACAGAAATGTAGATTTTTTAACTTCTAGTAGAAATACATGCTAAGTGCCTTAAACATTAAAAAGCTGCAGCAGAGTCCTTGAGCATAGCTCTGTTTGCTGTAGCTGTGTTATTCTTTCATAGAGTTCTTTATTTTAGACAAAATATTGATAGAATGAAATTGTTCACATTTTTCAGATATAATGTTCACATAAACAATAAGAGCTGATAAAAACCATATACGTAAAATTGGGTGATGCCTATGTAATACTTACGATTGTTGGAATTAGATCAGGATAGGTTAAAAAAAGAAAAACTAGGATCGTGTGTTAATTTCATTGGTTAGTTACCAAATATGGTCTACACTTCAATAAGAAAAGTTAATTAATTAGTCAATCAATTGGTCAGTTGGTTAGAAGAAATCGGAAGATAAAGCTGCTTTCTGCCTGCTGTTTTGCTGCTGCTGCTGCTGCTGTTGGCTTTATCATGTAACCCCCTTGAACTCTGCCTTCAAGAAGCTATGAGACTGTGAAATAAAGATCTTTGCAGAACAGCAGCCTCCTCTGCTCTCTTTTGCCCTGCCCCAAGAAGAAAGGGCTTCCCATCAAAAGCACAACATTCAGGGAAAGCCTCAGCACACCTGCCTGTCTCATCATTCCTGCACATTTCAGCCTCAGACACCATCGAGGCCGAGCCACTGCCAGGACAATGCTCTGGGCTGGCTGTTGGGTCCTGACATGTCTGTCACAACAAGCCAACAAGCAGCAGACAGGCAGGGATGTCCCCCTCACCAAGAGGCCGTGGAGAGCCTGGAGCTCAGGTGCTGCTGCTCTGGAGCCAGGACAGCCCTCTGTTTGCACAGGCAGCAGGCTGAGCACAGGCAGTGCCAGACACAGCCACTGCTTGTGGCTCTGGGCAGAGCACGCACCTGGCAGGCAAAACACTCTGTGTGTTCATGGAGTGCACGGAAAGCTGCTGGAGCCAGGGCCAACTGGGGCCTCTTCTTGTCTGGGCAAAGCAGCTCATGCCGTGCCCAGTGATACTGGCTCCAGGCTGATGTGGGTTTCAAATTTGGCAAGTCAAGTTTGCAAAGTGCGTGAGACAGAGCCTGGGGAGGCAACATGCTGTAGGATGGATTTGTAAGGATCTGTCCCACCTAAAAGCAAGTGGGTTGCTCCCTAGTGCCCCTTGGGTGCTGGCCAAGGCCCAAGAGCTTTCAGTTGAACTCTTCCAAGCTCCTCCCTCAAGGGAGTTTCTTTGCTCTCCTGTGGTCTCTCTCACAAATTCCCGTTTCCCTTGGGTCAGTAATTTCTGAATGTGTGAAGCTGGGATAGCACAGAATATTTCAGCAGAGG
Source organism: Ifrita kowaldi (assembly GCA_013398055.1). NCBI lineage: Eukaryota > Metazoa > Chordata > Aves > Passeriformes > Cinclosomatidae > Ifrita > Ifrita kowaldi. Next base: position 15,974 of record VZRS01009553.1, read on the forward strand.
TGCCACCAGAACTTTATAATGAGCCATCTGTGTGCTCCCTGGCAGTTTACAAAGTACCACAACTGGTGCACTCCACATCACTGTGCTTGTTTGGGAAACCCACAGAACACATGATTTTTGCTAATGCTCTCAGCTCCTATTTTCAGTCACTCTTTGCTGCCATGCTCTCATCTTACCTCTGAATTAACAGGGGATTGTTTTATTTACTGCAGCGTTACACAGCCCATATGGATCAAATATTAAGTTGCCAATACAGCAACAAACAATCCAGATTTTCATGTTTTAATGCAGACTGCCCAGCAGTCACAGCTAACTTGGTACACCTTTAGATGCAAGGAATTTAATGAGTAGTACAGGCTTCTCCCACAAGGCTTGTGGTGTTCCCTATTTCTCAGAAGAGTTATTGCAAGAACTGTGCCAATTAAAAAAGTGACATCATACCTCCTGTTGCCCTTTCACCCTGGGACTTCCTATTAGCTTCTTTAATTAGAGCTCTTTGCTGGCTTTGAGCGATGACCGATACTGATACTGTGGCTCTTCTTTAAAGGCTTCATTCTATCAACACATATAGGAAATAGCGAAATATATAAAGACAGGTTTTTGCTCTCTTTTTGTTAGAGCTTTAATTCGCAGCTGAGAAAGGCTGTGGGCTTGCTTGCCACCATGAATCATCCCTGCCTTGCCTAGCTGGGACTACAGTAGCTCAAGAACATGACTGGGCATGGCTATCTGTGGAGTGTTTTTTTATCACCTTATCCATTAGATAGGTAAGACTGCCACTGGCACGTTAAAAACTGGGACTCTCTATGTTCACTGAGGCACAGGGTGGCTACCACACCTATAAGCAAAGAAATCTGAATGCAGGGGCAACAGAAAGAAAATCTGAATGATCTGGGAATTATGTGTCCCTGGATGTGCACAAAAGATTGCATTTGCAATGGCTGAGAACAGTCTGAATGCATCTGAATCACCAAAACTGGCCTTAGGAAGGAGAAAAACTCAGTTAACTGCAATAAGCTTTACCTGACAAGCCCTATTTGTTCGAAGTTGCAGACAGATTAAATCTCTGTCACCCAAATCCTTTAACTTTATTGGCAAATTTGCTAAAGGTGCAATCTGTGGCTCACCCACAAGGCTTTGATGGAGATTTTGAAAAATAAGGGTCTCATGAACCACAGGGGTATTGTTCTCATTTACAACTGCCAGCCAGCTAGTAATTAGCTGCTGATTAAACAGCTGAGACAGTTTAGACAATTTTCAAAGGTCACAACCACCCATTTGCCCAGCCCATCCTCAGCTTCCAAATGAGACACCTGAAAGATATACTATGAAAACACTTTACAGAGCCTGTAAATTAGCAAGGTATTTCCTATCATGAGTTATTTCCACCACTATATCCTCATCCTTACAGTAAACTCAAGTTTCTAGTTTGTGAACGGAATGATACCAAGAAAAAAACATGGATGGGGGCTTCAGGATGGTTTCCTAATGGGTTGCAGATTAGTAATCTTGAGATGCCTTCACTTTCTCACTTGACTCTGCTGCCTTGCTGTGATTCTTGCTCCTGAATTCACAGCCAGTCCCAGAACACGGGGGAAGGGAAGCCATGGTTAAGGGTTGGCAGAGGGTGAGGCAGCTGCCCAGTCTCCATCTCAAGAAGGATCTATTTTCAGCACAATAAAATCCTCCCTCTTCCACGGGAATGTCAGCACTGCAGATCCTTGCCCCCTCCTCGCTACTGTGCAGGACAGCCTGTAGCTGAAGTCTACCCTCATTCTGCCTCTTCTCTTTTGACTCTGCTGTGTTTTGCGTTCAGCTGTAGTGGAGTCCAGCCCAGAAGTGATGGAAGCATTGGCAGAAAGTTAATAAAGGCACAATCAATTTTAATTCCCTTTTTTCCAGCAAGATATTTTTGCTCCTTCCAGCAGGCCCTTCCTTTCCCAAGGACTGATACTACTGTTGCTCCTCCAAATCTTTCCAGAGTAACACTCCAGCTACACTAGTAAATTAAACGTGTCCAGGAACTTAGGCCAATTGGCATGGAACTGTTTATGCTTGTAGAAGTAAACTATTTCTGTATCAAGAATGGTGAGGCTGGATGCAGGCTGTATTGGGAAGGGTCCCAGAAAATGCCAGCTGTCCAGTTATGCCTTCAAATTTGTTTAGGAGATGTTTTGCTGGCAGAGGTCAAAAGCTTGACAAGAAATGTGCTAATGATTTATCAGTATAAGTGATTGGCTTCCCCTGTCTGCAAACGTTCCCTGGCACAAGGCAGTGTGCTAGGAAAGGCAGCATGAAACAGACTTTTCTCCAGCGTAATTTACCAATGTCTGTGAACTTAGAGCAGACAACTAATAGAACTGAGGACTTTGGATTCTTTCAAGAAGCTTATAGGCTTGCCAGTAAATTTAATTAATCATCAGTGGGAGAAAGCTCAGCTTTGTGAAAGAAGATAAAGCTGCCAGAAAGGATGAATAACTCAGATTCATCAGGATATGCTCTTGTGAGAGGGCAAGAGTCTGAACAAGAGTCTGGACACGAGTCTTTTCAATTTTGGCTTCTTACAGAAGAAGGACACTTGAGAATAGGCTGCTTAAAAACGTCCTTTGATTTCACCATGCCAAGTTGTAGGACAAGGGGTAATGGATTTAAGCTGGGGCTGCTCCATCCCTGTAAGTGCCCAAGGTCAGGTTGGACAAGGCTTGGAGCAACCTGGGATGGTGGAAGGTGTCTCTGCCCACAGCTCTTTCAGGCCCTTTCCAACTGAAGCCATTCTATAATTGATTCTCTGATTCCTCTGCAGGAAATTAAAGAAGTGTTATCAGTATTGGTAGTTTCAATGACACAAAAACCTTGGATATCCATTGATTTTCCATTATGTTCTTCTCATATTTATCTCCATCTTTGACCTCTATAAACATAGTCCAAATTATTTTTGTTTTCCCACTTTGCCTTGAAACTTGAATGTAATGTTTAGTCTATTTGCCTTCATATTATTCATTGAGATTACTTTCTAAAATTCTTAGCCCATGAATGAGGAGCTGAGGTGGAAAAAAAAACCAAACTAAAACCAACACACCAGTATTTTGTCAAAGATTACCTAAAAGTTTTTCAGGTTATTATTTTCATATGCCTTAGTTCAACTTTTTCAGCTAAATTACTCTTCAGTATTTCTTACCTGTGCTCCTATTGTCTTTGTGTGTTTTCCTAGTTCAAAACACTACTGACAATACTGAGTAAGTCCCTGCAAAGCTTCTGCTAATATTTAAATCTTCTCTTGGAAGATGTATGCAACACTGTGCTAATATCATTGGTTGTATCATCTGCCAAAATTCTGACATACATCGAAGTCATTCATGGCACCATGCTGTTTTGGAATGATTTTATCAATACATTTTCAAGCAAAATATGTAAATCACCTACATTTTTCATCCAGATTCTCTTCCTTTATAGTAGTTGGTTTTTTAGTCAAAATGTCAAAAACTGACAACATTTTTCAGTTGGCCTGTAGATCTTTCTTCCAGTGAATGAGGTGTTTTAGAGCAGAGTACTAAACTATCAGCTAAAGAATTGTCTCTTTTGTATATTCTTATCTAAGTGAAGGTAGAAGACAAGTGTCAAATTAAAAAAGAAATATTTTAACATATTCATTTTTATTTTTACAGCATATCGAATTTAATGTCAGCAAGGGACTTCCTCTGGAACAGAAAATATACTGTGAGACGTCACTAGGAACTGTCAGCTGGGATTTGTTACACCAAGATGACCAGATTTGCAAGGACTAATGACAGACCACCAAAACAACAAAGACATTCAAATGTCTTTTTATATTGAAAGTTTTTCTAGTAGTTTGCAATGCAATTATGTGGTAGCTAGAAAAACTCAGAGTACTGCCTTTTCCCTCTATCATGCTTAGAGTGAATGGATATATATGCTGCCTGCCTATACCTTTAGTCTTCCTGGTCTGTTGAAGCTTATAGCGAATGGATGATGACTTCAGCATCTGTCAATCACACAGTGTCAGATAAGATAAATCTGGACCCGTGAATTCAGCTTTTCATTCCAGCTATTTAAATATGCTGTTTCTTTGTTCTGATATTGAAACCATCATTATTTAAAGCTCATTTCATAATGAAATACTTCTAGTTACGGGTCGTTGGAGTTCAATCAGTCCCGGAGTTCATCAGAGAGCTGAATGTTTCCTACAAGACACGAGGCTGAAGTCCTCCCAAGCTATTAGTTAAACTGTCTCTAAATTATCACCTGCTCTTGAAAGAAATGGAACTTCCCATTCCTGGCGAGATGCTGGCGTTGCAGGAGCATGTTCATGGCACTGCCGACTGAGATGGCGCGGTTTCTGTCGTATGATACATCTTTGGGAACTATGACTTTCCTTGCAACTCAGGGGGACAGAGCATGCTGACACCAGAACACCATTAAGATACTTCTAATTCTCCGCTGAATTCTGAATTTTCTGAATTAACTCAAATGTAAGACCACGTTCTGCAAAAGACATAGTACTGCCCCAACTATACTTGTGTGAGTGAATGAAAATTAGCTGCTGTTGAGTCGGACCAGAGCTAGGCCAGCAATAAATATGCTGAAGAATTTCAGTTTTATTAATGTATCCTGTTGTGATCATCTCCATTACCTTGGATCCTGGATCTTGTGAAGCAAATACTGCAGCACTGCAAACTTTTGCTGTGCTAGTTCAGTACGATGTTATTTCCCTCTGTGCTTGTACATGGAAAGAGACTTGAGAGGGACAAGGAAAAGGGTTCAGGTATACATCACCCTGCAAATGGTGGGCAAAGAGCAGCAGACATTAATATCAGAGAGAACACATAAGAAGAAATTAATTTCTCCAGCCAGCCCCTGCTGAGTTTCCATTAAGCCCTGGCAGCAGTGGGAATCAGCGACTTCTTTTCTCAGCTGTTGCTGTAACCTAAAAAGAGCCCTGAAAGGCTCCCTTGAAGGTCACATTGAGAAGACAGGTCAGTGCTGTACTTGATCGTGTGGCTTTTGGAAAAGGCAGCAGGACAGTTTCTTTCATGGCATATATTTTACCATATTTTAGAGGAGCTCAGTACATAGGCATTTTCCTCAGCTTCCCTGGTAGAGCATAGATAATTCTATTCTTCTCTCTGTACACTGAAAATTATCTGAATTGGACATTATGCCTGAGTGCATATACACATCATCAGGTTTAAATTGTTACTACTCTCTCTAAATTGATTTCACTCCATGTGTAGAAATTGTGTGAGGATCCATAAGCTAAACAAAAGTTCTTAATCATTTTGTATTTTGAATTTTTTTGCATTGCATTGGACAATATAAAACAATCATAGCAAGAAAAACTGCCTATAATTTGAATCTGAGAACACAGTTCAGTAAAAAGATAAAATACTCAGAATATTCGAAAAGACAGAAAAGCGCTGTAACTCTATTTGTAATGACAGAGGGTGTCACTTGAGTTTAGGACTATGAAATATACTGGCAAACAGTATGTTGCTTTGGTCAAAGGTTGGATTCTTTGCTCTTGGAGGCCTTTTCCAACCTTAATAATTCTATGATTCTATGAAGTATCTCAGCATTTTTTCATAGGAGGGGTGTTGCCGTTCTTAGCCCTCCTTTAGAACCACTCTAACTGGCCCAGGACTTTCTTGTGGAGATTACTTCCTTCTTTAAGTGTTAGAGGAGCCAATAAGGAGAAGGAATGTATTGGACCTTGTTCTCACCAACAAGGAGGGTCTGGTGGGGAACGTGAAGCTCAAGGTCAGCTTTGACTGCAGTGACCATGAAACGGTGGAGCTAGAGATCCTTGGGGCAGCGAGGAGGGGACGCAACAAGCTCGCTGCCCTGGACTTCAGGAGAGCAGACTTCAGACTTTTCAGGGATCCCTTCCCTCCAGCATGGCACCTGCACCATGTGGTTTGGTATCATCAGCAAACTTGCTCAGGATGCCCCTGATCCCACCGCTCCTGTTGGCTAAAGAGATATTAAACACCTCTGGTTATGTTCCCCAGAGGGACCTGGAGAGGTCGAAGAGATGGTCCCGTGTCAGCCTCATAAAATTCACACACTGGTATGGCCAAGTGTAAGGTCCTGCATGTGCGTCTGGGCAACCCCAAGCACAAGCACAGGTTGGGTGGAGAATGGATTGAGAACAGCCCTGAGGAGAAGGATTTAGGGGTGTTACTGGATGAGAAGCTCAGCATGTCCCTGCCGTGTGTCCTGGCAGCTGAGCTGATCCCCCTGAGCTGTGGGCAGCAGGGAGGGAGGGTTTCTGCCCCTCTGCCTCACTCAGGTGACACCCACCTGGAGCACCATATTCAGCTCTGAGGCCCCCAACATAAGAACAACATGGACCTGATGGAGTGAATCCAGAGAAGGCCACGAAGATACTCCGAGAGCATCCTCTGCTCTGGAGACAGGCTGAGACAGCTGGAGGTGTTCAGCCTGGAAAAGAGAAGGCTCCAGGGAGACCTTCTGACAACCTTCCAGTGCCAAAAAGGGGCTGGAAGTAAGCTGGAGAGGGACTTGTGACAAGGACAAGAGGGAATGGCTTCCCACTGACAGGGAGTAGGTTTAAATTAGATGTTAGGAAGAAATTCTTCCTTATGAGGGTGGGGAGGCCCTGGCACAAGTGGCCGAGAAGAGCTGTGGCTGCCCTATCCCTGAAAGTGTTCAAGACCAGGTTGGATGGGGCTTGGAGCAACCTGGGATAGTGAAAGGTGTCCCTGCGGGTGGGAAGGACTGAAGGAGTCTTTGTTTTTTTCCTGGCTGGTGAATTTGACAGATGAAGCGTGTAGATGGGAGACAGGCTTTCACCTGAGTCCATGGTTTGTTTATGTTAGCAGAAATGGAAACAAGGATAAACTGAGGGCTGCAAGTCTCTATACCGAGGTTGTCTTTTGGATGTGTGAGCTGAGCTCTGTGTTGGTGAAGGGCTTTTAAATTCTGCAGGAGCAGAAATTTCTGCAGGAATTTAAGAAAAGCGTCGATATGTAGACTCTGTAATGACCCATAACCATTCCTTGTTGAAAGGGGTATGAATATTCAAATGGCATAGATTTCTACAGGCCCAAATCTTTACCTCAAGGATTTCTTTTGTTTATGGTACAGATTGACAGGTCAGACTTGGAAAAAAAAGACATAAGAAACAACTGAGGTCCTGTCCTGAACTGCCAATATGGGTACTTTCTGATGAATTAAAACATCATCAAAAAAAGAAAGGAACATCTGTTATTAAGCTGCACTGATCTACATAGCAGAAATCACAGCACATCCTATGACACTCCCCTTAGCACAAGTTCATGCACAGGCTTATAATAACCCTTCTTGGAGAATCTCCCACTTCTTTTGCAATTTCAAGTGTAAAGATGGGTATATCTGCACGAGTGTATGTCTGCTCTTCCTCATGTATCTGAAGTGACCTCTCATCTCTCTCTGAGTTCAGCTACACCCCAGCCTCTTATTTCTGTGGCCAAATCTTTGTCCCTTTTACTATCTTGGCCTGTGTGTGACTCTCAGGCACCAGCACCATCATACCAGATTATTCCTCTGCTTTCAGAATCTTACCAGCACATCCGCCAAATGCTTTTAGTAATACTTACTTCCCTCTTAGAGGTTTGCCTAATGTATTCCTCTTAGGCATTTCTTACAGGTTTCACACCATCACAAGGGAAAGATAAAAGCTGACATTCCCATTGTACAGCTGGGATAGCTGCAGCACAGACATACCAAGCAATCCATCCCAGGTCGTGCAGTGAGTCGGTGGGAAAGCCAGCAATAGAATCCATAAGTCCTGAATCCAAGTTCTTTAAGTGCCTTGACTAGTCCAGATTCTCTCCTTAACACCCTTGTCACATTATTTATAGGAGATGTATTCATATAGCCACTAAGACATCAAAATTTTCTAATTATATCTAGTCATGTCAAATGACAATTATGCCCTTAGTTCAGTTTGCCAGACAATGCTTAGCCAAAGAGGGTTTGCCAAAATATTTTTGACCGAAGAAAGAGTAGGCATCTGTAGCATCTGCAGACGAGATCGTATAAAATGTCCCTGCAACACGTCTGCCCTGGCTCCACAGAAAGCTCCAAGGTAAGAGCATGGGGTCTGCAGGCTGGCAGGAAGGGGATGGCAGCCTAATGTGCCACAGCATTCCTGCTGCCTCCAGTGCTCCTGTCCAGGAGGGGACTCCATTATAAATCAGTTTCCAAGGCACCTGCATGTTTTCACTCTTGATTTCTGTGCAGCAGCAATTTGGGAACTGCCATTTCTGTTTTACAGTACTGACCAGCTGCCAGCCCACAAGCCACACATCTGGTGTCACGAGAGGTAAGAACCTGATTTACTGATTCTTAGGGGCAGAGACAAATCCTTTTGGGTGGGGTGTCTGTAGGGCTGAGTGAATGGTCACTGCTTCACAGTGAATTCTCAAGCCCACGGTAGTCACAGCACAAGGTGGTGAGGTGCTGAAGGTTGGTAAGGTTTTTAAGTGAATCACTGAATCACAGAACAGTCCAGGTTGTAAGGGATCTCATAAGGTCATCTGGTCCATTCTTTAAGGAGCTGTGATTGAAGTCTCTGACTACTCATGGCAGGCCAGAAAATCCCTATGGGGACATTCTTCACTTCTGCTTAACTCACCTAACAGGGAGCGAGGTGTGCTGCCTTCCCATCATTGCTGTTGCAGCTATATAACTGAACCAAGAACACAGTAGGAAAACTGCAAAATTCAGCATTTTGTCTCAGAATATGTGAATTAATGTGATATTTTGTCCAAAATTTGCCATGGAATCCCTAAAGAGCAGGAAGAGTTGTAATTTAAGCAACGAAGCTCTGATTGTCACTTCTGGAAAAGGCACTTTTTTGCCCTTTGTTCCCTGCTCTGCTTGTTCTCTACCTCACAAGAAATGGAAGATGCAGCCCTCCTCTTCTGGAAGATATATACCTGTTCCTCCAGAGACAAAAAAAAGGAATACCATGTTATATTTTCTCATGTTAGTACAAATAAACACAAGATTAAATGTTGTGTTAATATCAGGTACCTAACTCTATTCAGAAAGAGATATTTAAATGTTTTCCTAAGCTGCCCACCGTTTGGGTTTTTTTTTTCCTCAGGGCAGGGAGAAGAAAAAAATATTTCAGAGAAATTATTACAGGCTTTAAAACTCTTTATTTTTAAATAGTTCATTTGAGCTTTGAATCTTTGAACTTGTTTTTCTCTAAAATTCTACTAATTTTTAAAAAGCAAAAGAAAGTACTGGAAAAGGAGCTATCTCAGTATGGTTTGAAAAAGCATTAATCTTCTTTTGCCAGTCATGTTGCAATTTACGCCTGGATTCAAGCACTTAATAAAATTAGAGAAAAATGTATTATTAATACAATTATACAAAAGTTTTAAATACTGAAACTGAGTCATTAGAAGTTTGAGTTTTCAGTATGCAATTCAGATAGTGGAATATGAGCATTCTGAGCTTTGTGAATTAGTATGAACTGTGAGGAAAGAGCACTATATTAATTTCAAATTTATTTTAAGAGTGCCTAAGCAGTTGAAAGGATTTTTGAGGTTCTTAATTCCACAGTCCAATGCCTGAATAGTTGAATCCTAGGTTTCTATACATTGTTTAAATGTGATTTCAGTATAAACCAAATCATCTCCCAAAATACAATTTTCACATTTTCCATAAATATTGAATTGCACTAATGCAAAAATTCACAATTCCTTCCAAAAGGCTACAAGTAGTATTAATATAGTTTCTTTTTCCTCCACATCTTTTCTTCTACTAACAAGTTCTTGCTTTTTGGCAAATTTGAGCAACGTATCTGCTGTTCCACAGTGTTCTCTGCTGAACAGCCTCTTCATAAAGTGCAGCCATGTCTTCGGATTCCGAGATGGCCATCTTTGGGGAGGCAGCTCCTTACCTCCGAAAGTCAGAGAAGGAGAGAATTGCTGCCCAGAACAAACCTTTTGATGCCAAGACCTCAGTCTTTGTGGTACATGCAAAGGAGTCCTTTGTGAAAGGGACAATCACGAGCAGGGAATCGGGCAAAGTCACTGTCAAGACTGAAGGGGGAGAGGTGAGTCAAAGACAAGGCTGAAGGACAACATTTTATCCCTGCTCTGGATTCTTAGCTGACACGAGTATCCTTCTTCCTCTGACAGACCCTGACTGTGAAGGATGACCAAGTCTTCTCCATGAACCCTCCCAAGTACGATAAGATCGAGGACATGGCCATGATGACCCACCTCCACGAGCCCGCTGTGCTGTACAACCTCAAAGAGCGTTACGCAGCCTGGATGATCTACGTAAGTGGCAGCAGCAGCTTCCTTTGGGCAGCGGCAGGAGCTGCTGGGCCAGGCTCAGGGGAAGCCAACGTGCTGTGTCCCTTCCTCGCAGACCTACTCGGGGCTCTTCTGCGTCACCGTCAACCCCTACAAGTGGCTGCCGGTGTACAACCCGGAGGTGGTGTTGGCCTACCGAGGCAAGAAGCGCCAGGAGGCCCCTCCACACATCTTCTCCATCTCTGACAATGCCTATCAGTTCATGCTGACTGGTGAGTGGCTCTGTCTGTCTCAGAGGCATTGGACCATTAAATTCTCTGAAGGGATACTCTGTCTCAGCATTGTGAAGAGACTTTTTCAAAGCTTTCTTGGTTCTGACACACACATCTATTGTGGTTTTACTATCTTCATAGCATTATTTTTTCTGTTTTAAAATGAAAGACACCTCTGTACTCAGTGATGTGCTTTGGAGGTTTGTTTGTTTAAGTCAAGCTGACATCAGGCAAAACATTAAACTTACCTGACTATGTTTCATTCTTTCTCTGTTGTTCATTGAGTTTTAAGTGCTGTATTTCTGCCTTGTTCACAGATCGGGAGAACCAGTCCATCCTGATCACGTACGTACACCCCCTGCGCGGGTCCCTGCGGGGCTGCCCGGTGCCAGGGGACCTCCTGCCTGACCACGCACCCTCTGCTTCTCTCTTGGCTTTGGCAGCGGAGAATCCGGGGCCGGGAAGACTGTGAACACAAAGCGTGTCATCCAGTACTTTGCAACAATTGCAGCCAGCGGGGACAAGAAGAAGGAGGAGCAGACATCGGGCAAAATGCAGGTAAATTAGGAGACACATGGTGAGATCAATGCTCTCATCGTTCCTGTCAGGATTTTTGGCAAAGGATAACTAGCAATAATTGTCTCCCTGCAGGGAACGCTTGAGGATCAAATCATCAGCGCCAACCCACTGCTGGAGGCCTTTGGAAACGCCAAGACCGTGAGGAACGACAACTCCTCACGCTTTGTGAGTTGCTTAACAAAATAATTCCTGAAACACTGTAAACAGGAGTTTATACCAGTCATTCTTTTCCTTGTTCAGCCATCATGTTTTCAAGAGTAAAACTGAATTTTCTTACCATGACTTTGCCACTTACCCTAAAGATAAATCTCCAGATTCCAAAACACAAAAAATTAATTCTGTTTTACATTAAAATGCAAATTAAAATAACAGATAGCATGGTCTTTCTCCTATAACATATTGCAGTGTTAAAAAATAGCTCTATTTATTTTTACTTAAATTTCAATTCATTTTCTAAGAGACAGACAAAGTGCCAGGAAGAAAGGGAATGAGGCTAGGAGAGATGGGAAAGAAAGAAGGAAAGAAAGAAAGGAAGGAAGGGGTGGGAAGAGATATTTTCTAAGTGGATAATACATTTGCTGTATTTCAGATTTAATTAACCAGAAATTGTTTATTAGGTCGCAATGCAGGTTTAAACAGGTGAACTACTTAAATTGCTCTTTCTGTATCATTAGGTAACTGCTCTCTGTGTGCAGGATATAGTTAAAATAATTTGTCTAATGAATTCCACACATTCCTTCACATTTGTACATTCAGCATACATAAAACAGTTGTGCCACTGCTGATTATTTTCATGGTCAAAAATTAAAAAGACAACTTTATGTCAGTGGTGGAAATACAGTTGATTTTAAGAAAATGTCTCTAAGTAGAAATCTTGTGCCCAGTGGAATAAATGGTAAAATTCTTCATTTCAAATACACTTTTTATGATGTAAATCTTAAGACACTTTTATTCCTTTAAAGGGCAAATTCATCAGAATTCATTTTGGTGCCACAGGAAAACTGGCTTCTGCGGATATTGAAACATGTAAGACATTTTCCTGAGCAGCCTGAGCAGTTCACAATCTGTCTGTTCCCCCATCTATCCATACAACATATTTTCACCCCACCATCTATCCTGTCATCCCTTTCCATCTTCTCTTTGCTTCACGGGTTTTTTTGTTTGGTTGGTTTTCTTGTTTTTTTGGTTTTTTTTTTTTTTTTTTTACTGTTTCTTCTTGTTTTCAACTAAATTTTCCCTCCAGATCTGCTGGAGAAGTCCAGAGTCACTTTCCAGCTCAAGGCGGAAAGAAGCTACCACATCTTTTATCAGATCATGTCCAACAAGAAGCCGGAGCTAATTGGTAGGAAGAATTACTAACTTAGAGGAAGATTGTTGAGTATCAGCTCACACTATTACTTGCTTGACTAAACTAAGCCTACACGACCCATCTTCTTGTTTTCAGACATGCTCCTCATCACCACCAACCCCTATGACTACCAATTTGTGAGTCAAGGCGAGATCACAGTTGCCAGCATTAACGACCAGGAGGAGCTGATGGCTACAGATGTAAGTAGCAATTCAGACTATTTTAACTATTCTGATCTCCAAGGCAAATCTTTTATTTTACTGCTCCTATTTCAGAGTGCCATTGACATCCTGGGCTTCAGTGCTGATGAGAAAACAGCCATCTACAAGCTGACAGGGGCTGTCATGCACTATGGGAACCTGAAGTTCAAGCAGAAGCAGCGTGAGGAGCAGGCAGAGCCAGATGGCACCGAAGGTACCAGCAAAATCTTTGACTGACCTGTTAGAAATAGAAGGGGCAATAATAATTCAGTATGTGGAAGATGGAGTAGAAATGTGCTTAGGTGAGATAGTACATAGGTATGAAACTGCCATCCAAAATGCACTCTTTTTTCAATTACTGCCTAATCATTATCTGCACTACCAACTGCATATATGTCCATAAATCTCTCCTGAGTTACCATTCTGAATTAGCATAGTTTTCTCAGTGTGCTTAGACCCACGGAGAAAGAAAAGATTTTTTAAAAAATTGTCTCTGTTTGATATTGAAAGAAAACAAAGGCATTATATTCAGTTACAGAACTTCTACTTCATAAATCATTTTTTAGGGCAAAACTACTAATGAATTCCAGGATTAATTTTCAATAAATACATTGTTTCTAGATGTTTCTGTGAAGATTTTTAAAGACACAAATAGCCTTTAAATGTATGGCTCTGTAAAACATTCAACACAAAGACGATTTTGTTTGAATAACTATGTCATGGTTCCTCTGAGATCCAATAAGCAAAATTTCATCACAAGGACATTCAATATTGCAACTGTTTTGGAAAGGCTTCATCACTCAAAGTGCTGCATGTCTTAATTTTTCTATCTCCTTTTCTTTGTCCTTAGTTGCTGACAAGGCTGCCTACCTGATGGGTCTGAACTCAGCAGACCTGCTCAAGGCCCTCTGCTACCCCCGAGTCAAGGTGGGGAATGAATATGTGACCAAGGGCCAAAATGTGCAGCAGGTAACAACAACCAGTTGGTGACTGGGAGCCTCTGACTTGAATCACTTCCTGTTTGCTCTGGATCTTGTATTTCTTCTGCTCCATTCTTCTTTGGTTTAGGTATACAATGCAGTGGGTGCCCTGGCAAAGGCTGTCTATGAGAAGATGTTCCTGTGGATGGTTGTTCGCATCAATGAACAGCTGGACACGAAGCAGCCCAGGCAGTACTTCATTGGTGTCCTGGACATTGCTGGCTTCGAGATCTTTGATGTAAGGATTTCAGGTTTGAGGATTGCTCTTGCAGGGAAGGATTATTATATCAGAGGACTTGCAAGTAACATTCCTCTGAAGGTTTAACACACTAGTCGTTTGTGAGTTTATGCAGAAAAAAACCCCTGTCATTTTCTTTTATAGCAGAGAGAAAAATCCTCAAAAGTTCCATTGGTACACACATGGAGTCATGTTGTTTGTGTAGAAGCAGTAAATAGAATTTTATATGTTGTGATATTACAACTGTTTAAGCTTAATGGTAAGGACTAAAGAACCTAAAATAATTACAATAAATTTATAAAAGAGCTTCTGGAGCAGAACTAGGAGATGCTTTGGCAAATGTATAAAGAGTTAAAGATGTTCAAATTGTTTAAAGAACCAAGGAATGAATAGTTATGTGTTTAATCAGATATGTCGAGTGTTTTCAATTTGGAGACAAGAGCGTGCACTCATCTTTTTTGCTGAATAAAAAAATGCCAAAGTATTTTATTAATTTTAGGAGATTCACTAGGAAAATCTGCTCCAAAAAAACCCCCTAATTTTCATTATGTAGTTATTTCTTTCTGGAGCTGCATATAGGCTCTGTTATGGTGTGGTCCTGATAATACAGTTGTGTTTTAACTGGGGAGATTTATAAAGGATGGAGGGGAATGATGAAGAACTGGGCATGTTGATGAGGCTTGGTTGTTGTGGTTTTTTTCCACTGAGCAGTTCAACAGCCTGGAGCAGCTGTGCATCAACTTCACCAATGAGAAACTGCAACAGTTCTTCAACCACCACATGTTCGTGCTGGAGCAGGAGGAGTACAAGAAGGAGGGAATTGAATGGACATTCATTGACTTTGGCATGGACCTGGCTGCCTGCATTGAGCTCATTGAGAAGGTATGTTTTCAAGTCAAGATGTCTTCCATTTTCAAGAACTCATTGTTTTAAATTTTCCATGGTTAGTTTCTTGTATTCAATTTCAGTTGTAGAAATAAGCCTTGAGCTGTACTATTGCTGATTATACATTACAGATATTACGAAGTCCACAGAAAACTATAGAAGTAATTCTTACACATTCTCTGCATGGAAGGCATCTCCATTTACTTGGTTAAAGGATATTATCTTGAAAAACACAGTGCCGTTCCCAAATTAAAATGAAAAGATTTTCTTAGGGTACTGGAATAAAGTTATCTGGAAAATACATTTTTTCTTTGAGGTTCATAGCAAAGTAAGGACAGAGAGGAAGAAATGGAGATTTCTTGTAGTTCCATATAATTTAGGGTACTGATTGAAAATTCAAAACCAGAAGTAAATATGCAATGGACGCAATTCTGAAAAATACTTTTAAATATATTCTTTCTCCTCCTGAACTTTAACATGGTCTTCGGCATAAAAACCATTCCTGAATCACTATGCCAAAGTGTGAATCAAGCACGTGAATCTTTTAAACTCACTTTTTAGACACAAATTTTCTACATGGCAAAGTTTGTTTTTCAGCTTCCTGTTTTTTACTACATTCCCTCTGAGACCAAGCCATAATCATGTTATTCTACAGGCACTGTCTCTTGTTTATTGAACTATCTTCCAGCCCATGGGCATCTTCTCCATCCTGGAAGAGGAGTGCATGTTCCCCAAGGCAACTGACACCTCTTTCAAGAACAAGCTCTATGACCAGCACCTGGGCAAGTCCAACAACTTCCAGAAGCCCAAGCCTGCCAAAGGCAAGGCTGAGGCCCACTTCTCCCTGGTGCACTATGCTGGAACAGTGGACTACAACATCACTGGCTGGCTGGAGAAGAACAAGGACCCTCTGAATGAAACTGTCATTGGGCTGTACCAGAAATCATCTGTGAAGACCCTGGCTTTACTTTTTGCTTCTTATGGTGGAGCAGAAGCAGGTTATTTTTCTGTATTTTCTTTTTCAATGTTTGTGATATATAAATATGCAGCAAAAAAGGTTATATTGAAAAACTCCTTTTTTTTGTTTTTTTTTTTTGAAGAGGCTAGTGGTGGTGGTGGTGGAAAGAAGGGTGGCAAGAAGAAGGGTTCTTCTTTCCAGACTGTGTCAGCTCTTTTCCGGGTAAAGTATGGATTCATTGTCTGTAAAGTGACATGAACATAGTGTCAAAACTGAGCTAAATACACTCAGGTTTGTCTTTTGGCATTGGTTTCTAAAGAAGCAATAAGTATAAAGTGCCTTTCATTGTGAGTTTCTGTTCAAATTTAGGATTCAGTATTCATTTGGCTCTCTGAATTTCTTATAAAAGTTCACTCACATCTTTTGTGAAAAATATTTTTCTTAATCTGTCATGTAATATGGCTATTTATCCCAAAAAGGCTTGTGTTAAATCATTCATAGTGTTTTTCTTCCTCCAAAATAAGGTGAAGAATTTTAATTTTTTTTTTAATGATAATACCTTTCAATAAAAAGTATATAGAAGGTTTAATGAAATCTAAACTTTGAATTTGAAAGTTTCTTTCTCCTAAGATTCATTATATTAGTTCCTTGGTATCTAGGTACAAAGCATGCAGAAGTAAATTTCTTTCATCTAAGCTACTATGCATGATCCCACAGGAGAATCTCAACAAGCTGATGACCAATCTGCGGAGCACTCACCCCCATTTTGTGCGCTGCATCATCCCCAATGAGACTAAAACACCTGGTAAGAT
>VZRS01009566.1:0-167180 GCA_013398055.1 Ifrita kowaldi
GAAGACTGCGAGGTCTGGCACAGGCAACTATGACAGAAGACTTAAAACAGACCCGTCTCTTTCCAGAATCACAGCTTGAGACTAGAAGAGACATCTTCCATACCTAAACATGCACCAGATGCCATAGGTAGGCAAGCTCCCAGCTTGTCTGTTTGCCCCTTTGCTGGTGTAAACTGGAGTAGCTCATCGCCTTCACAGAAGACTTGTGCCTCGCTAAGTTTTGTTCTTTTTTGAAAATTATATCCTGAAGTTAAACAAGACCCAACCTCAGTGCCAAATCGATTGAGTCCATCATGCATTTTCAATTGAAGCTGACCAGCTATGTAAAAGTTTCATTACAATAACTGTTTCCAATTAGAAAATGGTCATTCTTGAGAGCATTTTCACATTTTTCAACAAAAATTTAGAAATATCCCCAATATAAAAAAATGAGACTATCTCAAACCCAGTACCTCTCTTTGAATGGAAATTTTAAACCACAATGTTTTACTTTGCTTTGAAGAGATCCCTTCTCTCTTTTGCTATTTCCAAATAAAAACATTGATTGAAATTCACCCTGTGTGTAAAAATGTCCCATATTATTACATTTTGTTTGCTTCCTAAGACGGAAAAAAATTATTTAGAAGTGTGCCCGTTCAAAGCCAATAGCCTACCAGAGGCCTCCTCACATCATTTGTGATGCATAGACAAGCTGCCACAGGACCAAGAGCTGCTACTTTGCTGTTATGGAGGTCCTGTAGCTGTTGGTTTGTAGGCAAAATACGTTTGGAAACATGAGTTTGATAATCTGTAAGTCTTTTAAACTCGTTGTCTTAATAGAAGAGAAACAAACTGCGCTGCTCTTCTCAAGGACCAAAGGAAATTATTTGTTTATCTGCTTTTACCTACCAAATAGGATGTGTTGGTAAAGACTACATATTTATGCCATGATTGTGATTTCCTTAATGAACAATTTCTTCCAGAGGACCCAAATAGCTTTATAAACCTTGTCCCTGTACTAATGTGGGCAAACTGAAATGCCGAACAGCTGAGACATGAAGTTTTCTACATGACATAAAGGAGTCAGGCACCCAGCTCTGCTTGGCTTTCCCTGGGAGCAGTGCATCTCAGCCCCCTTGTAAATTCCAGCCTAAGTGATTTGCCCCAGGGTCATGAAGTGAGTCAGTATGTGAAGTGGGAACAGAGCCAGGCTATCCTGACTCTCTGTTTCCTATCCTAACCACTGGACTACTCACAGGATATTTGGTCATGCAAATCTCATTGCACAATATCTTGTCAGCAGTGTTTTGCCATGAAAAAATTGTCACCCCTAACAGCACATGGAAACAGAGAGAAATAGTAAACCCAAGTCGTTCTATATATTCAGTACTACAGATGACACATCCCATGGTCAGATCTTATTACAATCAAATATTTGTGGTGAAAGGACTGAGATGAAATGATGCAGCCCTGATAAAATGGCCATTAAAGACCAGATGTATGCACCTGGAAAATGAGACACACTGCATTAAGTATCAGGCCATAAGTACTCCATTTCCTATTTGGGGTCAGTTCTAAAGTCAAATGAGATCACTTCTCGTGCTGAGAAGACTCTTTTTAGTCTTAAAAATTCATGTGAAAAATTAAATAATGCAAGTCAGGTATTCATACAGGTTCACTTAACCCAAAGAAAAATATGTTACATTTTATATATGTATGTTTATATATAGAAACTCAGTTAACCAGTGACATAAATATCAATTTATTAGTGCGGCTATAAGGAGAATTTTTGACTGTAGATGAAACTATCCTTAGTATACTGAAATTAGTGAGTAATAGTCAGTTATCTGTTTGGTTATGTGTGTATATATACGTATGTATTTTATATATATATGTATATATATATGCACACATATATATATAGTATTCATTTAGCACTTGCCCACTCAAATATTGCACTGACATTAGGGGCTGCTATGGGTATCCTCAAACTGCAGGTTCATCTTCATAAATTATTTTAAAGTAAACTTTAAAACTTTAAAATGAAATGTGTCATTTTCATTCTGTGGGAAAGAAAATGAGAATCCAGAGAACTAGTTAATAATACAATGCAATTCTCTTCTTGATCCAGCAGTAAATAAATACAATAGTAAATAAATACAAATGTTAGAAAACATTTCCTTTGGTATTCTATACAAAGATTGAACTTGCTGTGAGCTTTGCAGTGGATGTCCATTAACTGAGTATATAATCTATCACCTTTCCATTACAGTGTCTTTAGCTGGAACACAAGACCAAGAAAAACACCATTTTGTCTTAAAAATAGCCACAGTCTCCCTGAGAAGCAGATTACACTGAGATGCAGCAGACTCTGTGGATGGGGAAAATGTTTCTCATTTCCGTGTGCCCATAGCCTGTTAGCATTATTTACACCATGGGACTTCCCAGATACGCAGAGGAGTGGAGCTCATTCTGCTAATGTTGTGGAAAGATGTCATGAGAAAATAGTACCTGCCTGTAGATATAAACTTTGTGCTTACACTGTGCTCCTCTGTACTGCTTTGATAATGCAAATCTCTTTCAGTTGCCATTTTCCAATACATTACAATGCCATAGTTTGCCACAGTTTTCATAGGTGAAAAACTAAAATGTGTCTTTTAATTATCATGTGCCACCGAAGATGGGAAAGTGGAGCAGCCAGCCAGGCTTGTTTTTGCATCCAAGTGGTTAGAGGACACTACTAGATCATACCTTTTGCATGCATTTTTGCCTGCCAGCATATTTATTTAACACCTGCATTACCAGAGGAACAATGTTTTCATTCAGCAAATTCTATTCATAATGAAAAGTAATGCCCCACAGTGTAGCCGAAGTGCCTTGATAGAGAAGGTCTAGGAACCATTAAACATACTGGAAACATGAGCAGAGAGCTCCAACGAAAGAGTTTTAGGGCAAGCACTGACATTTCAGTGTTGATTCCTTTTTTACTAAGATTAAAACTCAAGAAATGAGCATATTTGGAAACTGAAGCAAATAAAAAATGAACTTCTTTCTCATTCCCATTGCACTTGGGTTTGAATTCTCAAAACCATTTTAAAACCTCTCTAGCAAGTCAATAACCTAGCTCCTGCTCAGGAAGGCTGCCAGGGATGGAGGCCGAACTGGCAATGCAATCGCATCTTAGACATCTGTGGTCACTGGTCAGCACAGACTAGAGAGTCTGCTGAGGGTTCTGCAGTGGCAAGACCTGATTATCAACCATCTCCAGAGCTGAGGCTGTGAAGGATCTCATCACTTGTCCTACCACAAGCACCTTGAACATGGTTACCTGCATTATGTTTGCACCTCCCTGTCTCCTGGCTTTGAAAAATGTGAAGGTCAGAAGTCCACACAGAATCTGCCAACTGCTATCCAGAGTAAATGTGTCCCAGACCCATGGCAGGGGAGCCTCATTTGAGAGACATCAGTTCCCCTTGAATGGGAGCTGACAAAAACCCATGAACAAGACCAAAACTTGGCAAGCAGAGTGAGACTGAGCACTTGAATGTTTGTGTCCATCCTGTCCAGGCTGGGTTATTGCAGTTACTGTCTGTGTTTGTATCCAGAAGCAAATAAACCTGCTCTCCTCAGTGGAGCAGGTTAGCACAAATCCTCTTTTTTCTGCTCTCTACTCTTTCACTGACTTGTTGTGCACTTTGTTCTCTGCTTCCAGCTTTTACTTCTGATTTTCAGAAGACTCTAAGGTTTACTTAGGACCCCTTTGAGTCATCTCACTACCACATTGCCATGCAGACTCACTCAGTTCAGCTGTGTTTCATGAAGATAACACAGCTTACAAAACCTCAGATGAATCAAGTAAACAGAAAACACTTTATGAAAATCAAATGAGATTTTAAAGATAGATTTAATGGTGTATGACTAGTGCTTGGGCATGTGATATCTTCCTCTTTACAAAGTGCTTTTTTCTTAGAAGTAGCATGATTACAATACAGGTGTTTAAAATGTTTCCCACTGCTCAGACTAGACAGAAAATCTCTCCCTAGTAGTTCCCATGACATATATAGATCTCATTTACCTCAGTAGCATTTCAGCATCCCATAAAGAAATTCTATAAAACCCCTAAGAAATCCTTTGCCTACAGTAGGAAATTAAGCAATTTGATTTAAACTCAGCCAGTGCTGGCTCTGGGCTTG
This sequence comes from Ifrita kowaldi, assembly GCA_013398055.1. Lineage (NCBI taxonomy): Eukaryota > Metazoa > Chordata > Aves > Passeriformes > Cinclosomatidae > Ifrita > Ifrita kowaldi. Next base: position 4,173 of record VZRS01009566.1, read on the forward strand.
CTGAAGGTGTGGACAAACCCAAACACATTAAACATGATACACATGGCTAAAACACAGTTGAAGGAAGTAGGTCAAGAAGAAGTTGGCTTGCTTTCTTCTGACAGGTTGGGGCAAGTCTCACCAGTGTATATGCATTTGGCTTGTAATCCAGCCTTTAGTTTGGATCCTTCATTGAGAATGACCTGTTTTGTCTAAATTTTATCCACTCCCTCCAACAGTGAGGGTTTTGTGTAACAGCTACACAGAACAGCTGCTTGGACTATGCATAGGCCAGTTTACATTAGCCTGGTTTTTCTTGAGAAAGTCATGGTTTAAACAAATGGTTATGTCTATTTTAATCATTTTTGTCTTCTTTTGAAGTATTTTTTCAAACATTAGCTTTTTTTACTTCAAAATCAAGTTTAGCTTTACAAATTAGTCTGCTCTGTCATGTCCCCTTTAAACACAGCTGTTACTACAATGTAAACAGCGTTTTAAAAATTTAGATGAACAGTTACAAGAAAGAGGTCTTCAAGTGTTTTTAACACATGGTCAGTTCTTGCTTACTTGATTTTCCTTGGTTTAAAAATAGAATTCAAAATACATGCTGTAGTCCACAGATGTCAGCCCCCAATAATAACACTTACATAGCGTGTTACATTTGCAGTGATGAACAGAGAGACACCAACTAATCCTCCAAATGCCTCTGTGAAAGGGTGAGCATTATTTTATAGGAGCCAAAATGGAGTTTTGTTGGTTAGAGTAGGAAACATTTGCAATGATTTCCTACCCTTACAAACAGCTCCAGTCCTGTCAGTGATAAGAGCTGTTAGAGTCCCTAGTGCTGCAATAACTGTATGTAATATATGTACATTACTATATGTAATATCTTTATGTAGCAGCAGCCAGCTGGAGCACAAGGCAGGGACCAGGGCTTACTCAGTGGAACTAAACACTTGGTGTCTGTGAAAAAACCACGGAAAATCAAAATTAGTGGTGAAAATACCATTAATGTCACTATATTGGTAGACCCCATGTTACCCAAAGAGACTGGTCAAAATGACCAACATTTTAGAAAGTAAATGACAGGGCCAAGGTCATCACCAAGGGACACAGTGGCTGGAGTTCAGAATGGGATTTAAAAGATTCTCTGCTGAGACTCTGGGCACTTATCCTTTCTTGGCACCATCACCTCTCTTTAACAGAGCTATCCTCATGCCCTTTCCGAAAATTTTGCCATTATGATACACAGCTGGCCTCGCCAGGGTGGACATTACCACCCTGTTAAAAGAATGTCAGTCATGTAATGACAGGGTGCACATGATTTTAATGTGAATATTTCTGTGAATGAGAGAAAGGCCATGGGGATCATAAATCTGAAAATGAATGTTTTCCTTTTAATGAATTGAGAATTACTTCAAACTTAGGAAGTACTAAAATAAAGTGAAATTCTGAATGAGCTCTCCCTTCATGGTTATCTCTAACAGCTAAATGTGAACTGTATGGTATTTGTGTTGCATTTATATCAGGCAACTGGGAATGCATGTAGAGCCATTAAAAGTCTAGCATAAAATATCATACAGTTTGTTTTTCCTATAAGACTCCATGCTGGTTCCCCCAGATGAAGTTACACATGTGCTTTCATCCTCAAAGCTCATTTTCAGATACTTAGAACTATGTCAAAACATCACCTTTTTGGAATGCATGTTTCCAGTGTTGGACTGAACTACTTCAAGCAAAATTAGATAGGCCTTTTGAGAAAATTTAGAGTGAAATAGTATGTTTCAGACACCATAAAAACTACTTGATTTTTTAAAATTGAGAACAGTTGCCTCTTAGGAAACAGAACTTCTAACTTGCCCTGAGTGGTAGGACTCAGATGTCATCCTCTGTGGGAGTCAGGTACCCTGATCTCTTTTGAGGCTGTCATTCTCGGGTTGTAGTTTAAGTCCTCTGAGAAGATCAATTTTGAGCTGGCAGAATTCAGTCCGATGACTTTGAGGATGCACAGTATATGTTGTCACATAATGGACTATTGATGTAGGAAGAAGGGAGTTTTTTTTGGTTTAGGCATTGAAACTGAGAAAGACTCAGAGGATTAAGACTCATTTCACTTCAGCCATCAAAAAAACTAGGTACCCAAGTTCAGACCATCTATGATCGATGGCAAGAGACAGGGCACCGCTGAAGGAAGGCCCATCAGAAAGCAGTATTACTAAGGTAGAGGAGATGAATCACTCCTTAGAGGTACCCTTAATGAAACAGAGAGCTGAAGAGGCTAGCTTTTAGTCAGCTAAAACTGCTGAGATAAAAGCTGCTTTAATACCAAAAGCTTATTAGCAAAATAAAAATAAACTAATATCTTCACACACCCTTCAGTCCTTGCAACACATCCTTTGTTATGAGCACCTGCAGTATGTAATACGGAAGGAGGGAAAACGAGGTCACTCTTTTACACAATGCAGTGTATAAATAATATCAGTTTTCTGATATTCTATGTCAGCATGTGAACTGAAGGGAAATTTCAATCCCGTAGTTGCTATGCTGTTCGTTTACTTATAGTCAAATGCCAGAGTAAGCAGAAGAAAATGGACTCTCATTTTTAATTAGTGGATGCTTTAAAAATAACCCTGTACCTCCCCTCCTCTCCTCCTTCTGTATGATATGCAAAGAAAATGGCTTGGTGAAAGGTGGTATCAAAGGAGGGAATGCCAAAGGAGACCTTCTTCTGCCTGGTTGGTACTTGTTTCCAGACATTTTTTAGAGGAGCCTTGCCATACTGAGCATGAAAATTGTGTGGACTGGAGAACTGAAAACTGCTGTCTAGCAAATGAAGGAATCCCTTGCTTGATTAATCTTCTAATGTACACCTAAGAAAATCCATATCACCCACTCCCAGGAAAAAAAAAAAAAGGAAAAAAATAAAACAGGAGGGAAAAGAAGAGAAGAAGGAAGGGAAAGGAAAAGAACAAAGAAAAGAAAATAAACAGCTGGATATTGAGCCACCTGCCTATCAAGAAATAACAAAAGCAAGCTGCCCATCCATCCATATCTTTACCCGACCACAACAAAGCTTTTTATTGCAAGGCCATGTGTTTCCAACCCTTACCCTCAACACACATTTTCTTTCCATATGATTTTCGTCATTCATGGTTGTGGATGAACAAGATTGAGATTTTTATGGTGTTTTCTCTTTTTTTTTAGGGAACTGAGTGCAAGATGGACAAGAGAGAACTGTGTGAAGAAAAGACGAGGAGTAAAAAGCCAGTTAGTTCCTTAATGTCCTGGTTTCAAGGCTAAAGTTTGCTAGCTCTTTCGGATAAGGGTCCTGTTTAAAGAAGAGGGACTAAGGATGCTTGATATCTTTGCTGGTGAGGCCACAGAGCCAACCCTGAAGTGACCTTTGCTGCGTTGGACTAATGGACACACATCATACAGATGTTTTCCTTGTTCCCAACCCTACTGTGGCCGTGATCTGACAAGGGGTCATTCTTTCTATTTGTAATAGAAACATCTTCAGCACTGTCATGAAAGCAGCCTCTCCGTGCACTGGGCTAAACAGGGTCTTTGGTAAAGAGTAAGGCGAGAAATTTCATGTGTTAAGTTATACACCAGAGGGAGTTCCATGAATGCAGTACAAACATCCTGATATTACCAAAGAAAAATCCATTTAAAAATGACAGGACTTGAGAACTGCAATCCGTAGTTCACACTGTAGCTCCTTCTGTTTGCAAAACTTACATCCACCCAGTTTCATTTGCCCTGCTATTTCCATAAGCAGCCAAACTTAGAGGCTGTTGAAAGCAAAAATACGGCTTACATATTTTTTTTCCCAGGATGGATCCTCATCTATTTCTCATTGAGAAAACCACGTTAAACTGATTTCCTGTAGGTAATATTAAATAGTAGGATCCATTTAGGATCTCATGAAACAAACACAATTCTCACATTTGGGACTGCTTTAAGACAATATCAAAGAATTTGCAGCCATTTGGCCCTATATGATATGTACGATGATGGACAGCCCTCCTCCTCTCCCTGTCCACTCCCTACATGAACATGCAGTTTTAATGTCAGTCTGCTTGCTGAAAGGATTCTATGATTGTTAACTCATCTTCTGTTTCCATTAATTATAATTCCCTGCGCTTCTGGAAATGTTACAAATTCCTTTACAGAAGAGCAGCCAGTCTCTGACTTTTCACCTGTACTTGAGTTAGCAATGTTGAGCTTCTCCCTACAAAAATGGCATCCAGAAACCTGCCAATACTTTCCTGATGACTTCAGGAGTTTACTTAATTCTAGGACTTGAACTACAGAGGAGACACAATGTACCAAACACAATTCCTGATGTTCTGGCAGGTCTTCTTTCCTACTTTCTTACTGTTTTGTGTTGTGATGTCTTCTTCATTTCATCAGATTATTTTTAGACCAGGTCCCACCTTGCAGCTGAATTTTTTTCCTTTGAGTAACATAATGCAAAAAAAGGTAGTATCCTCATTGAAGGCAGCTCTGTAAATTAGAGGAAAGGCTTGTATTGTGTGAACATTTGATAACTCTGACTGTGGGCTGAGTTGCTACTGCTCTTTGTCTGAGAAACTCAGAATCCATTAGGCTGATAGCCACTGTTCTTCTGAGGAAACTACAGCCCTTGTGGCCCTTCCTGTTTCCTTTCAACATTCTTAATGTGATAGTGGAAGAGGATATCCTAAGGTCAGACATTAAAATGTGAAGTTGTGAGGTGATGATTAAATGGGAACACAGTGAAAACTTCACTCTTCATTATTTTAATATAGTCCAGCCTGTGCTGATATAATCATTTCCAGCAGATATTTAAGGTAGTTATAGAAAGGATTAAAAGAAAGGCCTTTCATTTATTATCTTAATTATATTTTCTGTGTTGTTTTTTTTTCTTTCTTTCTTTTCCCAGAGACCAACATTAAGTGCTCATGTTTAAGTCTTACAAGCCCATTTTACAAGACAGTAATATATTTTCAGCTCTGTTTTGCTCTTTGATCTTTCAAAGTATAATGCCTTACAAAGTGTTATAGCAGTGGCCACTTCAGTTGAAATTCATAAACATTTTCCATCATAGCTCCATTGTTTCACAGTCTTACAAACATCTTATAAAAACCATTTTGGGCTGAAACTGTCCATCTCAGTCACTGCATTAGTTTTGAAATAGGGGAATTATCTGTTCAGGTTTTTTTTTGCTTATGGGAACAGTAGAGAAAAAGAAGGACCACTTTCCCACGGTAAGTAATTTTCTGAGCACTGCTACAGCAAAACCAGCTGAAATATTAATTTTGAACTTCTTTCTGTGAGCTGACTGCAATTAGTTTTTTTATGGAACATTCTTCTATATCAAACCATACAGTTAGAACAAGTGACAGCATCCAGGTGCATGGTGCCGGTAGATGTGGTCTCTCACTTGCAGGAAAGTTATGATTCAGCAACAGGGGAGTCCTGCAGGACTGTTCATGTGCTTGAAGAGAGACACACTCTTTTGAAAATGGGTTGTAGTTAAAAGGCAAACCCATAGTAACCAAGGCAAGGTCCCACGTGAAAACAACAAAGTAAAATAAAGTGCCATGCTCTACATGGTGAACAGGCACTGGGGCTCTGGCAGTCTTTGCTTCCCAGCTGCGAGGGAGGGGAAGTGCAGGCAGCATTGGCAGAAATCATGCACTAGCTTTGCACTTTCAAGGAGAATATTAGGTCAGCCACACAGGGACGGATTTCCATTTCCGTTTTCATTATTTAAATGCCAAAAGTACTATTAATTTACATTTGGGTTCAATCCAGACTCCAAAATACAGAGGATGTGCAGCTAAATTACAGTTTGCTGTTAGAACCTTACTTTTACATTTCCCAGCATTTTGTGATTTTAACCATTCATCTGTAGCAAAGTATCAGCCCAGGCTGTTTCCCTCCATTTAATTTTAGACTGAGTATGGAGTGAGTACAATAACCTTGGTAAATTAAAGTGTCACGTGATTTCCTTTCCGTGAGCCTAGCGGATGTGTCTGCAGAGCTGTAATGAAGGAGGGTAAGCACAAGAATGGAGAGCTTACACTCCAAGCACATCAAAGCCCTCCGGTGCTTGTAGAGTTCATGTGCAAAAAACACAAATGCTGTGTGAAATTCCAATTTGAGTGATGTATTTGGATGAGTTGCAGTCCTCTCCTATCTGCTATTAGGTCTTCATCTGGAAAGAAAGTATGATGGAAGAGGATAGAAAAAGCTTCAACAGTAAAGATGTGCTAAGATTAGGCACATCAGTAAAAACCTTGAAACTGGCCTCTAAATTGTTACACCTGGCTGGGATTACAGTATTTTGCCAATTCATGTCCAGCACTTACTTGGAGCATGAGTTAACTGCAGGCTTGTGCAAGTGATCATGAATTCATTCATTTTGAACTTCAAGTCTGGTATTTTCACTTTTCCTTTTCCTTTAGAATTGTTAGGTCTGTCATTACATCACTTCAAGGAAAGGGAACAGACTCATAATGTTTTGAAGAGATGTAAGGGACAATTGTTGGCCAAAGCTGACATCTTTCAGGTCCCATTACATAGAGTCAAAACCTTGCAGCACTTCCAGGAAGCATTCAGAATGAATGAACTCAGGAATGAGTTCTCAGGATCTAGGTTACTTAATGAATCCTAAGGTAGTGGAATCACATCATTAATTGAAAACACCAAATAGCAGATACTTCAAGCTGGCTGCCTGTAATTTCTGAAGTACAGTTGACTTCCTTCAGTCCCAGCCTTGTTGAAGAATTGTGTGGGGATGACAGAAGGATTTGGATAATCAAATGTGCAATTCTACTCCAAAAACTGGCTTCAAAATGGCATTATGTATTAATGATTTCCAGAACAAATTTGCTCAGTTCACAAGTGAAAAGCTGAGGGGTTTTATGTCTGCCAGCTCTGCAAATTCCCCCCTGAAGGGGGGAATTTGTGAAGGTCAAGTTTGCGCTATTTCCTTCTCGCACATCATCATCATCGTCATCATCAGTAATAAAGATTATGAGGACCAAGCTGCGCCTCAGTTACACCTATGAAAACTCCAATGTGTTTCATGGGGCTACGCAAGTGTAAGGAATTGTCCTCCCTTGGCTGCAAGGCCAGCTCTGTACAGGGAGCTGCATGTGGGATGAGCTCCAGCCCCCTTGCCTGTGTCCCACAGCATGGAGGGCAGTGCCTGCATGTGACAGGTCTAACCCGGCTGTGTTACCTCCTGGTCACCTCGGCTGCTACACCAGGTGAGCCCTGCAGGGACTTGTGGATGGAGTTAGGCACCATGCAGGCACCCTTGCTCATACAAAAGGTGAAGGTCTGCTCGCAAATGCTATGGCTGCAGCTAGGCCCTGGGGCATGTGCTCAGGAAAGTCTTCACTGTGAGTGTGATGAGGCACAGGTTCAAGGTCAGGTTGGATGGGGCTTTGAGCAACCTGGTCTATTGGGTGGCGTTGCTGCCCGTGGCAGGGTGGTTGGAGCTGGATAATCTTTAAGGTCCCTTTCAACCCAAACCATTCTATGGTTTTCCGACTACCAGCTATGGAAAGGCCTTAGACCTTATGTTTACTTTCCTGTTGTCTGGGGTTTCCTTCTGGATTACAGGGCTCAGACCCTGGGCTTTCTTTGAACCTGGACTCATGCCTGTGTTGCAGAGCAGCTCCTATACCTCCAGCCAGCTGTATCTGTAACAGACCCAAATGATTTCCCACAACTTTCTAAGAAGAAAGGCAACATTGCAATGAGATTTAGCCAAATTCATAGAGTAGTGCCTAATAGGGAGCAGACTTCCTGGGGAAAGAAGTGTTATTTTTCCTGAAAAGTGTTATTTCTGTCACTTCTCAGATAAGAGCTGTGCTACAAACTCATCTCAGTGCGACAGGAGTGACTGAAAACAAAAGCTGTCCTGAGGCATATTGTCCCAACACATGCCAACATTTTGCAAGAGGCTCCCAGATGGCAGTTCTCTATGGAGATGCAGCCTTGGACAGGGCTGAGCAGCTAAGCTTCCTGTATAGGATTTCAGGATCAGACTCTACATGAGTTGAAAGTCTTCTCATAATATGTGTGCAACAATGCAAATGAGAAAGCAGGTGGCTTTCTATGCCTGCAGTGTAAGTTCAAGGGCATTTTCAACTGTGTAATGGCTTTGTCTTTTATGTTGTTTTGTATTTGATGTCTACCTGATGCAGGCTGTGCTTGGGAGTGACTCCAAGAACCTCACTGCAGCCACACAGGAAGCATTAAAAGAGGAGAACTAGACCATACATTTGTTAAACCTTAGGCTTTTGGGGGATATTGTAAATTTATTGCTTCCTTAGATTATTTTTTGAATATTGCGAATGCTTGGATAGTAAGACCCATCATCTAAGCAGCACAATGCACAGCTGACAAGAGCTTTCTTGACCTACTTTCTCTGTACCCTTTCACTGCTGGGCTGTTCTGGGGATGGTAGAGTTAATCTGGCATCATTTCCGTGGCACCAGGTGTGTTCCCAATGAGCAGTAGCAGATTTCTCAATAGATTCAAGGTGTTGAGAGGCTGCTGAAATCCTTGCAGCTGTGGCTGCCTTCTCTTTACAGCCCTCCATCACCTTTTCTGTCTCTAATGAGTCCTTGGTACTGATGCTTCCACAGGGGTGTTGCTGTGTTTCATGACCCAGATAACTCCTTGCCAAATCAGTGAGGTCCCCTTTGCTTTAAGTGCAACATTTTGTACAAAGGGATTGGAATGGAACTGAATACTTCATTCTTCCACTAAGAAGTAAACTCACCCTTAACTTTTTTTATTTGTCAAAATTCTACCTATGTAAACTACACAGATGTTTGTGAACAGACGCCCTGCTGAACTACAGTGGGTGAAATTACTCTATATCATGAAATGCCAACAAGATCACTCAGAACTGTAAATATAGTGGGAGCACAGAGCCTCTGCTGGCAAGAACTTGTGTTCTACTGACAAGCCAAAGGCTATGGGAGAAAATAGGCACAAAAAGTGAAGGGACTTGCTGTGCATCTTTCCCAAGTCCTTATCTTATCCCCAAATAGAAGAATCTGGAACCTTGCAGATTACAGCATTTTTCTATGTAGTTCTTTTTGCTTTGGAATGAATTAAAAGTTGAAACATACGCTTAGTTTTAGAGCTGATCATGACAGTCTCATATACTGCTTGTTCTCAAAGATGTGTGGTAGATTTATGAGTACCATTGTTATCATTCTTTGTGTGAATATGCATGGTGCAAGTGTGAAGTATAGCCCATGCAAGCCCATATCTTCCTCATGATTTGTATGCTGCAGACAACTAGCCCATAGAAAGGCAATAAGTGCTTTTTTTTAGCTTTTGTCCACTAAAAACACCTTAGGTTTCCTGCAGTCTGCAGCTAGGGGTAGAGGAGATGTTTCCCAAACTTTTTCAAGCACATTTTCTAAATTCACACACCCTTGGTGGTTATAAAATAATCAGTCAAGCTTCCAGGTAGCTGGGACCAGGGGCAGTGGGACTTAGTTACAAATGGAAGATAGAAGTCATCATGCTGGTGAGGAAGGAGAGCCTGCAGGACCATAAGGTGGTATCATTTACATGCCACAGGTACCAAAAAGCAGATTTTCAGATGGGAAGCCATGCAGCAGAGTGAAGGGTGTAATATACTCCTCACAAACTCTTGCTAGTACTTCTCTCTGCAACTAACTTGCCCCTTGCTCTCAATAGATACCCACTTCCAGCAGTTTTCAGCCAAGTAACTTATAGCACCATGGTTCAATTTGATGTCTGATCTCGCACAAGGTGAACGCAGGCACTTTATAGCATCACAGAAGTCCCCTGCAGCATAAATTAAGTGACCCTAGTCCATCCACTTGCTCCTGATATGACAACAGCTTTCTCTTTCACAATTAAAAAAAAAAATTACTAAAATTCTGTTCCAAAGTAGCAATTTTCTGAGAAGCTGCTACAATGAGTACCTATGCTGTGAGCATTAATGTAACAAGACAAGATATTTATACAGTCTTTTTGTCTCCACTACCTTTGAGCAATGCTAGGTGATGGTAGCCAGGCCTTTTCACACCCTTTCCCCTGCCACAGCAATCCCTCTCAGTGGCATTCTGCTAGATTTAACTCATGTCATGTTGGGTGCTTTACCAAAATTTCAGAGAGTTGTAGAGCTTGCAGATAAGAATCCTGTCCAGAGGTGGAAAAATGTGGGCCCACAGGCCAGATCCAGCCCACCAGAACAGCCAGATCATATAGTTATTCATTTCCACCTATAGCCCATCCTCCTTCAAGAAGGCCTCCAAGATGTAAGCAAGGGCTGGGGAGATGGATGAGTTGTCACACCAACACACACTCACTGCCTCTATTATTCCTTGTGATGTGACCACACATGCATCTGTCAGCTCACCTTTCAAAAAGAAAGGTCCCTGTATCATCTTGTATCCTCCAAAGAATTTAATCCGCAGACAATGATTGACAGGACTATCTCTTGAATGACCATGTTCCTCTTCTTCTCTGCATCTCATTTATTCCCTTGTGATAGGAAACACAAATTTCTCTGGATTTTCTGTCTGTTCTTTCATACACCATGTACTGCTGCCTTCTGCAACTCTTGTTGCTGTCTACAATCAAACTGGTCTCTACTAATGCTGAGTCTAGTTGTTCATGTAGGTATGACCTTATCCAGTTACTGTGTTGATCTAAGACTGTAACTGGAATTACTAATTCAAACAAAAGACTGAACCATCTTTTCCTCAGTCCACTTTGTGGACGTCACATTTCTGTTGCATTTCCTACCAAGCAAAGCTTTTACTTGGCTTTGTTTGTTGATTTTAAGTAAGAGACTGGAATTAACCAACACATACACACACACCCCCTTTTTTTTAATATGTATAGGTACATATTTTTAGCTATATATAACAAGGTGTGTATTTTTATACTGAGAATTACAACAGGAACAGTTTTCTGATAGTTCACTGTTAGTTCTCCTCAGTGGATACATTAACATACCCTTCCAATGGTTCTGTCTGTCTGCTTGCTACCTAGTTTTTGTTAGACAAAGTTGCATTCAGCATCTCTTCATATGACGAGTACTGACTCCTTTATTCCCTAGGGAAAAAATGGCTCCTCAAGCAGGAGCTGCCTTGCTGTGAAAGCAAGCTCTGTGTGCTGGCATGAGGCTAAGCTCCTGCTGCTTCTCCAAAAGCCTGGCTGGCTGCTCCTAAGCACTTGACTTACAAGATACCAGCCACCTTTCTTGCCTGCTGGTCAAGGACTCCTCATCCCTTCTCTCTGTGTTTGTGAGTATGGTGCCTGTGGAGACATGCTTTGAGCTCCTATAGGGAGGATGGGCAGAGGTGGACAAGCACAGTTCCAACCTGATCTTGCCAGCTCCATGTCTGCAGATCTCCGTTCCCTTCTAGGCACAAGGGGTGGCTGAAGCTGGGCAGACCAGAGAGCCCTGGCTCCTCCCTAGAATGGTCTCAGCCTTGCTGGCCAAAGGGAGCTGCTATTTCAGGGAGCTCAAGCTGCTCCATGTCTTGTGGATAAGTTCCTGCATGTGGCAGAAGAGCAACCAGGCTTTGCTGAGCACCTGGGATGGGTGCAGGTCCCAATTGCCCATATTTTGGGATGGTTCCTTGAGTTAGTCTCTGGTTCTGCTCCTCTCCCTGTCCTGTGGGTTTTCCATGAGCTCCTTGCGCAAAAGGAGGGGAGAGGCCAGAGAACCTGGAGTTTCTGACCCCAGTGCAATTAGCCCTGGGGGTCAAGAGGCCGCCAACTGGCATCTTATTTGTCTCATTGTCCTTGTCAGGATCCTTGGCTGAGGCAGGAAAGCAGGGGTTATATCAGCAAAGTGTTAAAGCAATTGTTTTCTGGGCAATGAACAGATCAGGTGAAGGCTGTTTCCTTTCTCCCATCTGCTGCATTGCAGACCCTTTTAGACAGAATAAGTGGCTGCACAAAAGCCAGGGGCCAGCTACAAGTTTTAGTATTGTGTGGGTCTAATTCTTTAATCCTGTGCCATTCTTAAAAAGTGATCACTGACTGACTGAAAGGAAAAATCCTGAAGTATAGATTCTAAAAGTTCAGAAATGGAATCACTTGAACCATGTCTGATTAAAACGAAAGAGACCAGACATTCAACAACAAGTGGATCAAATTTAGTTGGTTGTAGGATTGACATGTCTCCGGTGTCGTCTGCAACAAGAACCAAATGCTAATTGCCTGACACTATTAAACACCTCATCAACTGTGACTTAGGGCTCTCCCTGTGCATGACTTCAGAAAAACAAGCCTGCCTTTATGCTTATCCCAGTTTTGTGATTTTCAGCGGACCTATTTTTCTGATGCTAATGGGGGTAATGTACTTTGTTGCTAACGTTTTGCAAACTGCTTTTGATGAAGCACACAGAGGAAGCTTTCACACAGTTTGGATTCGCTAATTGGAAAAAGACTTGAGACAAATCTGAATGGCACCATGTCATCACAGAGCCGTTGATATGCTTCAAAAGACCACAAGGAATGGTGGTGACATACTTCGTTTTCAGAACTTTCAGAAGAAGGGAGAAAACAGGAAGATTCTAATAAAAACGTTAAGTAAAATATATTATCTTGCCAACAAGAACTTGTCCTTTGAAGCCATTATTCAGAACAAGATGAAAATATGAAGAATGTGACCGCAGTTTTTTCAACCCTTTTTTTTTCCTTAAGTGGGAATATTATACCAGGGCTTTTAAACTGTTGGGAGTCAAGTCAAATTCACGGATTCTGATGTACTGCTTGAGTACTAAAGGGTATTTCCAAGAAGTTTCTAGGAAAGTGGCCTGCTGCTGGGGTAAATAAAAAGCTGACTTACCCAATGAAGGGCAGTAGTATTTATATTTGCAGTATGTAGGTGACACAATGCTTGTGAAGGTTTTGCTACAAGACAGCCTGTACACTGGCAGAGATAATTATACCTGCAGTCAGAGTTATCTCTGTTTGAGATTGACTATTGACTATTATTATGGATCATGCTATGCTCTTTTTGTTTGTCATCCTGAAAACATTAAAAAGAACCACAGCTCGTGAATATCTGTTGTCATGGGCAAGCTGTGACCTTGCTGACCATAAAGTATGCAAAGCAATGTAATGAAACTAGAGCTCAGTGAGGGTTGATATGGCGGCACAGATGGGAAAATCCAAAGAAACTGATACTGGCAGAATTTAGAAAGTCTTAATTATTGAGTAGAAAATGCATGGATCATAGGTTACGGTCACAGAAGTTCTATTACCTGGAAAATTTTATTTCAGTCCATGCATCAGGTCAGACACAAGTTATTCTAGGAACAAATCCTTTAGAAACTTGGGAGTGAAATAATTGAATTTTAAAGGTGAATGAAGTTTCCAGGAAGATATAGAAGGCAAAAGAGGAACCCAAATGCGGACATTGAGAAAAGAAAATTTACGGCCTCATCAACTCAGAAAAAACAAATTATATTCAATATTCAACCTGGATATGATCATAAAGTTTATGGCATTATTTGAAATGCTGAAGTTCTCAAAATAAACTGTAAAAGAAATAAGTATTCAATGAGGCATGCCCCTTATTTCTGTAAAACGAATTTATGCTTTTGCTTCCCCTCTTGCAAAATGACTGGAAACTTTCCAGAAGACAAATAGGGATATTACAGATACAATTCAGAGCTTGTGGTCTTGAGACACTAAATTCTAGGCAGAAGAAGCTGGATGAAATAAAGATAAGAAGCTGAAGCTTAATTCATAGATTACATAAGATCCCTGCTTCAACATCATTATTTAGAAAATACTGTACCTCTGATTATTGTAATATATATATTCTACATTTAGCCGTAATGCATACTATCTGCTTTCTGAATTGGTGTAGTTGATAAAAATTATTTTAGTTGGATCCATGCTGAAAAATAAAATTCTTGTGCTCAGCATGAAAGGAAAAGATGGTTTCAGTTTTGAGTAGGACGGTCATGACTCAACTACCGCAAAATTTTTTAAGTCTGCCTTGACAAACTGGTGACCTACAGCTTACAGCTGCCGTAGAAGAATTGTTTTCAAGAAATTATGAAATCAATCATGTACAAGATTTTTTTTTTCATTTATAATTCACAGGAATTTTAACACTGAAAAGAGCAGTGTTTCAAATGGTTGTTTTTTAATATTATTAGATGTCCAGTTGTCCAGTTTTGACAAGGTTAGGTAATATAGTCCATACTCCATCTTTCCTTTATATGTAAAATCCCTAAATATTGAGGATGATACTAGGTCTATTTACCTAGTCTCAGTATCCTGTGTCCTATGATTGTGTATGGAAATGCAATATGAAACTAAAGAAAAGGAAAAATTTCTTCATCCGTATCAGACCTTCTCAGTCAGGATTTTTGGGAGATGTTGTGGAATGCGCATTTCATGACAAACAGTGTTTTAAATTTTTGAAATCAGCTGTTTCTTGGTGAAAAAGATGAATTCAAAAAACTAATTTGGAAGCAAGTGGGTATGGTCTTCTCAGCCTCAAGGACTAGGACCTCTCACAAGGCTATTTGTAAAAAGTCAGACCGATTTTAATTTTCACTATCCAGAGTATAAGAAGAAATGTGAGGGAAAAAAAATTTAGAAAGAGAGTCACATTAGATAATGACAGGTACACTGGATTTGTAGAGCACTTTCTTTTTACCAGGATGTTATCTGTCACACGAGCAAGGAGTTGTGAGTACAAACTTTATTTTTATGTGCAATATGTCAATTGATTTGTACCATTTCTTCAGATTGCACAATGGCTTTACGGTAGAGAAAATACATCTCTCTCCAGTCAGGCAGTAACTGCAGCCAGCACCTCTCTCATTCCAATCGCATACCTTTTTTTAGGCAATATATTACATACAAAGAAACCATTGTACTTTCGCTCCTGCCAAATGTGATACAGCATACTGGACACAAAAGGGTAGAATGGTTCCTTTTAATAGATTCTGAACCTTCAGGATCTATTAAAGTAAATATAGAGAGGTTGCTCAAGCGCTAACCTCTGAAAACTGAACCCTGCAGCTTTGATTGTAGTAGCTCAAACAGACCAAACTCCGCAGGGCTTGCCCGGTGGTAATTGCAATAAACAGCATACAAGAACTCCCAAATATTGCTCAACCGAGCGTGGTGTTGGCGACCTGCCAGGCGTCTGATGGCCACTTCTGATCTGCATACAACAGCACGGCGCACAGCCACCCGCTGCCGGTGAGGAGGATGGCAGCAGCCCAAGGGACCAGGATGGCTTTCCTCAAACAGCCCCGCGGGTCGGCGCTGGAGCAGAGGGGAGGCGCTGGGGAAATCCTGGACATCTGTGGATCACATTTGACCTCTGCACCTCCCCTGGTGCTTACACATAATGAGTCAAGGAATAATACATACACAAGTTGTGGAGAGCAGTAATACAACGGAGCACAACCATTGTGGCCAAAATAAACAAGACTAACAGCGCTTTCCATTCAGAGTGGTGCTACTTGTAGCAACTGGGAGCATTTTATTATATTTAAAGCAAAATAGCGTAGGGGGAATATGTCACTTGGAGAAGAAAATCACTTGTGTAGAGAAAGACCTGCTCCAATTCACACTGAAGTCACCAACAAAGCTCTGACTGCTCCGTCCCAGTAGGCTGGTTTGGCCTGATGTCAGCAGTGATTTTTTCAGGCTGTAAGCCTGTGCATTATCATGGCAGAGCCCTAGTGAAACACTGGGTGGTAAAGGGGGTAGTTTTCAGCAGAGGAATCAATATTCAACTTCCTAAGTACCTGGCAGCAATTCCCCTGCTGCCACCACTCCGTGTTGTGCTCCACTGCCTTCCCTGTTTAATGTGTTTGAACACATAAAATTGACCTCTGCATGTAGAGAAGGGTTCCAAGGAAAAATAAAAGCCGAGTTTTCTTTCAGGATTGCCAGTATGGGCAATATCACTTATTTGTAGTTATTACTCTGGTTGACAGGTGGCTAGGGGGAAATAATAGCTGCAGAAACACTGTACCCAATGAGGGAACCCTAGCTAGAGAGCAGTAACAAAGAGACCAGGCAGTGACAGTATATAAATTAATCATGAGTGCATGACAGGATGCTTTGTGCATAAAAGCAAATTGCTATGTTTGGACATGTTCCAAGGGAACCTGAGTAAATCAGTGACATAAAGCATTCCCCTTTTCACAACTCAGAACTCAGGCATGAGATCCTGGCTCATATTGGTGAGCACTTAGTCACACCAGCAGTCCCACTGACTCCAAGAGCATAACTCATGGAGTCTGTTTTGTTCTGGGCCCCTTGATTCAGAAGAGCTAGTGATAAACCAGGGCCACCTAAAATCCAGAAACACAATTGCTAGAAAGGTCAGGGGTCATGACCTCTCTGGAAAAGCAGGTGGACTTTGCTAAGGCTGGTGAAGAGGTAGCAATGGCAATATGCCTTTTGTCAGGAGATGATGCAGGTGTCAGTGAATGATTTGAAAAAAAAATGCTCTAGGAAAAAAGCTCCATGAAAGAGAGAAAAGAAGGTGCAAGAAATGCCATTATAGTAAAACTCACAAGTGCAACCGTATGAAAAGGTCTTTAAAGATCTGTTCAGTCAGGCAAGAACAAGTATACCCTGCGAAATCAGCAAAGTACATAGAACTCCCCCTCCCACCCCCCCATAGGTGCACAACAAAGCCAGACTTAATACTTAGGAGTGAATGTTAAACAAATACAGCATTAAAGTAACAATATTAAAAAGTGCTGCAAACTTAGCCTCTCCAAAACCCAGAAGGGCACTCAGTAATGGTTCCCACACCAATTTCGTTGCAAATAAGGGACACTCCAATCCACCCCCCCGCCCACCAAAATAAGCTAAAGCAGAAGTACAAATAAAAGCAATAAAAATAAATGATTGAGCAGCAACAGTGGTTGTAACAATTTCATCACTGGGAAAGAAAAGAACCCTCACATCTTAAGCCTTTCTTGATGTGAACAAGAGAAAAAACAAGCTAGATTTCAGAAAGAGGAAATCACACAGTCTTGGGCTCTTGGAATATTACAGATCTGCCAAAGGGCTTGTGACTGAAAAACCTACTAAATGGTGGACAAGTTGATTCATATGCCTGAATATAAGCAGGCTGCTTTTAGGCTGTAAATTCACACAGTATTAAGGTTTACCTAGGTTTCACTGTGTCTTAAAAGGTACCAAATCTACATTAAAAAAAGACACAATTAGACTGAATATTGTTACAGGACAGAAGGGCAGGAGTACCGTTAATAAGTTATAAGCCTGGGGCCAGAATTCTCCAGACTATCATGAGATAAATGGGGAACTTATTTGTGCAAATCACATAGCTGGAAATCATGTTTTGACTCTATAGCCAACTCAAGGCTTTCCGAGTGCATGGAGATATTTTAAAAGTTGCCAGTATTATTAAGCTGATCCACAGTCTCCAGATAAGCCCCTTCTAGTCAAGAAGACAGTATATCCAGCATCAATATTTCTGTCTTTCCAAAGCTGAGTAGAAGACATCCCTAATACAGCCAAAAAGCAGTAACATTCAGACATTACTCCATAGTTTAGACTAAATTTGCAGAGTCCTCATGAAATACAAATATACTCTACCTTATACTTTATAATGTTCTCCCCATCAGGCTGTACTTTAAGGAACACAGACAGCAAAGATGACCCTATTTCAGAGTCCTCAGTGAGGATACTGAGTAGCCATCACCAGGGGTGTATTCCACTACTCTGAAAGGGCAGGAACCACCAGAGAGCTGCTTCAATTAGCATGGCAATATCCCTGGCTGATGAAGCAACTATCCATGATCAGATATATCCCTAGCAGCCAAGAGGTCCAACACAAGCAAGGTAGCTTGAAGATTTTAATCTTACATTATCAGGAAACAATTTACAGCTTCTCATGAATGATAATTGACTCCTAAGAAAGACTAAATGATGTGAAATCCTCTGAATCAATATTCCTTGAGGTGGAAGAATCGCTGCATTTCCTAAACTGGAGATTTATTTGATGGGCTGCAGCTGTCAAGCACTCCCCAAAAAACAAGCAAGCAATCCGCTCTTGAGGACTGGGTGAAAGGTCCATGTATTTTAAACTAACTGGTGGTTTACCTCCATTAATACTGTGTTAATAATGACTGCACCTTTTCACTTACCTAAACTGTGATGAAGAGGAGACAATTACAAATGACTGTCTTCAGGGTATAAGAATGTGAGAGGTGGCCCCACCAGAAGCTAACCTGAACCCAAACACAAAGCAACAGCCCACGGAAACCCCAAGCTCCTAGTCAAAAGAAAAGGACAAACTTGCTAAAAGCCAACTGACCTTTTCCAAAATGATCATTAGCGAAATATTCATAGTACTTTATAGGAGGCACCTGTAGAAGGTGATACCACATAAAGCTACAGCCACTTATATGTCCCAGCTTCAGTCATGTCCTCTGCTTCACACCCCCAGATACCTGTGAAGTCCAACAAATTATCAAATTCCAAGATGCTTTTCAGCCATTTCCTCTGCAGAATGTAATGCAAATGTTCCACATCTCCCTTAAACATCAATGGCTTCCCAGAAACTGAAAGGCTGTGGGGTATGGTATAGCATTCATAAATCAAATGTTTCTCTTATTACTGGATCAGTTTAGCATGAGCCCTTTCCTGGCTAGATGAGTAAGTTATATCCATTCGTCAGTAGTCAGGCATTGAAAGAGATTGCCCAGAGAAGCTGCAGAATCTCTGTAGCTGGAGGTTTTCAAGACCTAACAGGACAAAACCCTGAACACCCAGGTCTGAACTCTGAGTTGACCCTGGTTTGAGCAGGAGGTTGGAATAGGTGACCATGGGCCAAAGCCTGATGGGCAGTCCTACAAATGCTGTCTAATAAGATGGGTAAAGAAATTGTATGAAATACAGTTAAAATGGTTAAACTGTCGCTTTGGGTCTATTCTCCATCATAAAAAAAACAAAGGTCAAACACTGCTTGCCTTGAACCACTAATGCCATGAGTCCACTTGCCTCTCCCACTCTCTGTGAAACTGCAAAATCACTAGTGGGAACAAGGGGGAGCTGCTATGATGCTGAGAGGTAGGAGATGAGTCGTATGCAAATCCAAAAATATGCAGGTAACTGCAGTGTTATTTATGCGGTACCATTAAGACTGGGTTTTATTTCAGCAAGCTTACAGACTTGATGAGACAACTTGAAAAGTCAATAGAAACAATAAGAAAATAGTATTTCATTGATATCAAGATTCCTTGCCAAAAGTTTAAGAAAGAACCTTGAACATTGCTCAGTTTCTTCAACAGATTTTTCTTTAATTTTTTTTGGCTTATAGACAAAATTATAATTTGAAAATATTTTACCATACGCATGAAAAGCAGAAATATTTTTAAACAAATGCACTTTCTATTAAAAGTAATACTAAACAAGTGAAAACCCGGAGAAAAAAAGTATTTTGACAGAATACATTTTTTCATACCAACATCTCAACACTTCCTTAGTGAGAATTCTTTGTGTCTGGAAGTTATTTCTGATATACATGGTGTAGGAGAAGGAAGAATGAAGCTCTGGTGTGTATAGCACTGTCAGACGTATTGGAATAACCTCAAAGGCCTATGAATGAAAATCCCAGTCAGACTGTCTCTACAGGAAATAGGCCATTCAAGGTCTGGATCTCTTTCAGAGAATTTGCTAGCAATATATATTAGCATTTATCAGTAAGCATTAAACAAGTTTTACAGGTATGTTACCAGCTGTTTGTTAATGACCAGTACAAGATTTTTCCAGGGTCACTGGCTCCTTATTTGCCTTTCATGAATGCAGAGCCAGTCAACCTCTGGGGCATGATAATGCTTCATCTCATGCAAAAGATACAGATTTATCACTCAGCTCTCCAAGGGAGTTGCAGCACGCTTGAGTTGCGACGGCTACTTTCTGACATCTAGAATTTAATGTGTAATAAGTTACTGTTTGCATGTATGATTGCAGGAGAATTTTTTGGTTTTCTTACATAAGTTAATCTTTGATTTATCACCCAAAGGTTGGTTTATTTTCCAGGTCCATTTGGAAATACGTGGAGTCCAAAAATATGAAAGAATTCCTCAGTCTGGGTTCATTCCCCTAGGAATGTGCACTTCTAAAAGAATGCAAGCAAACAGGAGACTGGAAAGCCATCCTGTCCTGCATGCAGGATTAGACGTCAGTACAAATGAGTGTAGACCCTCACAGATACCCAGAAGAATAAGAGATCCACTGGTTGTTTTTCTTGATGTTTAGGGTGAGCAGGTAGTATCTGGTAGTATCTTTACACTGATCTATTTTCATCTTCCCTTCAGTCTCCCAAAATACACGAAGTTCAGATTTTGTTTGGTGTAATGCTAATGACAGCAAATTTCTTCAGTACATCTTTCTCTCAGTGTCCTTAGCTGCAGCCAAGACCTGTGATTAATCAAACAAAACACTTCAGCAATGTCCAAAAGTTCTGGATCTTGTTTGGGTATCTATGTGAAAGAAAATTTTGCATTTTTCAAGATTTGAAATGAATTCTTTATTGAATTATGAAGATTTCAGTGTCTGACTGGCATCAGTTTTGACACTAGTGCTATAAACTAAAGTCAGAATTTTAAGTCATGACAATTCCTCCACACCTGCCCTGAATTTGTTGCAGGTTTCATAGAACCAAATAATATTTTGGATTGGAAAGGACCTTTACAGGTCATCTAGTCCAACCCCCCCTGCTATGGGCAGTAGCATCTTCGACTAGACCAGGTTGCACAGGGCCCTGTTTGACCTGATCTTGAATGTCCATCTGGATAGTCATCATGGAGTAGCCACCAACAGACGTCTATGGATTTGTTTTAACCTTCGTTTTAACCTATTTATCCATTAATTCAGCATGACATCCTTCTGTCAGCACACTGTACAATTGGGTGAAGATCTGTTCGGTTTAAGTCTTGCTCTGTCCAGACAGTTCATTGAAGGCCTCTTGTTTTTTGATTGTGGCAAGAAGCAAATAATCATTTCCCACTCTCCTGGTGTTAGGATTTTCCTTTTTTACCACCCATTGAAACACACACAATGGGAAACTGCATGTCTCGCAGAGGAAGGCAAGCATATAGAACACACTTTACTGAACACATCAGAGTTAATTTGCAAGCTTTTTCTTTATGGTTTCTGTGACGTTAACAAAATCAGCCAAAGCAGCAGATTTGAACAAATGGTGCAGGAGGAACCATCTGGCAGCCAAGAGGCAGTGGATTGTATTTACCAAAGCAAATGTGGGCAAAGCATGCTTGCTGTGAAGCTTCAGAGAAATTGAGTTGCTTGTGGTCAGCTTTGGGCCAAACCTGGCCTCTGGTGCTCACTACTGTATCTCATTCATCTTTTGTCTTTGGGAATTCTGTAAAGCCTTGAAGCACCACAGAAAGTACAAAAGGCTTTCATGTCAGATTGGTGAGTGTATTTCCTTAAGAAGGTTCTTGGCATCCTGTGGAAGTAAGTGAATGACTGGCTACTCTGACTGCTGCATAACTACTTATTGTTTTATTGAACAAGGGAGTAAAAAGTCACATAAAACCTTGCATATTATAAATGACCAGGGTATGATTCAGACCTGCCTATGTGTGCAGTAATTTACACATTGGTCTTTTTGGAAAAAATGTCAACTGAATAAATATAGCTCAGGCTGAGCACTTGAACCACGAATGATTTTTATTATTTTTTGGTTAAATTCCACTCATCTTTTTTTCCCCCTTTCCTGGCATGTGAGTTTTTTAAGCACAGAATGAAACCTTTTGCTAACAAGGGGAAAAAGAACTAGGACTACAGAAAAAGCACATACCTTTTCCAAAGTCATTAAGAGCAACTTTTGGCACTTCCCATATATGGGACATAAAGCTTTATGAACCTAATCCTTAATCTCTAGTTCTCTGACTGATTTATATGTTTACTTATGGTGTTGTGTATTTTCTTCTTCTGAAGAGCACAGTCAAGTCTCTTAAAATTTGTTCACAGGAGACCTTTTTTATGTCAACAGAATAGTGTGAATTTCAAGAAAGTACTACAAGCTCCTTAGTACTTCAACATCCCTTGAGCCTTGGTTGCATATGTATTTTTTGGAAAAGCCCAATTTTAGTTTCTCTAACAGAAGCACATGTGTTGCACAGTTTGTCATGGACTTTCCTGGAGCCTCTCTGAGAGCCTGATCCCCAACAAACCAGCTGTGAGGTGCTAAGAGTCCACAGTGCCCATGGATATCCATGAGTCACCACTGAGAAGTGTTGAGTACCTGCAACTCCCTCTGAAGTTAATGGACATAGCAGGTGCTCAGCATTTCTTCAAAGGGTAGTTGAGAGAGACGGGAAGTACCCTAACCCTGAAAAAAACCTGAAAGCAGAGGGAGGCCCTAAAGGAAAGAAAATTTGCTGGGGCCCCCTACACACCATTCTTCACAAATCCTGCTCCTGTGGAAGGAACAGGGAGCCCTTGTGCTCTGGGAGGCTGCACACCTGAAACACTTCTTGTACCTCAGGACTGCCGTTTAAAGGAAGAGAGGTTAAAAAGTCAGAGAGGTGCCTCCCAGGAGACACCTCAGCAGGCAGGAGCACTTCATCCCTGCACACAGTGTGTCTGCAACTGTCGAGGCCTTTCTGGAGGGCTCACAGCACTCTGGGGTATTGGTCAGTCCTCCCAGCTCTGTGTTGTCAGTGAACTTGCTGCTGAGAAAGCCTCTGCTCCTTCGTCCAAGTCATTAATACATAAGTTAAACAGTGCTGGGCCCGGTATTGAACCTTGCAGGACACCACTCATGACAGGCCTCCAAACAGACCCTGTGCCACCGATTGTGGCCATCTGGGATCTGCTGTTCAGCCAGTTCTCAGTCCACCTCACTGTCCACTCATCCAGTCCACACTTCCTGAGTTTGCCTATAAGGATATTTTGAGAGACACTTGCTGAAGTTGAGGTAGACAATACTCACTGCTCTCCCCTCATCCATTCAGGTAGTTGTTTCATCGTAGAAGGTCATCAGGCTGGTCAAGCATGATTTACTTTGAGTGAATCCATGCTCATGGGTCCTGATCAGCTTAAGGGTCAGCTTTCCAATAGCATGAGCAAAGTGTGGTGGGCTTATAGAAAGGCTTCCTATAAAGATGCAGTAAGAAGCAGGCAATAACTGGGGGCCAGGATTTTGTTGGGTGGTGAGGTGATGGCATATTCCTACTTGTATAAATAATATAGGCAATATATAATGGCATGAACAGCCTATATAGCTTATCAGCTGCTCATCTCCTGTGAAAAGTAAGAAAGCACATCCACCTGTGCATTATGCTCTTCTCCATGTATGCCATAGACAGTTCTGCAATAGTGTTAAATTGGCAATGGAAATATATGGAGAATGGATGCAAGTACTTGACATAAAAGGAGCCAATCACTCCAAAATTTACATAGGATCTGAACTGTAAGTGGACTCTCCTTCCACTGAATGTAGCACTAGCTAGCCTTGCGGATATTTCAGTACATGAATGCTTAATTGGGAAACCCTTCTTTTTGTTTTCATGTCCTTTGAGCTCACCAGATAAGTAAACCTTGTGTATGTGCAATAGTGCAAGTTGCCTGTGAAATCTGAGTTCTAGGTAATGCGCTTAAGCTTGCATGTTTAAGTGCAAGATATATTATTAATGTGCAAGATATATTATTCACCTTTATAAAGGCACACACGGCTATTATTCCCTTCTGCATTGCTGGGATCAGGGTGTTCAGGCTGATTGCACGTTAATGTGTATGATGCTAAGGGGAGAAGGTGATGCAAAATTCTTGAGAAACTCCTGTTTTCTTCATGACTCCAAACCAAAATATTGCAGGCACGTTTGCCTTTCAGAGGATATTATCAGGTTCTGCTTTTCAGGAAAACTGATTCTTGGTTCTGGAGATAAGATTTGTATAGGGAGACTGGTTTCCCAGCTGGCAGCTGCATCAGTGTTTCAAGCTGGATCTAGATACTACTCCTCGAGTGAATCTCTTAACCATCTCTTAATGGTGGCAATGACTTGCCACCATTTTTCACACTTTGCATTGCCCTCGCCTATTCCAGTGCCCAGCCATCCTCTAGGTGGAGAACCTTTCCCTGATACTCAGACTAAACCTCCCCTGACTCAGCTTCATACTGTTTTCTTGAATTCTGTCCCTGGTCACAAGAGTGAAGAGATCAGTACTTGCCCCTCTGCTTTCCCTTATGAGGATGTTGAAGACCACAGTGAGGTCTCCCCTCAGTCTCCTCTTTCCAGGATGAACAGACCAAGTGACCTCAGTGGTTCCTCATACAGCTTCTCCTCTAGACCCTTCACCATCCTCATGGCCCTCCTTTGGATACTCTCCAATATTTTAATGTCTTTTTTATTTTGTGGCTCTCAAAACTGCCCCCAGCACTCGAGGTGAGGCCGCCCCAGTGCAGAGCAGAGCGGGACAATCCCCTCCCTTGCCTGGCTGGCGATGCTGCGCCTGATGCCCCCCAGGACACAGCTGGCCCTCCTGGCTGCCAGGGCACTGCTGACTCATGTCCAACTTGCCACTGACCAGGACCCCTGGTCCCTTTCTGCAGTGCTGCTCTCCAGCATCTCCCTACCACTTGATAGTTATCAGGCAAGATGAATAAAGTGCACCATTGGTGTCTCCTCCTTCCAGTTGTGGTGCCGGAGGGAATCTCCATGAATCTGTTAGAAGAGGTACCAATATAATGTGCATAGGTTTTCCCCCTTTCCATTGCAGATTTTAGGCTAATTAAGATGATGATTTACAGTATCTTTCTTTCAGGGCTCTTTGACAAATATGTTACTCAGTGTGTGAAATGTAAATGCATGGCATCAATTACAATCGACACAGAAGAAGAGAGATGTGAGTATGTACGTACTACACCGTGATACAGATCATCTTCTGCAGACACAGCAGAGATAGAAAATGGTTTCTACACTATCCTTGTTGCCCATGAATTATCTGAACCACAGTGGTGGCATGTCTCCTGTACTTGCAGCCATTTTCAGATGTTGCAGATGATGGTATGATTATTTGATTCTACTAAAATAAATTTTCCAGTGGAAGGTTTGCCTTTCCACATAAAGGTTTGTATCAGCTTTTTATTTTGCACTTTTCTGTAATCTCTCTCTCCGTCTCTGTGTTTCTTCTGAGGTATTTTATCTCCTTAAGAAACACATATCCAATTTTTCTGGGGTAACAGCTGAAATGCTACCATTTCCAAGATGATACTGCAGCATCGTAAGCAATGGCAGTATTTGTGAAGAGGACAGCCTTCCCTATGGGCATTTGAATATGGCTCTCTAGTGTCTCTCTGTATATCTCTGTAGCAACAAATCAGTCTGGATTTTCCCATGTTTACTTACACAAATGTTGGCTCCACCTGTTCTAACCTTCTCCTTGCCTCCCTTGAGTGTCAGCTGGAGTCCTGAACAGATTAGTGCTCTCCTGGGTATCTCAGGTGCTTTGGTCACTCAGCACTGAAGCTTCCAGCTCAGCTTGGCTTTAGAAAGCTATGAGCACAAAGGGTAAAGAAAGGAAAGATCATGTTCATTCTGGCAACAGGTGGTTAAAGCAGGAATGTGCAGAGGATGTAACTGGGAGAGCTGCTGGACAGGTTCCTCATTTTCGTTAAAGAGTGGAAACATGTACAGGTTAAGCCCAGAGAGATGCATCTGAGGGTAGAACATGATTGGAAGGAGTAACTATAGTTTTTATTGATAATACACATTTTGGTTTCCCTTCCTTTAGAGTAGAAAGAATGCTCATCTGCAGGAATAATCCACTCCTCTTGCTGAGATAAATGATTCAGACTTCTTCCTCATGGTTCATTCCATTGTAAATAAAATTAGTGACTCAGGCTCAGAATGTTTCGTTTCCTGCAAATACAATTATTGCCTTGTAAAACAGTATCTGTTCCCATTATCCCTTTAGTGACAGAGTAACAATCACTACAAGTACAGAAAACTCATCTTAGTCCAGCTGAGTTCAGTTGGAGAACAACTGGTTTAGATCTGCTCCTACTATTAAGGGAGGAATGTCTTTATTTGTATTACACATGATGATTAGTTCCGATTATCTCTACAGAGCTTTAAATAAACAAGGACTTTAGTGTTTGATTAAAGAAATAACTAGTTCTGAATTATTTCTTCCATGTGAGTGGAATTTAGGGAAATTCCTGATATGAACCAAGCCCCAAGAAGGCAAGGTTCTCCCCCTTCAGAAGGCATGTATGCAGTTTCTCCAGCATCTACCTCATCTTTGTCAGATGGTGTAAACCAACACAGCTTTTATTGGCATCAGTGGAGTAGAGACAATTTTCACCAAATGAGCCTCTGGCTCTGTTTTTTCTGCCTTCCTCTAAGAGTGCTATTTGCAAATGGGATGCTGCCTTAATATGCTTCCCAAAAAGGACACAGCAATACACCCACATGCATTTTGCTTCTATCCTGTGAGGTATTTTACCATCCTGAAGAAAAACCTGTATGCTGAAGCTTCAGTTCTGTGATACTGAAGAGCTATTTTCACACCATTCATACCTTTTACTGTCAGATGGTTTTCCCTGCAGTAAACATGAGACATGCGTATGCACACACTCAAGGCCAAGTTTCAACTCCATAAAGAATCAACAGCAGTGTTTCATGGACTTCCAAACTCTTTGTATGAGCAGCAGCAGCAGCTAGAGATTTCCTCTACTGCTGACAGTCTACAGCAGAAAGGAGGTATTTGGGGAAGTTTTGAAAGATGCTGGCACAACGAAGGAGTAGCAGTACTATGCTTGCAATCTAGTTGGACTTAACAGTGAGACTCAGGTTGTGGTGTTGACTGCCAGAGAGACTAAACAACAGCACAGGAACTGAAAAAGTATCAAAGGTATTTCCCTGAAGATTAGCTACCCATGTTGCCCTTGTAAAGGAGGGAAGGAAACTTCAGGCTGTCTGACAAAACCTGAAATAGGTCACTAGAAGCAAGTAAACCTCAGAAACCTTGACCTGCCTGAAACTCCAAAAATTTCCATGTGCAAGAGAATAATGCGTTAAGGGAATTCAACAGTATTACTTCAAATTTCCTCAGAAATTCCTCAGGAAAAGGGAGCATCAGTACATAACTAAAAAGAGATAGTAAATCTCACATGAAATATCCACTAGGGAGAAATGTGGAAGGAAGCTAGCACATTAGCACATGGCCAAGAGCTATGGGAGGGAGACAAAATCCAGCCCCTCAGTTTGTCTGTGTTGAGGTAGTCCGGGTCAACACACCACTCTCTAATTGAAAGAGGATCTTTGTCCTGTTCTGAAGGTAAAGGAGCTGAAAAAGGAGAAACTCTCCCGAGTCTTCTTTCCTGAGCTATATCTTACAGCTGCTCTACAGGAGGTTCCAATTTGACCAGCAGAGCCAGTAGATAAAATTCACTGGTGCTGCTTTGGTTACTGTGGAGAGGGTCTGACTCAATGTGCCATCACTGAGGCATGAGGTGCATGAACTTCAAGTCTTAGTCTCAAGGACATTCAAATAGCTCACCGGAACTCAGAGGAACTCAGCTTCCAAGTCACTTTGAAAAACCAGAGTTCACCTTATTCCTCATGTAGAAACCTTCCAAATGTTTATTCACATGTCAATCTTTGAAGTACACACAAATATCACATTCGCTAGGTTTTCTGTATAGCTGGGAAATTATAGTAACAGTTGGGGAATTTAACATCTATTTTTGTCATTTTGGTGGGATGTGTGTTTCTGAGAAGATGTAGCTGGTAAAATTCTTCCATTCCAGCAGGGTGAGTAAGAAAGCTCTTCTTGCAGGACCTGAAGTAAAAAACTGTCACATCAGCAATGATGGAAATCACCCTGTGCTGTGCAGGGGATTGTCCCCACATGCTCCTGACTTTAGTCTAGAAAAAGCTCCATGACTTCCTCCTGCATTTAATTTGCAAAATTAAAATTCACAGACCTGGTAGCCCTTTAGGGGAGCAGCAAATTTTTCCACCCTTCATGCAATGGTCACTTTTCCCAAATCACACTCGGTATAAGTAATTTGCAGTCAAAGATTACAGACCTCAACACAACCTTTACCCTCTGTTGATGAAAGCCAACAGCAATCCATTAGTTCTGCCTGTTAGGTGATGGAATGACTGAATGCACTTTGTACAGCAGCATAAATATGCCTCTTCTGAGATACACTGTGGCTATACTCTGAAAACTTACATACTGCTCACATGAGAGATCTAAGCTCATTTAAGAGGTCTGGGCAGGGGCACAGGTCCTGTCTTCCTAGAGCACAATGGTTTGGCATTCACAATGTGGACTTTGAATAAAAAGCCACAGCTGAGCATTAGCTTCCTCTTACCTTCCCAGGAGTAGATATTTGCTGCAGAGTTGACACCACTGTTCTGAGTAGTGACAGGGGAGGACAGCATCAGATGATTGTTCCCTTCACCCCCTAACCTGTAGCCAAAGTTTGGCAGTCCTACTGCCCACAGGTTTGGAGAAAACCTGGGGTACACGAGTGGCAGGACCCACACAATTTTCGTACACTGGCTGACTGAGGAACATCTCAGAGCAGGAGCCAGAGCATCTTCTTCCACGTGCCTCCCTACTTCACTGGAAGCATGAGGCTGGATAGGGCCGAGAGGCTGAAGTGAGGACAGGAAGACAGGGAGGGGGAAAGAAGCGGGGAAAGGGGCTGGCAGAAGCAGTGGGGTGAAGAGCAGACGGAAACCAGAAAAAGGAAGGATTTTCATGTCTCCCTTTGACACACCAGCACAATTCATGAGAAAGGCAAGCTTTTGATAAGAAAAATATTTTATTCTAATTGTTAGTTTAAATATTTGAAGAGTCCTGAGATCAGAGAAACACTTTGGGTGCCATCACACACGCAGACAGCCATCACATTAAAGGCAGGAATAAGCACAGCAATGTTACTCCAGTATTATTTTAGTCATGAACAAATATGAATGCTGCACTGAGGGTTGGAGGGTTGCAGATGGGATCAAGAGGTGGCTCATAAAATAATCTTGACCTTAAGAGCGGTTTCACACCCTGAGAGAGCTTGTGTGCATCTGTGGGAAAGCAGCCCCGGCAGACCTCGCTGCTATACCTCCACCAGATGTGAGCGCCCATGGGCACCATCTGGTGCTGCACGGCTCCAAAACTGAGCACACCAATGTTCTATGAAAATCCACATCACACACTGCACACAATAAGTGAAAGCAGAGTGCTGCAGGGTGGATGCAACATCAAAAACTAGGCTGCCAAAAAGTGTAATCTTCCTCTGGGAAATTTATTGCTTGGAGGACCCTGTGCTATTCCCACATGAAGATATTTGCTGCTGGTGGAGACGTGAGTCTGCCCCAGCTGCTTCTGCATGCAGCGTGCAGGGTTGGGGTGCCAGGGCACCCCACAAGTCGGCAGGGGCAAAGCTCTGCTTCTGCTCTAGGGATCACAAGTGATTGCACACCTGCACGTGCAGGCACCCCACTGACACTGTGCCACTACTCCCACCACCCTGGTAGTAATTTTCTTGCTTTGGCTTATTTTTAAGGACTCAGTGGGTACATTTCCATGCTGGGCTACCCCTGTGAAGTGGTACATGAGCTTGTGCTTTGTGTCCATGGAGAGAAGAGGGGTGTAACTGGGGGACTGATGGGACAAGCCCTCTGTCCCTGATCCAGTCCCACCAAACAAAGGGTGCTTGTCCAAGGAAAAGGAAAATCAGCACCCCCACCCAGCTGGGGACCAGCTCCAGGTGGCTCAGAAGTGCAAACATCATATACCCTTGCTTCTGTCTTTCTCATTTCTGTTTTTACTGATCTCACAGACACACACACACATACTATTTTTAACCTCCAAAAATAAGCTAGTAGGAATTTTTTTCCTATTGGCTACAAGCTGAGGTGAAATGACTTCATATATTGACTAGATTTTGTCTCCAAACCCGTTGAAATATTTGTGTGAGGGTTTTGTATTGGGACCCACCCATCAGAGGGCTGTACAGGTTGATGCAAGTGATACACTGGTTGCCACAATACTGAGAATGTTGGGATCCCTCAACTGGCCCAAGCACAGCTCAGTGCACAAAGCACTTCTTATACCAGGCCCCGAGCAGCCCAGCCTCATGCTAACAAAGGCTGGGAGTTCATTTAGCTCATTGCAATCTGTGGATTCATTCACAAATGTTTTCCAGCAGATGTGCAAGCCCCTTTAGAAATGGCACATGCGTAGATGGCTCTGCATCGCATATGAACATGCTTTGCTTCATCACTTTTAACATACGTCTTAGAAACCCTTGGCTCCAGGCTTAAAAAACACAGATTTCAGCTGCATGCAGAATTTCAGCTTATAAACAACTCCTCATTGCCTCAGTGGCCATGCTTGTACTGGGGAAATGTGACTTAGACAGGATACTCTTTCTTTTTCAATTTCAGTTGACAGGGGACATGCCCACTGTGCCACAGGACCTGCTGTGGGGGTTTAAAGCTTGTGTTACACCCAGATTGTCGGTGCTGACAGCTAGCTTTGGGTGTGAGAGATGGCTGGCAGGCACTGTGGGGCTTGGGGCTGGCCTGTGAGGCTGGACCATCAGTTCCCAGTAGCCATGGGGTGATATGGGCCACCCTGTGACAGCCTCATTCTTTGAAGGCTGTGTGTGACATGTACACGGTGCCATGGGGCAGGGAACCATCAGGAGGCAGCTTTGGGAAGGTGGGTGCCTCCAGAGCCACCCCCTTTGTATTGTGATGGAGAGGATTGGTTTCAGACAGATAGACCTTGACACCAGGTCTGTGTCCATCATCTTGGCCAAACCACCCAGGCTGCTGGCTTCAGGGCAGTCTGTGTCTCTGGGCTCACAATGACATGGAGGCTGCTGGCAGGACTGGTCTCCTTGTAGGAGTGTGGGTCCAAGGCTGGGAGTAACCATGAATGATCCTTTTGTCCCCTTTCCCCCCTCCCCTTCCTCACACCAGCACATATATGTCCTCAGGTGGCCAAGGACCAGGGTATAAATTTGACTTCTCCTTAGTCAAAACTTCCACTAATTTGATCATGGTTTTGCCAAGGAAGGAATAAATATGGAGCAGGGACTTTGGGGATTTGTGCTATAAAAGTGAGAGCTGGAGAAACTGAGACTGAAGCAAATTTTTGAAGCAAGCAGTCACATCCAGGCATCCTGGCTCCTTTCTATATGTAAATCTGGCCAAGCCTCTACCCCCGGCCTCAACACCTGCCCCCATGTAGAGCACAGATTATCAATTGCCAGTGGGGGACCTCTGACAATTGATAACAACAACATCCTGAGCTTCATGAGGGTCAAGTCAGCTCTAGGTCAGGCCAGGCCACAAGGGTTGAGAGCCAGCTTCCTACTTCTGACCCTGCACACTGGTGCTGAGCACAGCTCTTTATCCCAAACCTCTGCAACATGCTTATCGAGCATACTTATATTAAGGCAAGCTGGAAATTTCACACTTCTGAATGCAAAATAGATCACTCCATACAATTCTCCCGTTTGTGCAGGTGTATTTTGCCTTGGTGCCAGCATACACATATTTCCAGGTACAGCGTATATCCCTATCTTGTGAAAATTCAGACACTTCTTGTCTGTGGACTGAAAATTTGAGATTTGTCTTTTCCTTATAAGCTTTAATGCCCAGTCTAGGAGCAGTTTAAATACCCAAAGGACTGGGGTTAAAACTAGCCGAATGATCCCCAATGCAGTCTTAAAAATGAATTTCCTGTTCCCTCAGGTGTGGGGAAGTCCTTTCCTTGCAGCTGGGCCAATGAATCAGGCACCTTATTTATTTCATTTTCCCATTGGCCAGTGTGTAATAAAGCACCACAGACATCAAGCATGATTTAAATCTCCACTTCTACTTCTGCTCAATATGCATGTCTGTGTAAGGTATAGGATTTTTCCCCTTGCTCTCTTTTCTGTTTCAATTTATCTCCCTCACTCAGGAGTTTGCTGGTGAATACAATGGCTTCAGACTGGAGAGAGCTGCAGCTAATTTTCTTGTTCTGTTTGAATAAATGGCTGTTGACTCTTACAGAAGTATGTTAGCCTTCTCATGTGGTTGTAATCTCCTTAAGTCGCAGCCACAGAGCTCCTTATGCCTGCTGCATAAAAAATATACCTTTCACACATGGCTGTATTTGTCCTTGTTTAATTCTTTTTCTGCATATCCAGCTCTAAAAATACTGACCTTGGGAAGGTCCCATTGTAAATGTGTTTTTCTGAACACTCTAGTTCTCCTTGTTCAGGTAGCTTTTACTGCTTGTCCTACCATGAAAGAGGAAGGGAAGCCTCCACACCACGGGAAAAGTATAAATTTCTTGTTGTAGGAAGCAGGGTCCTTGTGGGCATAAGTGCACCTTGCCACACGCCCTGCATTGGGCAAGGGAGCGACTGCATGGTGAGATCCCAGTTTGAGGCTACCCTCCTCTGGAGCTCAGATGTCATGTCCCCTGGCCTCACTCTTCCTGCTGTCCTTAGGATTCTCAGGATAGCACTCAAGGAGTGCTGCTGAAATCTTCCCAGTATCCCCAAGGACAGATGGTTACTAGGAAAGATAAAGCATAGAGGTCCAACAAAACTGACAGCCTGTCATGGTGTCTTTCCACCACAGTAAGCTACACACTGTGGTTATTCACAATAAACCAGGTGGCACCCAAATAATTTTTGCCTTCTGTCATGTTTAGTCTCTATAAAGGCCCAGGAATGAATCAAGTCTATTGCTCCATTTCATACATTTCCACAAGGTGGGGTGGCCTCTGTCTGGATACAGTGTTTAGAAAATAAAGTGTTGAGGTCTAAGGACGAAGGTTCACAGTCTTCTTAAAGCAGCATAAGGTGATGACTTGCCCTTGGTCAAGGTGGATTTGGTTGGGGAACACCCAGGCAAACTCAACATCCACAGGTCCTGACAGGATATATCCATGAGTGCTGAGAGAGCTGGTGAACACCACAGTGAGGCCACTCACATCATCTTTGGAAAGTCATGGAGATCAAGAGAGGTGCCTGAGGACTGGAACAAAGAAAATGTCACCCTGGTCTTCGAGAGGGGCAAGAAGGAAGACTCAGGGAACTGCTGGCCAGCCAGCCTCACCTCAATCCCTGGTAAGGTTATGGGAAGGTTATAGAGTGCTTCATTCTGGAAGCCATGTCTATCCACAGGGATGACAAGAAGGTGATCAGGAGTAGTCAGCATGGATTCACTGAAAGTAAATCATGCTTGACCTACCTGATGGCTTTCTATGATGAAATAATTATTTACCTGAATGCATGAGGGAAGAGGAGTGAGTATTGTCTACCTCAACTTCAGCAAGGTTTTTGACAGTGTTCCTCGAAATATCCTTATAGACAAACTCAGGAAGTGTGGACTGGATGAGTGGACAGTGAGGTGGACTGAGAACTGGCTGAACAGCAGATCCCAGATGGCCACAATCGGTGGCACAGGGTCTGTTTGGAGGCCTGTCACGAGTGGTGTCCTGCAAGGTTCAATACCGGGCCCAGCACTGTTTAACTTATTTATTAATAACTTGGACGAAGGAGCAGAGGCTTTCTCAGCAGCAAGTTCACTGACAACACAGAGCTGGGAGGACTGACCAATACCCCAGAGTGCTGTGAGCCCTCCAGAAGGATCCTGACAGGTCAGAGAGACGGGCAGAGAAGAACCATCTGAAATTCAGCAAAGGCAAATGCAGGTCCTACACCTGGGAATGAATAAACCCCTGCACCAGCACAGGCTGGGGGCTGACCTGCTGGGAAGCAGCCCTGTGGAGAAGGATCTTCCGTTATGCATGTTGAAGGCATCCTCTGAGAATGGCAGGAGAGATATGAAGGGAAGAGTTTCAGTGGTCACAGATCCTGACATCTTTATGTTCAGGTGAGAGCTGCGAAATAAGCTTTGGGAAGCATGTTTTGAGATTTAAATGCCTAGCAGAATTAGGGCAAAAAAATCATATTCAACTGCTTTTGTGGATCCAACACGTAGAGCTTTGAAGGTATAAATGCAGCACACTTGGCAAATATGCTTGGCAATTAGTTATGCTCTTGAGGACCAGTTACATACAAGAAAAAGATCTACCATATTCTACATATTATAGGAATTTTATGTATCCTGTATCTTTGGGATAAGCTTTTAGCATATGGAATCAAAACTCATGAGCATGAGGAAAACCAGTGGCTATCCACTCTGTCCTTTTCACAATACCATTCTGTCAAGCATAAATTGGTCAGACATTTCAATTTATTTACTGTCCTTTCTCAGCTATAAACATTCAGAATGGTTTCAAACACTCAAACCTTGCCATAGCATCCACGATAATGAAAAATGCAGGTACTTTGCAAGCTGAACAGCATCTGGATTGTTCAGCAGCTTAAAGATATGTAGCAGAAATTAAAACTCGGTGAAGTAACCTTTGAAGGACAACATATTCCTCCTTTTAATATTTGTTGTTAACTCAGAGGCTTCAGGTTAATTATTTTGCTTCCAGCATATAAATCAACAGTTTGACTTTGCTAGATGCACAGTTCTGTTCCTCTGAATCCTAGAAGCATACTGTTTACACAACTTAACCAGCAAATTAAAATTATCTTGTTCACAGAGGATCTGGTTCCCACAAAATATCCACACCCTTCCTTGCTCATGAATTATGGATGTCTGGAGTCTGTACCAGAAACTTGGCTGGGCTATGTAAAATCATTTTCTGGAGAGTGTGTTTTATTTTGAATGAAGCAAGCAGGCAAGGGGCCAGTAGGATTAAAATGGATTCTTTCTTTAAAACAACTCACAAAATACAGCAGCTTGTACCATTTTGTTAGTGTCGCCTATTTCTTTCCAGATCCCTTTTCCAGGCTTTGACTGGTGCTCTCAAGAACACTCTGCATCTCTCAGGGCACATCAGAGAGTGGCTGCTGCCCAGGGCCAGTCGCCACCGGAGAGCCAGTGGACACGAGAACAAGGAGACTCTTATTGGAGCCCCAGCTGCCAAGTCACTGGGTCCATTATCCCAACCCTAGCTTGAGGAAGGGACATCCATCTTTCTGCTCACTCAGCTTAAGGGAAATAATTCCTCCAGGTATAATTTGGAAATTCTGTGAAGCTTTAATTCTCTGAAATCATAAAAAAGAGCTCTCAGATTCCCTGATGAAAAAGGGAATGCTCTGTATCTATCTAATATTATGTTGCATTCAAAGCTCTCTGAATTTATTTGGACAGTATTAACAGAAGTTTATTGAATACAGGCAAAATAATAAATGAACCACATCCACAAGAGCTGGGATAACATGAGGTACTCTGGCAGTGCCAAGAACTGTCCTGCTTGACCAAGCACAATGCAGTTACCTACTCCACTCCCAGCAAATCTACCTGTGTGATCTCCTTTAAGTCACTGCAACATTTTTCTCCTTGTTGAATTTGACACAAAACAGAGAAACCAGACAAACCTGAAACAAGAGATATGGACCTCCTTTGCTGAAGAAGAGGTACCCTGACAGTAACAAACAAACTTAACTTTAGTGTCATGAAATATACCAGAATATTGTACAAAATACTTCTTGGTGCAATGAAATTAAAGCTGCCAAATCATTTAGCAATGACCTCTGACAGCAGAAATCAAGTCTGTGTCTTAAACTCCTGCCACAATTACAGTTTCAATGTCAGTTGTCTGTCTGCAGTCATACCTGGAGAGCCCTGGATCCTGCCCTATGCCTGTGTCAGCAGAGCTGAAGTGTTTCTGAGTTCAAGCAATACCCACCCCTAAAGGCCCATGAAAGTACTTGCTCTTACCCAGTGCCCTTGGGTCCTCATCATACAGGAACCCCTTCCAAGGCCACTGCCCTGAAAGAATACATCATCCTTTTGCTATCTGACCTGCAGAGAGCCAAGAAATGGCCTCTCCCACAATGAAAAATCTTTCCTGCCTCATGACACCCTCATTACAAAAGTGGCCTTGCCACCTCTTTAATCATTACTCCTTTTTTTCTTATTTTGTCTTGCCATGTTCACTGCTTACTAGTTTGCTCAGCTCAAGGACTTTGACTTTTTGTCAGCACCATAGGGACTAACCCTTGCAGAGCACCCTGAGCTGTGGGAACAAGTGCTCACCCCATGCCAGCCCCTGTCCCAAAACTGCCTCTTCCCTGTGCCACATTTCACAGCTGAGGCTGGGATGGACAGAGGTGAGCCCTTCTAGGTTAGGACAAACAATACTGAAAGTGAGGGAGAAAAAGGGTAAAAAACACACAAGAGCCCTGTAGCTGCAATTGGCAGCTGTGTAGTTAGGAGGACTTATAGGGCTCCAGAAAGAAAGCATTTCTCTGTGCACTTTCCAAGACTTGCTTTGAAAAGATGCCAGGCAGGGCTCTTCAGAGCTAAGTGCAAGAAGTAAGCATGATGGTGACATCTTTAAAACTGGCCAGCTACCAATGGGCTTTTACAGGGCCAGACTGATAAGGCTGGCAGAAGATTATTTTCTTTGTTGTTGTGAAATCACATAGTCCTAGTTCTTACAGCTGTGTAGGTATTTATCCAAGAACACGAGCTAAAGAAATACCTATGTCACTGAGACAAGAGCAACCTTCATAATTTATATGAGAAGGCTGACATTCGGGCATTAAGGAAAAAAAATATTCTTGACATTTGCCATTTTTAAATCACCTCTGGGCAGGATATCCAGTCAGACATTGCCACAGTCCAATTAACCAGACAAGAGGAGGGACAACAGTTAACATTCAAAAATACACAATCCTCCCCCTTCCCTTGCCTGAAAATAAAAAATAATTAGAGTAGGATTATACATTTGTTATCATGTCTATTAATAATCAGCCCAAGGGCATGGAGAAGAGACCTTTTGACAAAGCAGAAATTAGTAAGAAATAGCTTAGGGAGATCTGCTTAGAGTAGATTAGAATTGTCGTTGAAAACGTTTCCCCCTCCTCAGAAAATGCTTGGAGTTGCAGTATCATATTAGGGGAAAATACTACAAAGGCTGCCAAAAAAGCATCAGAAGAAAATTAATGTAAGAGGAAAGGCTGAAGCTTGATGGTGTTCCAAAGATTACTGGCTTAATTCTCAGAATTTCTCTAGTCCAGCTTTTGTACTATCAGCAAAAGGTCCAAAGTTAAAATAAAGTATGTGTGTTCTATTTCTACTTTCTGATACTACTGAAGTGGATGTAGCAATTTATTTCCTACATGTGGTACTTTCTTTGGCTTGTAAGGGAACCAACACAGAGATCCACTGTATTGCAAAAAAAGAGCTGTATTTTGGTGCCAAAAAGGGCCACGTCTCTGACGTCTGCTATTTCTGATCTGAGTGACAATGAAAATTGTTTTCGTGTGCAAGACAGAAGGGTCATCTTGGAGCTTGTGGAAGTTAATTGTGCTTCAAATCAGAGGGAAGAAGGAAAGGACTATTTCTGAAAATGAGTAAACACAAAAAATACAAATGTACTAAAAATTGTCACCCAGCCACTAGAGTGAGAACTGGGAGTCAGGGGTGTTCAGTGCTTCAAACAAGTGAGAAATGGAGCCAGGGAGGGAGGGGAAGAGCAGGGAAACACTTCTTTCGGTGACAAATTCCATCCTACAGGTATGTAAATATCTCCAGACAAGAGGAAGAAGATCTGCCCAAGAAGACAAACAGTAGGACGCTAATGAATTTATGCATTTTCCTGGTGTAGTTCCACTGCTGCATATCCTGTTTCCTTCTGGTCAGTTAAGTACGTAAAAAACCAAACCAAGCAAAGTGAAATTCACTAGTGCCTTTTGTACTTCGAAGTGGAAAGAGAGGAAACAGAGAAAAATAATGCTGGTTCCAAGGGCACACACTAAATCAATTTCTGTCAAAAAATGGAGGCTTGTAAGGTTCTATTAATGAAATAAATTCTCTGTGTATGACAAAAACTTCCTAACTTAAAGCTTTCACTGATAGAAGTAGGTACATTCTCCCATGTACATTAAAGCCATCAGAAGCAGTTTTGTAATCACAACACTTCAGCCATTGCTTCCTGTCCAAGCACAGTGTAATCAGGAGAGGGAAGTGCTCCTGCCCATAATAACTTAGAAGCCCTTACTATGAAGTAGAGCAGTGGTTTTTCCCCCAGATGAAAGACTCAAAAGCAGAACCATTTTTCCTATGCTATTTAATGAGATAAGATGAACCTGAAGTGAAATCTTTGCCTTAGAAGAAGACCCTAAAAAATAATATTTGCATGCAATTGCACATGGTAAGATCATTCTTAAAAACACAAGACTTAAGTGCATTACAGAAATCATTAACATGAAGAAGGGAAAGGTGGGTCATCTTTAGTATCTGCAGTGTGAAATTCTGTGTTTTTTCCTGTGTCTGTGGAATTTAACAAATATTACCACTCAAGATTTGTAAGATTTGTTTTAGCAGAGCAGTCAGGAAAGTCTTTCTCTTTCTACCTGCTCTCCAAGCTCCTGTGGTAAAACAAACCATTCCTTTCTCAATCTGTCTGCATGGTTCCTCATTATTAATTGTATTTCCCAAGCTTCAGGAGTGTCTTCATTAACCTTAGGAAGTCTTGTTTTCAAACTCCAAATGTGGTTTCTTCTCTGATCCTTCTTACATCCCCCTCTTTAAAATGAAAGGCTCCCATTCATAGTTACCCTTTCTTTCCTTCTCTTTTGCCAGTTTTCAGTCCAATATGCTCATTGTCCTTCTATTCCATGACTTCAGACCTTAGACATTTTAACCAACAGTGGAGAATGTTGTCAAATGCTTTCTGAAAAACGGAGTCTATAATATCCTTTCCCCTTCCTTACCAGGGCAGTAATTTCCTCAAAGAATTCCAACAAATTAGTTAGGCATGATCTCCTTTCCCTGAATTGATGTTAGCTGTCTTTAATCAAGCTCTGCTTTTCCAAGTGTTCCCTATTTGATTCCTTAAAGTGTTTCAGAGTCTTTTCCCTTCAGTGAAGTTAAATTGACAAGTCTGATTTTTCCCAGTGTTTGGGGAAGCTGTTTCCTTTTTTTCCTTAAGAAAAAATTATGAGAAATAAATTTCAAGTAATTTCTAGCCTCCCATCTAGAGACACTTATTCCACTGGATCCTTAAGCACCATTTTTGCTGTCAAGAAAGGGGATGCATACTAAGAAGACAAGGATGAGAATGAAGAAACACAACACTACAGATGACAACTTCGTGTAATCAGATGGTATATTTTGAAAGCTGGAAACCAGATAATAACAAGTACTTCTGATGAAGCCTAAGATTTGCATGGATCAAACTCTTGTCCAGTTCCTCCTGCAGGCAAGCAACAACTGGGACCCATATAACCCTGCAGCACTTCCTCATGGACCTCGCTGTGGAACATCTGCTGAAATGTGGCATGGTTTGTGTTGAAGTCTTTGGTGTGTGTACTTAAGGGGCTTTCCGGGCTTCCCCCTGAGGTCATCCTTCACTTCAAGCATGAGTAAATTGGGAAGGGGAATGCGAGAGATTAGTCCATCAGTCTGCATGTCCTCCTGTACACGCGAATGATGTGCATGACCTGGCTTCATGACAGCGCAAACCTCTCTGCACACGCTGCTGAGTGCAACTGCATCTGTGTCGAAGGCAATTATTTGCCATGCAGTGCCATAGCCTGTCTCTTGCTCTTGGTGGATATTTGCTGGCCATATCCAGTAACCTCTGACTGCACTTGGGACAAGCCATGAGGGGCAGGCAGATCGCAGTGAGGTGGGAAGCTGTAACCCAGCCTCGCCTGCAGTGCCTCAGGACAGGGCAGCCTGGGAGCCTGGCACAGGGCGCTTACCATACCCCACTGCTGTCACGCCTGGGTTTGGCCTTTTTTGTGGGTGGGTTTCACTGTAATCTTTCCATAAATCACCCCTTTCTTCAGATGCAAGCTTCATTCCCACTATCCTCTAGGGACAGAGACAGAGGACAGACAAGAGGAGAGCTGCCTCAGGGAAGGGGACAAAGGCATGATCACGCAGGATGGCCTTGCACCTGGCCATTGCACCTGGTCTCATGAAGTAACACCTAATCGCATCTGAGAAAAAAAAGAAGTTTTCACCACTATCACTGGTAGGAAAAAGGAAATAAAAAACATCAAAGAAAATAAGGAGGTTCTGCCTCTTTGAAGTATATGAGAGTCACTCAAAGTTACAGCAATAAGCACATCACAAGAAACTTTACATTTTGATACAAAGTTGGCTTGTATGCACTATGCATTTCTTGGATTCTCATCTCTGCAACTGATACTGTATTGATCTAAGATTAGAAATAAGAAATCCCTGTGTCAGTAGGTTTCTGTCCAGAGTGAAGGTGACTGCTGGATCCTCCTCATTTCAAACACAGATTGTTAACACAGACTGTTCTGGGAACGCATAATTTACTGCTTGAAGGGAAAGGAGATTCTAGAGGCTGCAGAATCTCTCACAGGTAAGGAATACACATTTTAAAAGAGAGCAGAATCCGTCATTAATTGTGCTTTAAACACTGGATAGCCCTCAAAGCTGTTTCTTTATGCTTAAAAGAACAATATCCACTTCCTACTTTTGAGTCTCCACTTATTTCATTCTTGCCACTAAGCACCATTCTCAAAGCATCAGAGTTCTGGAAAGGGAGTTTCATAAACTCTCTCTTAAACCCTTCTCCCTCTTTTAAAAAAAACAACTCCCCCATTAAAGAAACCCAACCAAACAAAAACCAAAACCAGATAGGTTGTTTGCTTCTGTTACTCCTACACTAAAAGTATTCAGAACCTCATCTCTCTGCTGTTCTGATTTTCTTTCTTCCTGTTTCCAGATTTCATGACCCATCCAATTGTCCTTGTGCTAAAATTTCCCTTTGACTTCAGTATATCTTTCTGTTTCCTGAAAGGTCTCCTCTCTTTTTGCCTTTCTTCTTCCTTTCTCATTTCTGATGTCTGCTTTACAAAGTCTTATCTCGCTCATGACAGCTTGTCTAAAAAAATATTGTGGATGGATTAGGCACCAAGTTTGTTCCACTAAGCTGAAAGTCTTTTAGAGTTTTGACTTCAGGAGGAAAGTGACTCAGACAGATCTGCTAAACTGCAGGTAACTGACCTTAGCTTGTGGCATATCTCAGGTAAATCGTGTCACTTTGAAACACAGCAGAAGGGATTAAAACTAATATTTGAGACAGGAGCATAAGCATGGTGATTCGGTTGTGTTGCTTAGACTTGTTCTGGAACAAAATACAGCAGACATCCCAGCTTCTGTAAATCTTACTCCATTTTCTGGGTTTGTTTTTTGCAGAACTGATGAGAATTAATGGTCTGTAAAAGGCAGCAGACACTCCTACTTTACGAAGCAGCTCCCGGGGCTAGTACAGGATCTGGCAAAATGGTGAGGGTGTCAGCCCAACACTGAAAAGTTGCTGTTACAGTCAGAGAAGAGGGAAAACAGTGGAGTGGGAGCCTCAAATGCCAGCCCACAGGTTAAAGCATGGTACCCTTCCCTGCCCTGGCTGGAGAACTGAGCACACAAGGATGAGCTGGAGGAAGCTGCCAGCAGAAAGTGAGTTTCATAGCATTACTCAGAAAGCCAAATCATATTAATCTTATCATTAATTCCTGCAATGCTAATGAAAGATAGCCTTGCAAGACTGGTGAAAGGAAAAAACAGGGACAATTTTAAAAAATATATTTATAAACTAATTGGGAAGTACATTGTGCATGGTTTTATGCAGCAGTCAGATGATCTCCTCCTTTTATAACCAGCAGCTTTTCACCACAGTGGACACACTGTCTCCAAGGATGTCCAGTGCAGTGTAGAACCCAACAGAGGAGCAGAAAGAGCAGGCACACTTAATCCCTGACATTTCAGTCCCATGACAGCCCAAGCATGCAGCAGTAACTCCATTATTAAATCTCAGCCCAACTCAGAGAGCGTTTCCAGACCTTCTCCAAAACCAATAAAACACTATTTTTAAAAAGCCAGGAATGCTGGTGTTTTGATGGAACATTAAAAGACACATTCTATTGCTACAATTTTATCATTTACCTATGTTACTAAGACTTACAGCAGCTTCTTCCTATTATCAGGTTTAACATTTTTGATAGATTTCTAATTGACCTGACATCACTGCACCTGAAAATGTATTCTTGCTACATATCTAGTATCTTATGAAGTTCCACATAAAAATACTGTGATTTGGCTGATTTAAAATAGTTCGAGTTTGCCTTGAAAATAGGCCTTCAGTTAAAGATGCACCTTCTTTCTCAATTCCTATTCCCAGCTTCCTTTTTTTGGCTAGCTTTCCTATGCTGACTGCTAGGCTGGCCCTCAGCAGACCACCCCACACCACTCACCCTTAGACCTCCACGTGAGTGCAGATGCTGATTTTGTCTTTTCAATTCCTGCTGTGCCCCTTGTCCTGACTCAGCATCCTGGTGAGAGCAACGTGATTACTGCTACCATTGTCACTCACTCAGCTGGCGAGGTTCCTCGCCGTGGTTACTTGCCTGTGGTAGCTTCAAAGACCATCAGCATCACCTCCCTGGGGTTTACCAGATGCAGGTTAGCAGTTGCCTGCTTTGTACTACATGCCCATTGCAAAAGGACTTATGGAAGAAAACCACAAAGAAATGAACTGTAAGTGCATCCCATCATCCTCCTACGGTGGGCCCAGAAGTCACAGTGTTATGAGCCTGCCTCAGTGAGAAGTGATTTCTTAGCTGACATTTGGGCATGTGGAAGGCTAATAAATGCTGCTTTTCAGCCAGCTAATCAAAATCAGTTGTGGTTTAGTTCTAGCCTTCACCTCCACATGCACTAAGGAAAAATGTCACTGTACTGTCCATTGAAGTCGTCTGCATTTTTTTCATGTCCAGTCAACTCTTGATGATATTCTCAATAGACTAATACAGAACATATGTAAATTGGAGTGTAAGAACATATATAGTATATTTACCTTTGAAAAACGAAGTTATGATGAGGAATGAACATCAAGGGGGACGGGGATGGGGAGATGGCTGGGAATATTTCATCAGGGCACAGCTAATCTCCAATCTGGAGGCGCTGTTCCCGGGTGATCAAGAGCTGACTGAGTTTCAATCACAAACGTGGCTCCTTTCTTTTCTGCTTTAAACCAAAGTGAGCTTGAATTCTCTGGGCTAATCTACATCTTTTTCTCATTGCAGGACTTGGCACTATTCAGTAGAAATAGCATGCTTTCCTCAAGGAACTGCAAAGAGTAATGAAGGCTGAGGCTTTTTGAATCGTGCCTGAGATGCATTAGCAAAGCTGTGGGGCACTTCCCGCAGCACCTGCCTGGGCTGTTCCTGGCAGCACTGGGAGCTGATGGGTTTTCCCTTTCCAGATCTCCAGATGAAAACTACTTTTAAAGAGGCAGCTCCTATTGCATGCTTGATTTTGACAAGTAAAGGCTGATGCTTAGCTGGGAAGAGAAATCATCCATTCCTTTTCATCGTGACCTCTTTACCTTAGCTTCACTCCACATCTGGTCCTCTTACCCTGTGCTGCTGCCTCTGATACACCCTTTCTTCTTTCCTTTTTTCTCCCTTTGTAACTTATCCCCCTCTTATGTTACCACCTTTCAAAATCATAATAGCTTAACATGATGTTTCCTGCTATCATTCCTTCCCCACCTCCTCACCTGTGGTCCTGGCTGCAGCCATAAGCTCTTTGGGAAATGGGCTTCCTCTGCCTCCTTTCTGCATCTGCTGGATGGGGGCCCCAGGCCTGGTTGCTCTGCAGGCTAATAAACATGAATGAAAGTAGTGATAACAAGCAGCAACTCTGCTCCTCAACTAATCAGTTCCTACTGATACGTTGAGTACTTTTTTCTTAGAAATTGCATATCCAATAGCAGAAAATGGGAATGAATCTGTAATTTTATGTGTTGTCAGTTCAAAGGACAATAATCACCTCACCTGAGTTATGCTGCTGACCTGACACAAAATGAATTTGGAATTCAAGTCACGGGAATACATTTTTCAATAATCATTTGAAGATGGAATTCCTGAAGAAATTAGTGAAATTTTTTGCATAAGAATCAGTAACAAGAAAGTCCTGAACTGCACCTTAAGAGTTCACAAGTCAAAAAAGTACTGAACTTCATCCAGCAAAAATTCGTAGTGAATTGTTCGCACAGCTGTGGTCTACTTGCAAGGGAAGTTCAGGGGGTCTAATAATCCCTCTTCATGCAGAATATTTTGTTACATGGGGAAAATAGTAATTCAGAGGATTCTCAATTTTTCTCCTTTAATAAATTAAGAAACTGTTTGATTTTGGCATTTGCAGGGAAAACACTTCTTTTTCTTCACCGCTGTGAACTATCTCAGAATAGATTTTTTTTTTTAAGGAAATTACTAGCATGGCTGCCATTAAACAATCAGCATTAGTCCAGTAATTACCACACAGTCCCAAATGATGTAGTACAGGAAAATATATTTATCCCAGAGATAGTGTGTGGTAACTTATGGTAAAATTTGCTTCTTTAGAAGCAGCCACCACAACTCCATCTGTTTTAGCTAAAATAACTGTCCAAGTGACCCCAATTTCAACTTTATGAGGCTCATACTAATAGGGAACTGAAGAAAATGAGACAGAGTTTAGCTTCATGTCACTACTCACATTTTCAAGCTCTTTATCAAGTATCTCTTAAAAGTGTCCTGTATGCTAGAGCTCCAAACGTCTGTCTGCAAGTGATGGACTCATCTTTAAAGAAACAGATCCACTTAATGTGTCGAGCTACAAACATGAGCCTATTGGTGCATATGAACTAACATGTCACCCTGTGATTGATGTTTCCCTATTACTCTGCCAAAATACATTAAGTTAAGCTCCTTTTCATCTCCACAAAGAGTAGGGACTACAGACGGCCCTCATTTGTAATCCTC
The DNA here is from genome assembly GCA_013398055.1 of Ifrita kowaldi. Taxonomy (NCBI): domain Eukaryota; kingdom Metazoa; phylum Chordata; class Aves; order Passeriformes; family Cinclosomatidae; genus Ifrita; species Ifrita kowaldi. The sequence continues at coordinate 49,051 of VZRS01009566.1, forward strand.
AGGAACTAGCACAACCAAGCAATGCGAGAGGGTGTCGGTACCCATTGCCCGCCTGAAACGGATTAGGCAGATTTCAGTATGGAGCAGCGTTACAGGAACAAAGTAACACAGCAAGAAATAATGGAAAGGAAGGGGTGCTGACAGTGGCTGCAGGCATTAGCGAGCTATGCAAATGACAATACTCTCTGAGCGGACAATCACAGAATCACATTGTCACAGAATCACAGAACGGGTAAAGCTGGAAGGGACCGGGTTCGGCCCCCCCTGCTCAAGTGGGGTCATCCTAGAACACATGGCACAGGACTGCATCCAGACAGTTCTTGAATATCTCCAGTGAGGGAGACTCCGCAACTTCTCTGGGTGACCTGTTCCAGGGCTCAGTCACCAGCAATGTAAAGAAGTCCCTCCTTGTGTTCAGGTGGAACTTCTGGAACTTACTGTGCATCAGTTTCTGCCCATTGCCTCTTGTCCTATTGCTGGGCACCACCAAGGAGAGCCCGGATCTATTCCACTGACACCCTCCCGTCAGATAATTACAGATATTGATGACGTCCCTTCTCAGTTGTCTCTTCTCGATGATTAACATGCCCAGTTCCCCCAGCCTGTCCTCATAAGAGAGATTCTCCAGTCCCTCGATCATCTTTGTTGCCCTCTGCTGGACCTGCTCCAGGAGCTCCATGTCTCTCTTGTACTGAGGAGCTCAGAACTGGACACAGCACTCCAGATACGGCCTCAACAGGGTTGAGTAGAGGGGCAGGATCACCTCCCTTGACCTGCTGGGAATGCCCTTCCTAATGCACCCCAGGATACCATTATCCTTCTTGATGAGAAGGGTACTCTGCTGGCTCATGGACAACTTGTCCACCACGCCTTCCAGGTCTTTCTCTGCAGATCTGCTTTCTCAGCAGGTCACCCCCAGCCTGTGCATGAGATTATTCAGATTCAGTGATATCTCAGCAGTGTGCGTGACTCAAATCTGTGTATTCTCTGGTGGCATTCTGGTCCCACTGAATTTCATTGCTCACCTAGTGACTTCAGTTTTGGTCAGGATTTCATCATGGCCTGAAGATTGTTGAGGTCCTGGATGAAAGACAGAAAAGGGTGGGGGCTGTTTCTTGGCACTGTTTGTCTAGAGAGCTTGTGTGACTGGGAGATGGCTGGGCATCTGCTTTTTAAAGTTGTGCAAAGCAATTCCCCTGTGGCCTCGGACACTTTGCTGGAGGCTCCCACTGTAGGTGTCTTGGCTGCAGCTGGTCATAGAACCATGGAATGGTTGGAGTTGGCAGGGACTTTAGAGATTGTCTAATTCTAATTGCCTCTCTGTGTGCAGGTACACCTTCCACCAGGCTGCTCAAAGCCACATCCAACCTGGCCTTGAATACTTCCAAGGGTGGGGCATCCACAGCATCTCTGAGCAACCTGTTCCAGTGCCTCACCACCCTCATAAGTAAAGAATTTCTTCCTTTTATCTAATCTGAACCTACCCACTTACAGCTGGAAGCCAGTAGCCCTTATCCTGTCACTACAGGCCCCTGTGAAAAGTCCCACTTCAGCTTTCTTGTAGCCTTCTTCATGTACTGGAAGGTCTCCCCAGAGCCTTCTCCTCTCCAGGCTGAACAACCCCAGCTCCCTCAGCCTGTCTTCAAAGAAGAAATGCTCCAGCCCTCTGATCATCTTCATGGCCCCGCGCTGGGCCCACTCCAGTGAGTCCACAGGTCAAGGGAGCTGTGGTCCAGCAGACCTGGGAAGAGGAGCTCTGACTGCCCAAGATATGTTTTCTTGGAAAGCCACGCTGTATCAGCAGAGAGAGGAGATGGGCCTTGTATCACCTTCACCAGGATCAGGGCCAGTGGCAGGCAGGGCCCCAGCTGCCAGAGTTCTCATGGTTGCACACACCCTACCAACTGAAGGCATTTTTGCACACAGCATACGTGTGTCTGCTCACCAGCAAACATGTCCTCTCATTGTCCTCAGAGCTCAGGCACACAGGGTCCACCTCAGCCAGCCCTTGCCTCTGGAGCCTGCCAGTCCTTCTGTGAGAAGAGGAGGGGAATGGGAGGTGGATGCAGGTCTCCCTCTCCCATGGGTTTCATTTTACCTCGTGTCAAAACTATTCCTACCTCTCATGTGAAGGGAGTGATTGCAACACAGATAATCTTCACTTGAGGCATATTACGAGAGTGAATTTATGTCACCTCACTTTTTACAAGAAGAGAAAAAAAGCAAAGAAAGCAAACAACGATTATTTTGAGAGGAGGATTTGTGAGGCAGAGGATGGCGGATGTGGCTGTGAGCAGACAGTGCCAAGTGCAGTTTGGAGGCCAGGCAGGAAGGGAGCCCCAGCCTTCAGACAGAACAAGAGATAATGAAGGTCTTTCCAGACACCATTATCTGCTTCAGCAAAGCACTGGGACTGGCCGATGGACCTTCTCCAGGGAAAGATGTATGCAACTCCTTGGAGGTCCACGCTTAGCCAGGGGAATGAGGCTGGTGTGGGTCTAGACTCAGAAACTGCAGGGACAGAGATGTCTGCATCTTCTGCAGAGTTGCTGCTTGCAGCCACACAGAAGTCCGGCTGGATCCTAGACATCTGACAGAGGAGCAGACAGCATTCTTCCACATTTTCACATGGTGTAGTTACTCCTGGCTGACTGAGGGTAATAGCAGAAAGGGCCTTCTGGAGCTGGCACCAACCTCTGGCACTTCTGTGTTTTCCCTTCTGTGCCACTCACTGCTTGCTTCATCAGTCCAATGTAGTGCTGCAGCTGGCTCCTAACACCCAACATTCCTGCCACAAAAATCACTGTCTGATAAGAACTCCAAGTCTGGCTGCTCATCCTGGGTAGTGCCATGGTAGCATCCTTCCAACATCCTTCCTTCCATCATGCTGACAGTCACCACCTTGCATTTTCCTCACTCCTTTTTTAAGTCTCTGTGTGCAGATAGAGATGTACCAGTGCATGGGATAAACAAGGAATATCCCAGCCTTCCCACCCTGAGCAGGCCCATACAGCCTCTCTGTGTCCCCAAGGACTGGGGGCAGCTTCACAGTATCTTGCACAAGTGCATTTCTCCTCATTCTGCACCTTCCCTGGGATGCCTAAGGTCCTCAGCACCATGGTCATGGTTGACAGGTTCCCACCACCTTTCACCACCCACATTTCTCCCTCTCCTTCTTCCACCACAGAAAGCCTCAAGATGAACTTTCAGGTGAGACAGGGGAGTTTGGAAGCTCCCTCTGGCCCCAGCTAGAGAGACAGTGGAGAAAGGGGGAAAGGTGAGCAAGGGAGGGGGAGGAGATGACATAGTGAGAGAATCTGGAGGCTGGAAGCATAGTCTAGGCAGAGCGTGACTCTGAGGTAAATGGCTCCTTCCATTCATGCTAAATTGTGAATAGCTTTTCCTTTACATTAAATAGCAAATTTCATAGAATTGTATAAATTTTCTTGTCAGACATCCAGTCTTAGATATTGGATTCAATTGACGGACATATCTTTATCTTAATCCAGTTGAATTTAGATAGGACTGTTCTCATTACCTCTGCAGAACCGAGTGTATCAAACCTGAGCCAACTGCGTTTTCCTCTAGAGTTTAATATAATAAAGATTTTAATAAACATATTCATAGGATTCCAACTAGGATGAGGTTGAAAATAATGATACAGTACAAAGATAAATGCACTTTGGGTGGTAACTAAGTACTGAATATCCAACATCAAATATACCGTGATGACACAGGTATTAAATGCACATGTAAAGTATCCATATGCAAATTATTGACTGAAAGTTATATCTGTGTACATAAGAACATGCTTCCTTCTCTTATCTGGAAAGGATGCAGGCTGAACTTCTGCATCTGCTTTTCAAAACAAAAAGGACTCCTGAAATGGAACTCATTAGTGCAGGCTGGTCTGTATTTCCAGGACAGCTGAAAAGGTAGTAAAACCAGAATTATTCACTTCTCTTAAAATTTAAGTTTAGCAAATACTTGGATGTTTCATATCTACAGAAAGAATATTCCCTCTTGGATACAGACAGCTTGATCCTGCAAGCACTCCAGAATCATATGGAATGAAATTGAAAACAAAAGCCGTTTTCATATCTGCTGTCAGTCTTCATTTGAAAGGTGGGGATGAGCAAACCTTCCTGCTCACTTTCTCATGAATATTTCTGTGAATAAGATTTTGTTTGCAGTGGAGTCAAACAATTGTGGGCTTTCATGTGGGGCACCATTGGTACTGATGAGGCCATGTTCAGTCTGTGGGGTTTGAAGGCTTGGGAGAAGAATCAAGTGTTTTAAGCTTCCCATCAGCAGAAACATAAGTAGATACCTTTCTGAAGAGAGGGACAAGAGTCTTGAAGAGGAACTACACAATATAACCCCAATGAGAAAACAAATCCCATGGTCTGTGTTGATATTAATGTGTTGTACTGAAGGAACTTAAAGGAACCATGTGGGATAACTGTTATGAATATTTTAAAATCTTGTTAACTCATTTATTGTATCTTTTTGAAGAAAAATGGTGGAACTTTCTCCCAATATTTCTTTGTGTTACACAGGAGATGCAATCCTGATTCTTTTAACAGAAAGAATATCACAAAAAAAGGGATCTGGTCTCTAGCAAGTCTCCTCAGAGGGGATAGCTGCTGTGGTGCAGCACAGCCGTTCACTGCCATGAGATCTAAGGACATCCTGCAAGGTGGCTGGGTCAAGGAGTCCAAGCATGGTTAATTCTGAAGACTATGGGACAGAAGGTCTTGCAAAGCAGCAGGGCTAATGTTATTGGACTGGTATGTGGTTTGCCATAAATCAATTCAAACTTTCCTCATTGCAGTTTTTGTTCTGCTAAAGCAACCTTAAAAAAAAAAGTAAAAATATGTCTTCTTCAATGGCACATAACATCTATGTTATATCAGTCAGTAGATAATCTCTGCAATATTATATGTTCACTGTGTGTCACTGTAGGAAAAAAACCTTACCTTTGCAAATAGTGGGTTTTTTTAAGTGGAGACAAGCAGTTCACTACAAAGTTATTGTATTAAAAAGTTCAACTTTTCTGATTATTCTTTCTCTCTCTTCAGAAATATGTTCTAGTTCAATGCATTTAAGGGGAGTTTGAATTTTTCTCTCCCAAATCTCTGTTTAAAATCTCAAATGCCAACATAACTCCACAGTTTCTTCTCTTACCAAAAATCCCCTTTCTGTGGGCCATGGCGGGGGGGGGTCTTTCCAGGGGCTAGCACAGGATTTCACACAAAAAACAGCCAGCCTTCTGCATCCCAGTTTCTTATTTAATTTCTGGATCATCTGCTCAGTGGCAGCATTTCAGCTGTTCATGGAGTTTTCCAGCATCCCACAACCTCCACTGGGTGTGCCGAGGCTTTTGTTTCATTGCTGGTTTCCCTGCTATGCTGCCAATGACTGACAGCACACACATGCCCCCTGAGAGCACAATGGACTGCGTATAGTTCACCAGGGACATCCTGGCGGCTTGTGAACCGATGCAGGAAATATTGTCAACTATGTGTTAGTGATATATCCCAGCTCTTCTCATGACTCATATCTTTGAAGGTTTTGTATTTTTTTTTTCTACTCCAGCAATTGATGGTGCCTGGAGTAACCCAAACCTGGTCATTACCAATAAATACTTGGTTTAAAATATCCTAAGTTAACTAATTTGCTTTACGAGAACCGACTGAGAAGTTGTTTATTTAGTCCTTATGATCATATCCTAACCGGGTGCCTAATTTACAGCTGATTCACCAAAGTGAATCTTTAAAAAGCTGACTCTTGTGAGTCCAGCTGCACAACTTGAGGTGAAAACGAGCCGTGAAGGAGCCGTGGGATGTGGAGGAGAGAGCACGAATGGCAGCACTGCCTTTGGGAAATTCTTCTCCTGCACCAAGGGGCAGCTTGGCCTCCCCATACCCTGGATCACAGTCCTGACCTGGGCTGTGGCCACCTGCCCCACTGCAACCCTCCTCTCTGCGCTGCACTCACACACCTTTGGTGAGCAAATGCTTATGGCGTACACGCCTCGCACCCACACGCACATCGTGCTCACTCATGCCCCGCACACATTTCACAAGTTCACAACCACATCTGGCACATCTGTTCCCAGTCTACTTCTTGGTGTGGTATCAGGCCTTTCTTCAACACCTCCAAGAGAAGAACTGACTGTGAAATGTCTCCTGCAAATCTCTTTGCAATATCGGCAGACAATGCAGTGGGACAAAGAAAATTAGTTTTTTTCTGATCATTCAACCTCTGCCAATGCACAACACTAAGATAAAATTTTGTTTAATCACAGCTGATTTTACTGTTGCTTTACCAGTCACAACAAAACAAATCAGAAAACTAGATATGATTGTTGGGCAGTTTCCCCATCACAGGCAGGTTGGGAAACTGAAGCAGAAGCCCTCAGTCCAACCCAGGGCAGCATCACCTTCACCAAGAGATGAAGCAGGGCAGGGCAGTACCTGGTACCATTTCTATGAAATGCCATGCTTTTCTGATCCTAAATATCTATCTGCAGCAGGAAAGAGAGGCTGCCTATACAGCTGGGCATCTCCAGGCAGAGGAACAAAGCTGCTTCCCTACTATCCAGGGAAGTCATTGTGTCGCCATCCCTGAAAGGTATTAAAGCGTCTGTAGATGTGTCACTTAGGGACATGGTTTAGTGAGGGCTTAGCAGTGCTAGGTTAAAGGTTGGCCTCGATGATCTTAGTGATCTTTTCCAATCTAAATGATTCTGTGATTCTACTTCTGAAGGAGTCCAGACCCTCAAGTCCAGATTGCTGAAGATGTTTTGGTTGTATTTTAATGGACACTGGCTTCAATGAAGTTAAGCAGGCAACTATTCGGATGAATTTGATTCATCCCATCCTGACTATAAGATATCCTCCCACTTTTTCAGCAGTTCTTGCCAGGGTTGCAGTACTGTGGGGCAGTCACTTCTGCCTGTGTGGGTAGCACAGGTCCCCAGGCTTGTCTACAGCCCAGAGAAAAGAGGGTGTATCACTGTTGCAAACACACTGCTTTCAAAACATCTACCTGCTCACTGACCCCTACAGACAGCCACCAGCCCTTCAGTGTCAATTTGATGTATTTCTGATGGTTTAATCCTTATTAGTAGTATTTTATATTTAATACTTTAATACTTATTAGTAAGTCAGAATGAACAAGACATGAGAAGATATCTCCCACCTACTTGCTGGTGTGCTAAGGAAAGAAAGCTCCAACATTTAGGTGACTGACTACCTTCTAACTCTCTTTCTAGCTTCTGCTCAAGTTCTGCTACCTGGACAAAAAGGGGCAAGTCTGAGCTTTTGACTGATATGAATACCCTATTTTGTGAGCAAAAAATGTCATTTACCAGGACACCATAAATCTGGTACAACATGTTTGCTGGAATTCAAACTGACAGACACTGTAGCTAGCTGCAACTTCCCAGCTAGGCATATCCTAGATCAGAGGAAAATCCACAAAGTGTGGAAAAGTGGTTAAAGTTATGATAATTGTTACAGTCCTGTATTTTCTACCAACAATGAAATCAGCCTGTAACTCCTGAATGGAAAGAATTATTCTGTACCACTGTCCACTGTTCTTCATCATTACCAGGAAACAGGGTTATTACATAAGATTAGGTTAACCCTGGAAGAGAAGAGATATATTTTGTTTTTAAAAGATATTAAAGAAAGAAGAAAGTAAATCCTTTCTGATCTGGTAAATTGCTACTGTGCACATTCATCAAAAAGAAGACTTTTTAAAGAACAACACAGGCATAGCATGAACAAAATAAAATCCAAGTTAAGGCAGGTGCTGTGTGCTCAGCTAAACCAGGGATAGCACATTAAATCTCTTCAAGAACACCAGCGGGGAATAGCCCTGCTGGGGAGCAGCCACATCCATCGATGGCTGACAGTCACCACCAAGGATAACCCCAGCCATGGCTACCCTGCCACTGCAGGTGTCCCCACGTTAAACCAGCTTTGGTGGGGCTGCCCAGCCTGCAGCAGTTTTGTGCCAGGTCAGCACCTGCACCAAAACCCCTCAATAACTCAGGAGCCCAAGTTCCCTTCTACAGGACACACCGGCAACTGGAGCTGGGCTCAGGACCACTGAAATATGCCACTCTGATACACTAGAATTTGGGGAGCTTGATTAATTTCTAGGCTTTTAGACAAGTTACACCAGTATATTAACCAGTCAATACCAGTAAACACGAACTGCAGATTTTCCTGTGGTCATATTGATAGTCTGTCACATATTATAAAAACATCAACGAATCAGCTGAGGTGTCAGTCATTACATATGCTTTGTTCAATAGAAGTGAATGGATAACACAACAAATACGTAATTTGCAGCACCGTTACCTCCCCGATGTGCATATTTGCTGGGGCAGGGGCAGACATGGAGCTGTTTCTAGGCTGTTCCATGTAATGCTTTTTTGATCTGCTCCAGTCATGGTTTTCAGGTTTTTTTTCTGCTGTTGTTTACTTTTGAAGGGAAGCAGATTTTCCTTCTCCTGCTACAAAGCCATAAAGAAGAAAGATTGAAAGATGAGCAGAAAAAAGCTTCCAGCCTCTCTTCCCTAAATGGCTGCTTGCTAATGTGCCTTGAGAGTTTCTGGCTTCTGCCAAACCTTTTGCATTGACTGGAGAGAAACCATGGTGCAAGAAGGAGAGGTGATTCCCACCAGATGATGAGAAATATACTTCCCTTTCACTGCCTAGGCCCAAACCAGACCCCAGCCAGGGCAGGAGTGGGAGGCCAGGTCATCACATGGACAAACCTGCCCTCCCTTGTGTGGGGGCAGGAAGAGGTGTGGCAGGTTCAGGGATTGCCCACCCTGCCTGCCTGCATATAAGTGCTGCAGGTGGACTTTGGAGATTATGTCCCTTGGAGATGAATTGCCCTTTCCCAGTGTTACAATCTGATTGTTAAAATTATGGTGTAAACCATATGCTGAAGTCAATAGAACGGATTTTATTTAAAATTAAATGAGGGGCAGAGAGAGAGATAAGGGAAAGGCAAAGAGAGAAAGGGAGAGACAGAGAAACAGATTAAGTAGAAAAAAGAAATCACCACTCTGTAGATTCTGATAGCACCCCATTGCTCTTCTGGTCTTCTCAGTGGTAGCAGACTGAACACATTAAGTGGTAGGGAAAAAGAATCCACAAAAGTTTCCTTTCATGGGGTTTATATTGTTCAAGGGCTAGGTGGAAACGCCCCCAGTATCTCCCCTGGATGATGTAATACTGGATCAGGAACATCTCATGAGTACTTGACACTTTCTAAGATGTTGCAGCTGTCTCTTGTAGCTGAATCAATCACGGCCCATTATGATCCATCATCTGAGATTAATAGCTCAGGCTACGTGTGAATGTCCTTGGTGCTCCCAGGAGGGTTTTCACAGCTGAGCCATTATGTAAGGGAGGACACTGGAATGATAAGAAGGACTATCCCACCTGGCAGGATCTGCCTCTTATCAGCCTCTCCCTTATCTGGAAACCCAGTTTGTAGCCTCAGGCGTGCCTGCCCTTCTGCACCTCGGAAACCTCCCTGTGCATCACCAGCAAAGCACCCAGCCGATTGTTTGAGCCATGAGCACCAATCTCTTGCAGCACCTGGGCGGTTACTGCAGGCGGTGAAATGTTACCTCTTCAACCTCTTACACTTCTGGATACACTCTTCTCCTTTGACCTGGATAGCTGGAGAATAGTACCACCTTATCTTATCTCAAGGTCCTTTTGCAGTCCAAATCAGTAGGAATATTCAGGGAGGGGTGGGCTTCGGTGGATGAGCAGCTGGTTTTTTGCAGTTTGCTGCAGTGGACAAAAGCCTTTTGGTGATCTTAGCAATATTTAAGCTATTAACTATTTCAGTCTCTGGCACCTGGGAGCCCCACTGCCCTCCAGCCAGGCAGCATGGGCTCTCCTGTACCAGTGTGGGGCATCCTGTGTGTGGCTAGGCCCCAGGGCACGTAGCAGGAACAGAGGGTTAGTCTGGTCAGTGGGAATACCCCTCTGGGTGCACTACCCAAAGAGTGAGTCCCACACCCAGCAAGTGAACACATGAGGCCAAATTTGCATATGTGCACCCACAAAGACACTCTTACAACACCTCCTTTCCTCCACCCCCATTGCCTGTGACTTTCTGTAGTTACTCGGATGTTGAATTAGAAACATTTAAATATACTCTTTGATCCTCCACTGGAAATGGTAGCCCAACACATTTGGCTGTTAGCAGATTGTGGGGACTCTGTAGAGCAAAATAACTTTGGTTTTGTATAGAAATCCAGCTGTGCTCACACACGTGCCATGGCACATGCTCCATTGAAGTGTGATGACAATCACAACTAAAAACACAAGATGCTTTCAAGGCCCTGTAACTGAAGCAAAAGAAAAAAAGGCTGGGCTTAGAGCCTCTAGTGATCAGTACCAGGCCACGCTCTCAGCAGAACGCTGCCTTGTAACTGGCAGCATGTGCCAGACTTTCTAATTGCCTTCCAGGCCTGGTGGCTGTTGCTTGTGCAGAATGGGAAATCAGAGCCATATGGGACCAACTGAGTGGCTGAAGTCTGTGCTGTCCGAGTTTGCCTGCAGGCGAGTGGCAGCAGAGGCCATCCCTGAGGGAAGGGAAGTGGGCAAAAGAGGGCTGGAAACGGCCAGCCACCATCTGCAGCTCCTTGGGAAGGTGCCCCGTTAGATCAGTGCCCTGCATCTCAGCCAAGGGAAGGGTGTTTCTGCAGGAGCAAGGACTTCATTACATGCCAGTGCCTTTTGGGTGAGTGACGTTTAATGGAAGTCTGAAGGCTGGTCTCTCTGCTGAAGTTGCCTTCAAGTCCCCAGGAGCCTCGGCTGGGATGCAATTGCTGTGCCACCATCCATCATGAGCCTGAGTAATTGAGCTTTTGTATTTCCTATCTTGCCTTATTTGGCTTTCCACAGGTATGCTTGCTCTTGCCCTCTCCCTCCTTCTCTCTCTAAATACATGCCTGTACATACCCTACAAGTATATGTAGAACAAAACATACTCATTTAGGTACTGTGCTTGTGATATTGTTGTCTTATTTCCCTGGATTAAAGGATTACGTGCTAAAGATGTCCATATATGCTTGACTATTCATGCAATCCTTTAGCAATTATTTACTGTCAGTCTGACCAGTCTGGGCTGGGTTTGATTTTCTGTTGGGAAAATTCAGTGTCACTGGCTTAAACTTGCTGTCCAGAGATCCAAGAACTAAATGTCCCATGTCAAGCAGCAGGAAGGACTAACCTCTCTATTTACCAGATTTTACCAGGGCTTAAAGAAATGGGCTTTACTAGAAGAGATGAAACAAAGAAGGGAAAAACAATAAAGTATCAGCTTGGAAAATCTGGTGAATCTTCCCAGACTCAGAGAAAACTAGGGAGAAAGTTGCTGTCCTGCACCTGAAATGCATGTGGATTCAGGGAAGATTACAGCATATTCCAAGAAAAGTAATCACACCCTTATGGTTTGGCAGAAAGGCCTGAGATATCTATGCTGCTCTTTTTATTAGATTCAGGCTAATACCATCTTGCTGCCATCAGTCTTCTTTGATTCCACCACTTCTTCTCTACCACCACCGTACTATCCAGAACATCCCCAAAGTACTCCAGCTTTTTTAAATAAGGAGAAGAAACATGATGGTGTCTCTCAGAGACATACCTGGTTGGTCACATGTTCCTTCCCAGAAACTCTCCCCCTTTCCTCATGCTCTCTGAGCCCAAATCTTAGTCTTCTTCCTATCTCTGCTGGCCCCTGGGGCTTGTGGGGCAGAAGAACTCCATTTCTCTCAACTTTTAAATGCAAATTTTTGTAACAAATAAAATTCCCATTCTTAATTATCACTAGCAAAGAAATCCCAGCTGGTGCAGTCTGCTTCTTGTGCTCCTCTGCTGATGGCAGGGGTCTGTCTCGAGCTGTCACAGCTCAGCTATTCTTCTCTCTGTCCTGACAATAGAAACAAGTGTTGAGCTCTTGCCCTTTTAAATCTCCCAGTCCCCATTTTGAGGCTATGTGTATAAATATATATACACACACATATTTGTATGCAGGGAACCCATGGGAGAAGGGAAGGCAAGAGAATACTGCCCTCCACTTTGTGGGTACGCTGAATTCAGGGAAGAAGCTCACCATGTGAAGGACCCTAATAACAATTTTAAACAACTAAATGAGGAACAGTGCAGAGAGCCTGTGTGATTGTTTAAGCTCAGTTGCATTATAAACTACATGCTCCCATCTCTTGGAGTGTCTTTGGGGGATCTCCACATTGGGATGAGTCTCATTTGGAAGGTGTGGCCAAGCTGTGCTGTCTCTGAGGTTCAAGACCTGTCCAGAGAAATTCTGTCTGGCTCCAGGTTTGAAAACAACTCTGGCACCTGGAGATCTTCAAAGCTGTGTCTTTGTTAGTTGGCCTGTAGCAGAAACCACGAGGCTATGACAATTCTGATTCTTCGGAATAACACAGGACCAATTTTTTCCTTGTATGTTTTCAGAATAGTTTGAGGTTATGTGCCCAGTTTCATTGTTTCCCTTAGTTCTATAAAACAATATCAGTCTTAACTTGTCTGCATGTTCATAGAAGTGGTTATTTTTTTTATAATTAACAAGAACATTAAATCAAGACAGCACTTGTTTAACATTTCAACACATTTTTGTCTGAAGTGATTAACTCAGCTCGTTTTCCTGGAAAAGGTGTTTTCTGGGCCTGTAATCTCCTAGGTATGTGTTTCATCTTCCAATACTGAACTGGTATGGACATATGGAAAGAAAATCTTATCTTCTTGAATAATACCTAATACCATTTCCAGAAAAAATAATAATGATTTGGAAAAGCTCCAGCTATTAATATTTTATGAGTAACTAACTCCTCAATATGCAGTTTTCATCCTTCTTCTTCAGTACAAGAACAAAACGTCCCAAGCACTCCAATGCATTTGCCAAGTTTCTCAAGCTCTGCATCATCATGGCTTCCATATAGATGCTCATTGTAATAACAAAAATCATGGTGTACTGTTTGATATATATGTGGATATTTAATGTATTTTTATAAAGTTTCTTGCTCTTTCCCTCCCTTTTGGATTTTTACTTCAATGACAGGTATGAACTCTATGCATAATACAGGGAATGTATTTAATACACAACAGTTGTTCTCTCACATGCAAGTGGTTCCTATAAAGAAACCATCCATCACTGCTATATAATAAGCCACATCTTTTCCTGAATGGTCTGTCCTTCTGAACTGACATATGTGGGGATAAATAATATCTACTATAAAACAGGGAATGTGCAAATACTGAAGTTACTATTGGAAGAGTTATTAATTTGAGATAAAACTATTAAAAGTGCCCAGGTACCTTATGAGTCCAAAACCCATTTTCAAAAGGAGGTGAGAACTAAACCAGTGAAAATATGCAGATGACTAATGAACATAAATAACCTAAACCCTAGTGTGGCTGTTCCAGACCGTTTTATCTCTTCAGTCCTTCTGTTGCATATGAGTTGCACACTCATACTTCCATCAGTGACATTCCCTGGGCTTGTATATATCCCTAGGGTCACCCCGGGATTTTTGAAGCTAATTCTTACTTCCTGCACAGGTTAGTCTCTTCAATATAACCCAGTTCTCCCACTGGTGACTGGCATAAAAGCCACTAGGATTGTCCAAGACCCATAATGTGCTTCACTACTCATCCAAGCTACATGGTTCCTAACTAGCCAGGAACTGGTGATTGATTCATGGTCATATGTCAAAGTCAAAAGGTTTCTTGAAAATATTTTTGATTCTGGAAACTTTTGCCATACCCAGGCTGGAGCTTTCTCGTCAGTCTTGCAGGCTGTGTTCCCTGGAAGCAGATGATGTTCAGCTCCAGCTCAGGAGTTGCAGCTCCCAGGCTCTGCAGCACGGCAGGGCTGATGGCCAGCCTGGAGGCCCAAGAAAAAATGGGACCGAGGAGTTTCTATGCTCCACACATCACAGAAGCAGTCCAGGAAAAACTGTGGAGTTGCCTCCGACACCATTGCACTTCAGCTGTGGCAGCTATCTGAGAAGACAACTCCTCTCCTCCCCGTGAGCATGTCTGCCTCATTTGATTTTAGAAAAGGTGAAATACAATGTTTTGAGCTTCCCAGAACAAAATATTTTCAGAGTTTCATTTCCACAGGAAAGGTAAAACTTTTTTAGGCTTTGTTCCAACCCAGAACGGAACAAGAAACTGTCTGGAAATGTCAGCATTTTCACAGAAACAAAATGCCAAGTTTTGACCTACACTTTCTTTTAAAATCTCTTTTTAATCTGAGTCCCAAAACATGAATTGCTAAATATTCTGTGGAAACTGTAGTACTGTAGTTTCAAAGCCCTTGTTCCTTATGAGGATATTTCAAATTTCTTTTCCCACATCCTTCACTGGAAGTCACCTCATCCATGTGTCCCTCCTCCATGACCATTACATTACTGTGTTGTGGGGTATTTCTGTCCAAATGTGGAACTATGACAGAAAATGGAATGCCAGACTATCTATTTAAATTAGAATTAAATTAAATTCTGTGATGCAAAGTGAGCAATGTGTCATAAAAACATAACAATGTGCAAAGAAAAAGGATCTAACTGTGTTTCTGTCTGAACACGACAGATTGAATGATGATGGATTGTCATGTTCTTTTACATGCACGCGTTTCTTAATTTCTCCAAGCATGAAGTGTGGCTCCCTAGGTATTGGTGTGGGACCTAATCCTCTCCTGCTTTTTCAGGGACTCTCACTTGCTCCTCATGATGCCACTTAGGCGGCATGGGGATAGTTTATATCCACGTGCTACCTCCATGCACAAGTGAACCTGTTGGCCTGCTCAGAGAAGGGTGGTGATGGGAAGTGAGAGCAACAGAAATCTGGAATTACTGATTTCTAATGTTCTGCAAAACCACCAGTTTTCAAAAGCATAGAAAGCTAGAAATAAACCAAACATTACATCAAGCAACATCCTTTCCATTTCAAACATTTTGCCTGAAATTTTGCATATTGTCCTTCAGGATGGCAAAAAGCCCTGGCTTCTCTAGCCTTCATTCTCCATCACAGGAAAAATGTCCTGCCCACCCTTGCAGAGACTCCTCTGAGTAGTCACAGTGTGCTGCCTTTCCTGCTGGCCAGCATGGGCTCTAAACATCTATTTTCTACCTCAGCTGTTTTCTTCACACTCCTGGTTCTAAATTCTTGTGTTGTGGTCTGCAAGATAGGAACCTGGAGATATAAATGTAGAATAACTTTATCCCACCTGAAGCTACAAAATTTTTCTTCCTCCTTAATTTAGGAAACAGGGTATTCCAGTGGAGGATGAGTCTCACCTATTTATCATTGATGTCTGGACATAATCACATTTGTTCAGTAAAGAAGACACAGATTCTTTTGTAGACCTTCCAACAGGCCTTAACTCACAGCTTCCTGATACCTGCAAGTGAACAATCCTGCTAGCAATAAAAAATGATCTCCCAGGAGGACCTCTGATCCTAAAGCAAATGCTGTTTAATTCACCACTCATTAAGAGTCTATCTGGATTGATTTATTGAGCACTTCTGACCCCGAATCTTTTGAACAGCATTCCTTCATGATTAAATAGGGAATGGATTTGGGCAACACTTCTGGCAGGCAGAGTGGAAGAACACAAGTGATTCCTGAAAACATGAATAATCATGTAACTTAATGAAAATATACTACATGTTGGCATGCACTTGGCCCAGACCAGAAGGGATATGTTTTCCAATCTAGGCTCTGGTAACTTCTGCAGTAAATATGGCTAGAACAATTCATTAATTATACATTTGTGGTTGTCCCACCTTTGTGTATTTTACAAATATTCAGTCACATTCAATCCATTAAAAAAAAAAGGCAGTATGTTTGGATCCAAAGAAAACCAATGTGTTTGGTAAGTACACAACAGTCTGCAGCAGCAGAAAGTATTACACCCTCTAGGGAATCAGCTTCTACTTTTTGCTTAATATTCAAAGAACAGAGAAATGGATAAAACTATACTGGAAGACTTTTATATGTGACTGGATACAGACAATTGCTTTCTAGTTGAGAAAAACAAACTTTCTTGCCAGTTGTACCCAAATAATTAAAAACATGAAGAGAATTGGCCTCTGTTCTTTGAGCATATAAAAAACCACTTTGAACCTTGTAATAAGAATCAAGAGTGCAAAATACAACCTCCTGCTGTATGCCTCGCCATTCTCCTTTGGCTACAAAAGCAGGATGAAGCATGGAATCGGCTGTCGGCTCTATGACTTGTTTGGCCAACAAAGGGATACGCAGCAAACCTGGTATGTGCACTCCCCTCTCTCCTGGCTTCTACTTAACAAGAGAGTGCAGAATCTGGTTTGTCTTTCCCCACAGACATTCCAGAGAATTTGCCAGAATATTTGCATCTACATAAATCACTAAGAAAAAACTGTTGCTTTAGGTGCCACTTGAATGGTAAGCAATGTCATCAGCTCTCATGAATTCAACAGAAGATTCCTAAAAAAGTGAGCTGCTATCTTCCATCAGTTCTCCTGTTCTCAGGAGACTAAGTGGCTGGGAAAATGCCTAATGAGAGATTTTTGAGGATGTAAACCAGGTTTATCCCAACTGACTTTTGGCACCTAACTCTCCAAATCAGATGTCTATTTCTGGTGGGTTTTCTCTGTTCTTAGAAGAGAGCAAGGGCTTCTTCAGAGAGTAAACTAGAAGACAGAAGAGCTAACAGTGTGTGATTAAGGTTCTGAAGGTAGGTGCCTGTTGCATAAAGTTAGTAAGAATTGTGCAGAAAAGACCTACGACGTTGAACATTGTCAAACACAATTTTTCAACAGTAAGGATC
This sequence comes from Ifrita kowaldi, assembly GCA_013398055.1. Classification (NCBI taxonomy): domain Eukaryota; kingdom Metazoa; phylum Chordata; class Aves; order Passeriformes; family Cinclosomatidae; genus Ifrita; species Ifrita kowaldi. The sequence goes on from VZRS01009566.1 coordinate 65,932, forward strand.
TGACAACGGGATTTTCTGTGTGGTGTAGACAGGTTCCTGTGAGTCTGCTCCACCTGAGATGTGCAGAACCACAGTTTTCCCCAAAAAGAGCTGGGTTGGCTCCTGCAGCTGTTGCATAGGGTATCAGAATGGTTGGAGAGCAGAATTCCTTGCTTCATGAGCACCACAGGATTGGGAAGGGTGAGTTGGTGGGACAGGTGTGCACATTTCACGAGGCTCCCCTGCACAGAGGCTCTTGAAATGGGGTTGTGTGGTCCTCATCAAAACATTGATCCCAGAAGAGCTGACCTCTCTGCAGGTGGCTTCCCAGAGCAACCCCCGTATGGTGAAATTGGGCATAGGGCCAGCTGCTTGCTGAGGTGGGTGCCATGAGGGCAGCCTCATCTGGTACGGTCAGCAGGCTCCCTCCTGAGACATGAGGAGAAGCCTCAGCAGAGACGAATGGAATCAGGGAACAGGACTTCTTTGCAGTGCAGGTGGGGGAGGAGTCCTTCCCTCAGCGGGACCAACACACCCAAGAGCAACACAAAGGCATTAATTACCTTGCACTGCTAACAACGAGTGACAGAAAAAGCTTTGTATGTTACACTTGCTCACTGAAAATGCATGGAAAGTTTGTTCACTCTTCTGAGACCTTTCCAAGGGGCCACACAAGTGGCGAGCCAAATAAAGCCAGACACAGCCAGATCTGCCTTTTGCTTGGGCCTTCTGGATAAAAAAGTTTGTGGTACATGAAAGAGCTCTTTGAAGTGACTGATGTTGATGCTGCAATGCATTTGGGTGAGTGCAGAGAATACCAGGGCTGACGGTGTCAGGAGTCAGGGGGGCTCTTCCTCTTCATGCATGGAGAAGCTGAGGATATCTGGGAGGTCTTTCTAATACACTACGTGTCTATATTTAAAGGACTGTGTAAATTTAGATTCTGCTTAAAAAGGAGGAGGGTTCATGACACAGGGCTGAGGGTAGAACAGCATTTGCTGCAGCTCTGTCTCCTGACTCTCAGCGTGGTTGCATTGCTGAGCCCACCTTTCCCTGGGTGGCTGCTACAAATTATTCCAATGGCAGGGTAGTTTTCTGACTGTGGAAAATGTTCCCCACAGACAGCAGTGAGTAGATTTATTTTTAACAAAAACAAAATTCGTGATCTAGGGTCTCCAGAATAAAACACACAAGAGCCTACAGTAGATGGGCTTTTTACAACAGTTCAAAGAGCTGCCAAAAGCTTTCTTCTCTTGGTGGTGAAACAAATTAGTGTGTTTGGTACGGAGTTTTCCACATAGAGTCATTGTAAGGTGATTAGAAAGAGAGGGAAGAGCTCAATGAAAAACCAATAAAGAGAAAAAAATCAGCTTTATGTTACGTCCAGAGCAAAATCTACTCATAGACTCTCGTAGACTGAGAGTTTGTGAGCTGGTGGAACTTTCACTGCATTAGGGTATATTTAAGCATTAATTAGAAAACAAATGGTAATTGTCTTGGGGCAAAAATGTAACAAAGAACAAAATCCAGTCTGCCTGCTCCTGTTAGACCAAGAGGCATCCACATCACAACCCTGCCCCAGCTTAACCCCTCTGGATGCTGCTCTGCTCCCTTTAGCACAAGCAGGTAGAGGAGATAAGTGGCACATTCTTCTGGGAAAGCAAATGGTGCAGAGGATTTGAGCTGGGGTGACCTGGCAAGGCACTGGCAAGGAAGTAGAATGGCACTTGTGTAGGAAGATGGAGCAAAAAAAGCTGAACGGTGAAGGACTTACACGAGGTCATCTTTCAGCCCCTTACCCCTGTCACCTTCCTATTTTAAAAACGGAAAACTCTAGGGCACAAAGCAACCCAAAGATGAATCCAATCTGTTCAGCTGGATGCTCCTCTCTGTTCATAAAGTCATGAATAGTTCTCAAATATTACAGTGTGATTAAAAAGAGGAGATTCAAATACTTTATAAGCTTTAGGTTATAGGATTAGGCCTGTAATAGTTTTACTTGGCTTTATAAGCCTGATCCTGTCCCAGTGAACATGATGGGAGGTCAGTTATCAAGCCATAGGGGGCAAGATAAAGCTCTATATGAGTTGCTATTTTTTAGTCCTAAAGTTAGTCTTATTGGGCCCAGCCCAACTTCAGCTGAAGTTAATGAAAAGACTCCTGCTGACTTTAATGGGAGTTGGATTGGCCCTATTGTCCTTTGTTGAGTAAAGTAATTTTAAAAGGTCAGGAGGTGAATTAAAAGAAAAAGAAACAACTACATCGATAAGCTTTATTCAACGTTCTCACCTTATAGAGAAGAAGTGTTGTCTTAGCTGGGGAGAGTAGTTCAAACTAGTCCTTGTAGACTCTGCAAGGATAACAAAGTATGGTTTTACTCAAAAAAAACAAGTGGAAATGAAAATTGCTGTGTTCCAATTTAATGATCTCCCAGTGACTTCTATCTGCTCAATTTACAAATAAAACAGACACCAAAGTTAGACCCTAATCTCAATGAAAGCAGCCTTGTGCCAGTGCAATTCCACTGACTTTAATGGATTTCTTCTTGATGCTTCAATGGATTTCTTCTTGATTGACATGGGTGGGAGAGCTAAAATAAGATGTTGTGTTTCTAATTGCTATGGCCACACTTTGACTTGGACTATGGACTCTTCTTTCAGGACAGTCACTCCTCCACCTACACCTGAAGCAACTTGGTAGTCAAAGTGACAGGGAGAGAAGGAGGATTAGTTAACGAACCGGTTGATTGTGTAAAAAGGAGCACAGATGCAGCTGATTCTCCAAATGCTCCCTCCCTTGGCTCTGAAGGACAAAGAAGACAAAAAGGAAAGAAAAACCTACAGTTGTGCTGTGTGAACCTTCTGGGTTTAGACTTGCACTCTGTGTCCTCTCCAGCTCTAAAAAAAGCAGAGCACAGGTTTTATCACCACAGTCACCAGATAAAACTATCAAATTAAAAGTTGCTATTTTTACACAATACCTTTTCATTATAAATTATAGACCATTCTCCCTGAGAACAACTCTCATGCACTAGCTGTCAGAAGATGCTGTTGGCAATCAGCTTCACAAAATTTTTCTTTTCCTGCTTTACCATTTTTACAGGATGCATTTTAGGATCCAAGGGGCATAAAACATGCTAAATTTCTTGGGAAAAGCCTAAAGGAGTTTGGTTTTGATTTCTTTGCATTGTCCTTGCTAAACATTTCATGCTGTGAAATTCAGATAGCCTTCTCTGAGACAGGAAGTAGCAACAGGAAAATTAAAGTGTACACCCCCTACACACCCCACACTCCAATTTACTGCCATTTTATATATACAAAAATAATCCCTACCAAGCTGAGATGAATCAGAACCATCTTTCCAGCAGATGGTTAAAACTAAAGGGAGAGAAGGATGGCTTCATTGGGCTAATCCAAGAAAGGGAAAAGCCCTCTAAGCAGTTCCCTTTCCAGGCAGGTTAACAGTCCTACTCTCAGCAGGTTCTGACCATCAATGAACTAACCCTTTCCTCCAACCTCGCCTCCCACTGGGCAGGAATTCAATGCATGAGCAGAGGTCAGTTTTAATGCCATCCTGCTAAAGGCATCCAGCTTTCATTCACAAAACAAACCACTTTACTGGCTTCAGAGAGAAAAGGAAGTAACCCAGGAGAAAAAATGCACAAAGATTTTCTATTAAGCAAGAAGCAGTTTACGATATAATACCAGTTGCAAAAGGGTCGAATCAAACATTGATATATCTTTAAAGCAGCTTCTTAAGTGAGAATCAATGAAAGATTATTTTGCCCATGTCTAAGCTTAATGGCACACTTACACAAATAAGATGAGAAACTACAGCTGCAGTGAACACTTGTGCTGCCTGCTGCAGTTTATAGAACAAACATTTGGGATCTATCTGGCTAATCATGATATATTTTTCATGTGATCATCTGTTTATGCTTCTTTGGTTTATATGTCTTGGGACTGGGCTGCGTGCCAAGGGGCTGGGGGCTGGAGTCAGCAAACAGCCCCCGGTCCCGCAGGACCCTTGCGGGACCCTCAGTTACAGCTGCTCCAGCCTCACAAGGGAACAGGTCCCCCCCACTCCTCCTGCCCATTTCTGAGGACGCAGTGTGTTTGGAGCTACACGGCTTAACCCCTCCTGTTCTTCCCACAGCCCCTCTTGCGCTGGAGCCACAGACTGGGCATGTTTATGTAAGGACAACAGCATGTTCTGTTTAGTGAGCATTTTAACCAAAAAGCTGTAGGATGCCCTGGGGTAGCTCAATTGGGCCAGTGATGGACACACTTATTTCTGTACTTGCTTCCAAATAATGTTTTTTGTTCTTATGTGGTTTTTGTCCACCAGCCCACTTGGCCAGTGGCAACATGAGGAACTTGCCATGGCTGCCTACTGGGCTGGGGGCCCAGGGCTGGCCACTGCCCCCGTGTCCCCAGATGCTCTGTACTGTTGTTCCTGCACCAGACCACCCTCTCTTCCCATATGTGACTCCCACGGCTGTTTCACCAGGCAGAAGCCTTCATCTTTCAGCCATGTGCATCCACAGAGGCTGTGCTTTCCACCCCAGCTCTTTGCCTTGTGCCTCCCCATCCACAGCCCCACAGCCAGCTTGCACCCCAGGGTACAGGGCTGATCTCTGCCCTCCCAGATCCCAGCCAGCAGGACCAGGTTGCCCCAGTCAGGGGCCAGCCCTGGTCAAGTCACCAGTGGTGCTGCTCATGCCCACTGCAGTCCTCACGGCCTCCCTACACTGGGCTCAGTGGGTACTCCTCTCCAAAGCACAGGTGCAGCAGTAACACACTGCTACTGGACAGTCAGATCATCAAAGATGAAGAAAAAAATCAGGGTGAAATCTGGGCTAAGCAGCTGTTGGGAAGCTGGGAAGAGGCCATCTGCATGCGAGTTCTCCTGCTTCTCTCCCATGGAGGAAGTACAGCTAGTTCAGAAAACACTGAAAGCAGACACACTTCTGTAGCCATTGCAAAATACAGAGGTCAAAGGAACTGGAAAATAAGCCAATGATGGCCTGTGCCTCCAGCTCAAGGCTAAGATAAATTTTAGAAGTGTTGATGCTGCTAGTGGGGCCTTCAGCTGTGATGCAGGAAAAGCAGGGCTCTCTCAACATCACAGCACCACCCAGGCACTGGCAGCAGGCAGGAGGGTTCAGAGCAGCACTTTAAGATGGTTCTAGTTTTGGTAAAGGAGTAAGTCACCTTGAGCCCCCACCCAGACTGGCTGTACAGTAAAAGAAGGAAATGCAGAATGAACCTGGGTAAAGCCACAGACATATAGCTCCACAACAGTGACCCATGCTGTATCTGGCTATTCTGCTGATGGTTCCTGAAGTTACCCATTTTCCTGATTAACCGGCAAATAAATGATGTCATTCTTCTCCATCAGTTGTCACACATCTGCTCTGCGGAGGACCACAGACCCCCTGCACAAGTGGTGTGAGGGCTGTGTGGGGTTGTGCTATGTGTCCCTCAGAGGTGCTTGCTCCTTCTCAGCCAGGCTGGGGGCTCATGGGCTTGCTGGCTCTCCCAAAGGAAACTTCAGCTTGACCTTGCCCTTCATCACAACAGAGGCTAGAGACTCCGTGGGTCCTTCTGCACACACAGACACTGTGACTTTGGGAGCCTAGTATATAACAGCGGGGTCTGTTATGCCCTGCCTGCTCTCACAGTACCTTAGGATTTTGTGGGATGGACATCACATCTGTACCAAGAAGGCTGTAAGCCAAAGTAGTCTTATCTACTGGCAGTATTTGAGCCATAGCACGTGGAAAACTGCTCCTCCGAACATCCCACCACTGGGGAAAAGACAGTTGAAGTCCCAACACAAGCAGCCTGCTCACCTGGACAGGAATGTGCCTGTGCTTTTCAAATGCTTCACAGCTGAAAGCAGGTCCCTCATGGCTTGGCACGATAAAGGATGAGCATGTGGGACCCTGACTCATCGGGCTCTGCACACTCTGTGGCTGCTGGCATGGCCTGGAAGCGCAATGCTGCACAGGGGACTGTCATGCAAAGCTGAGGCATGTAAAATCCCTGGCTGAAAAGGGTGAGTGAGTGTTTCTCTGTGCGGTCTTTACCTCCCTGAAGATGTTTACTTTGCTCCTTGTGCTTCCCCTCTATTTCCTTCCTCCCTACTTCACACCACTAATACGTTAAGCACAGAGTAGCAATGAAACAGAAGAAATGAAAATGCAGTCTCAGCAGCAATAGCTCTCAAGCTGTGCTGGAAGGAAAAGATTAAACTAAGATGGGTGGCTGAGGGAAGGGAGCAATGCGCCTGTCTGGCTGGTGGGTCCCCACAGGGAAGCCCAGGTGCAATGGTCTCTTCCTTATTTACATCCCCCTGGCACTTCAGTCCGTAGCAATACCATGCAGATAGAGGATCAATGCCATGCAACTGACCCTTCACAATCAGCTGCCAGCAGAATTACTGGAATGTGTCCTTGCTACTATGCAGTGTGGCCAAGGAATAAGAAAAGGAGGTACAGAGAATGTCAAAGGAACAAACTGGGGAAGGAGGTCCCCCTCCCAGTCTGGGATGTTCCAGTTCATACACTTCAGTAAAGAAATTACTTTTTGTCATGCCTAAAGTTGGTTAAAGTTGGCAGTGTAAACCCTTCTCCTCATTGCTCATTACCATCACTGAGTCTTTCAGACAGAGCCTGGAGGCCTTTTGCCCGTGTTGAGCATGCTCTATCCCATGAAGGTGGTGGGGATGGCTGAGAATAGTTGGCTGCCAGAGAGGCTGGTGGCTGCTGCACTGGCAATTTTTCTTTTCATCAGTCATTTTTAGGTAAGCCAGGATGTTCTTTTCTCACAAATCTTGATCTAAAAGTACAGACCCCAGATAGCTTAATATTCTGGGTGCTGAGGGAATTTCAGATTCCTGCAGTGGGACATGTGTCTATAGAAACTCTTTGTAGTATTTAAGACCCTCTGCAATACTTGAGTGGGTTCAAGGTTTTTTTCTCTTTTTACAATAGCAATATGAGAAAGCACAAAGCTCACATATCTGATGATTGCACAAGTGGGATCTTTTGGGGGGGAGGGAAATAATTTCAGTCTGATCTTTCTCCATTATTTTTATTCAACTCTACATTCCTCAGTTCAGCTCTACTTAAACACAAAGCAGAAACAATGAAGTGGCCCTTGTGTGAGGGCTCTTGTGTTGGAAGAGACAGCCCCTGGGAGACCACAGGTGCTGGTGGCCTCATTTTATAGGACAGTGACTGATATCCACCAGCGTCTGGAAACACCAAGCCTATTCACATGAAAAATAAATCTCATATGAAATACGGGCTTCCATGGATCATCTAGTAAAGGTGAACTTTTTTTATATCACATTGCACGCTAGGAAATAAAAACCAAACTGCACTGACAGGATGCATTGACAGTGCCCTTTCTACAGCAGATTTTTATGTGTTTTCCAGAGTCTTTAATTCTCTTACTTCAGAGTCCCTCTCACTGTGGATTTATGACATGTTTCCTGCCTCCCTTCTCCTCATCTGTTCTCCCACATCTCTTACTTGAACTACTTTAAAGTGACACACTGACGCATATCCATGTGATGAAAGCGAGCACAGAGCCCCGGACCTGACAGAGTGTGTTTCTCTGCAGAGTGGTGACCCCAGACCAGCCAACACCCCCAGACAATGTCTGAGCGCAAATGCAGTGGACAGGCAGAGGGACATATGCCCGGCAGGGAAAAGGACAAGTTCAAGGAGGTAGACAGGCTTGGCCTGCACGGAGCAGCCAAAATATTTCTCTATCACTACCCTTTGGATGCCTACCTAGGGCTACTGGGAGAGAAGTTAAAACTCTTACTGCTACGAAGTCACAGCCCATGATGGCAGCAGTTTGGTGGTCCCCTCTGGAATAGCTACCCTCTGGTAACTTCTGATACCTGCCATAGATGTATTTACCTTTGAAACCCAAAACCATCCCTCCACCCACCACCACTTTCACCTGTGACATGCACCCTCCACCTGCAATCTTCCTCCTCTCTCTCTTCTCTAAGCCCAGGTAGCATCTGCTTGCTCAGCTTCGAGTAGCAGGGGAGCAAGGATAGCATCCAGAGCCAGGAGCTGACGGCCTTCCGTGTGGCCATGCTTGTCTGGGGACAGAAGCAAGGATGGTGAGTGAAAGGTTCCCCTCTCTCTGACTGACCTCAGATCACTCATAACTGCTTTTGTGCCTTAGCTTTCTCCTACATAAATTAAATGAGTCTATCTCTTCCCTGTTGGGTTTTTTTTCTCCTTTCTGTCTTCCTCCCCCATTCTTACAGATTCAGTTCAATGTCCGAGAGCATCTGTATTTGCTAATGTTTTGAGAAGAAATAATTTAAAACATGTTTTGAAGTCCTTCTGCTTCTCAATGCACTGCATCTTATGGAAGTGTGAAATCCTAGCATGAGGATCAGTCCCGCAAAATAAGTATACCAAATGCTGTAAGAAATCACCTTCCTCTCCCCACTGATGGTCATCCCTGCTCCCTGTCTAAACCAGGGAATCTCCTTCCTTTGGTCCTTGCAAAGAAATGCTTATCTGTAGGACTGCCTTCCAGCTGTTGGCAAAAAGTGAACTGCTGAACACCTTTGTTAAAATATTGATCCTCAGCACCCTTTCTTGGGACATCTGTTCCAGGGCAGCCTTCCCAATGGATGCCTTGAGCAGCAGGGATTACTCATCCTGCAGAAACGGCAGCACATGGCAACTTGCTGTTTTTGTCTTCTGCTGGGCAGAGGCTTTTCGAGGAGGTGCACTTTTAAGGGATGCATTGATTTACCTTTCAAATGATTTGGCTGCTTTCTGCAGCTTTAGAAGCTGCAGATAGTCTGGCTGCATCATCATAGGAAGATTACTTTTTCCTGGTCAATACAACTGTAAGTTAAATCTCAGCTGTTCTCTGTGTAAATGTGGACGCCAATGCTATGCAATATTATAGCTATTAAGACCCTTTCCACTACCACTAGAGTAAAAAAAAGTATTTTCACCATAACACTTGTAAAATAATTATGTGAAAATACATAGATCTGCCTTTTGATCTGCTTGTAAAAGCCCCTACAAGGAGGTGTCTTTAAGGATATCAAAGTTTTTTGAGCATTAGCATGAATCTTAGAGCTTGCTATCTATTGAGATTAGCAAGTTTTTAAAGAGGGCTATGGAAAATCATTACAAAAATTCAAACCTATGAGGTCATGCTCTTCCAAAACTTTGCAAAACACCATGCATTTGGATTAGTTCAAACATCCATCAATAGTTTAATAAAAATATTAATTGAAAAAAAGCCAGCTCAAAGCAAGGCTTGCACAGAGCTTACCAGCATCCCATAGCATTCTGCAGTACTGAACCCAACAGAGTAACTCAGTGTTGTACAGAAAGGTTCTGTCTCTTGCTTCCACTAAAACCTCCTGCCTGGAAATTTCACTGAATCCTTCTAGTTCTTCTGCCACAAGAAACAGAGTTGCCTATCCATCTTCTCAACATAAGATTACAGTATTCTTTCTGGTCATCTGCCAGGATAATTTGGATGCAGACAAAGAAGCAAGGTTTGAAAGGAAATAGTTAAAATCTCACTCTGACAGCTGCATAAGTGGGAAAGCAGCCTGTTCATTTGAAAGTGTGAGAATGAAGCCCGCTGTATACAGAGAAGCGGGCATTTGTGTGACTTCTTAGTTTAGACATGGTCCCTCACAAGGTCACTGTTTGCCACCATTCCACCAGGTCTAACGGGCTTTGGAGTAGCTTTTTTTGGGAAGATTCCGTAACTCAAGTTAACCCTGACCCAGAAAACACTAGTCCATTTCAATACTACAGCTTTGCCCTCAGCTCAGTCTACATGAATCATGCTGGGAGTCCAGCACATTAAAAAAACATAGAAATGAGAGTGGGCCAACCTCTAATTCCAGGGAAGTGTCACAGGAGTCTTGGCACCATTTAAGGTCAGCTGCCTTCCAGCCCTCACCTTTAAGTTCACAGGTATGCTGGCCATAGTGCCTCTCCTCTTCCAACCCAGGCCATTTTTTTTAAAAGATTTTTTTGAGTTTTGAGTATTCTGCAGCTGAGCTTCAGTCTTTGTTGTCTCTCATCTTTTTCTATAGCATACTTATGCTACCAAAAGATTAACGATAAACCTACTTTCAAAGGGACCTTAAAATCTGAGAGATTGACAGTCTGCATGAAATCTCTTAAGTGCATCAAAGTGGTTATCACAAGGGCCTTTTTGGACAAAGGCCTTTTCCATGCTTCCTGGCCAAACAGAGCTGGACACACACCTTTTAAGTCTGCGGGACACATTTCTTAAGAGTTTGCTGAAGTCGATAGCAGAATTTGTCCTGGGACAGCAGGGAGAGTCAAAGTGTAGGGTCACAGAGCATACAGAATTTTGAAAGGACTTGCAGGATATGGCCCTCAGGCATGAGAAGTGATCCTTTTGCCACATGCAGCTGAGGAGTCTCAAACAAAAGTGCTCTGCAATACTGCTCACACAAATGGCATCGGGCTGCGGAAGCATGGAGGAACCATTTCTGCGATACGCTGTCAGCTGGAGAGAAGTTTTGCAGGAAAGAAAGCTCACAGCAGCTCCCAGCTGCCTTAGGCTCCAGGCATCAAACCTACAGGCAGCCTTGCTGACACTACATAATTGTCCACAGGTAGGGTAGGCTGAATGGCACCCTTTGAATCACACAGTTTCATGTCTCTGGCAAATGGAAAAGCAGACATCAATAGATGATGAATATAGTGAGAATTGTATTCTAATTGGAAATAGGACGTATATTACCTTGTACTGGATCAAATAACATGAAGGATTAAAACGGCTGTGCTGAATAATTGAGATCCCAGTTGTATAATTTTTCCTATCATTTTAAAGTTATGCCATGGAACCAGAAATATTCCACTAATAAAAAAAGGTTGCTCATAAAAAGGAAAAATATCAAAGAGCCATCACTGAATAGGACCATTAGAGAGAGAAGCAGAATTTTCCCACTCCTCACCCCTTTTGTATATGCAAGTACTACCTTATAGGCTTTGATTCTTTTATAAAATTATAAACACAGAGAAATTCCTGGGAAGCAGCTAGTGTACTCACGTCGGACGTATGGTGATGCTGACAATTTCCCTTACTTTTCCACCCATGCAATTAGAAAGAATTGGCAATACTAGATCACAGTAGCAGCTGCATCCAGTTGTACACTGGCGATTCAAAGCAGGAATATTCTCTGGGTTTAAGACAACTCCATCTGAAGGATCACTTTCTAAATCTAGGAGGGAGTAAACAGATTCCTTTCTACTGGGGGGACTGTTTGTCCCCAGTGCCATACAAAGCAAGGAGCTGTAACCATAGGCACATTCAAAGCCTCTGTGTCATATTACTAGTAGCTTGAAATTCAGACTACAGCCTCTTTGAAAAGATAGTACTTTTCCAGAAATGTTTATTTTACGTTTAGAGCTGTTATTGTTATTTCTTCTCTGTGGTGTAGAAGTCCAGTTGGAAGAGTTTTCTTTCCCCTGCATTGAAGCTGAAAATTCCTGGAAAGTCATGACAATATTCAGCATTCATGATTACACAGACAGACATATTTCATGAAAACTGCATAGGCTTTTAATACAGGATTATGAATGAGCTCTAATGTTGAAATTATATTAGATTGGATTTCAGAACGTATTTAACATATTTCCATACAGCAACCTTGGGATGTCTTTTCAGTACCAGTGATTATTACAGGCAGGCTGTTTTTTAAGAAAACATTAGTTCAAGGTGGACAGGGCTTCCTGAAAAATGTTGTACATCTTTATGCCTGATGTTTTAGTTGTTTTAAATTAACTTTTTTCACAGCCAGAATGAAACGTTTCACCATATAATTCTTCATGCATGTCTTCAAACAAACCTGAAGCCTTTGCTGTGAATTTTTGAAACTGTAATACAATCTCAGGCATGAAAACTCTCTGTGAGCTGAAGGTGAGCTTTTTGCCCCAGGTTATCTGGTTTCTCTCAAAATATAAATATTCTTAGGTAACGTCTGTCTTTCAAAAATAGTGGTTGCCCAAGGTGATCCGAAATCATCTCTAAGTACCAACCTGTGAACAATCCCAGGCTTACTCTTTTACAGGCCTCCAACAGCTGACTGCCCAGCCCACAGATCTTGATAAGGACAAGCTGCTTGATCAAGTGGAATGGAGTTTGGATTTTTCTCTACATAATGACAAACACATTGAAATTATGCATTGGCCAGGAAGCATTTGGAAAGCAGAAGTCAGTGACTCATTGGGATCTGCCTGTACAAGCAATTTCTCTGCCTGTCCTCATGGCTCTGGCCCCCTGGACCAGTAGCTCTGCCCTGCCATTTTGCCCATTTTTCCTTCCTTACAGAAAGCAGCAGAGTTCATACTCCTTCTTTTGTCTGGAACAGCAGTGGCTTTCAATGTAGTTAATTTGGCTCAAGGTAGATTAGGCTCAAGGTAACTGAATATGCCTTGAGTGGTTCATGTAGTTGTCTCCTGGGGTTGCAGCCCTTGCCTCTCCACCTTCACTCACTGCCATGAAGAGCACACGGACTATTGTGGGATGCCGATGCTGCCTGCTGTTTGTCTCTCTTTGACGCTGGTGTCAATCGGAAGTAAAGCTACAGAAAACACTTAGATTTTACCAGTGTGAAGCAATGAAAGGCTTTCCTTCTAGCAAGTTTGATAGCTCTCGTTAGTCTACTTCAGTCACTGGAGAAAAGAGATGTATGTTTCCTACACCAGTGAACACCCCCCTTACTTCTATACTGCTGGAAGAAATGTGTATTTTCAGGGCTAAAACAGTAATCCATTCACAGGGCATTTCTGAAACCAGCCCTATTTTATTCATCTCACTTAAATGGTTAAAACTGTGAAACTGGATGCCCCAGGTTCTACTCCTAACACCTAATAGAGATTTTTTGAAGGGATGTTTTGAAGACATTTGAAATAGGAAGCCCTGTGCCCTATTCTCACAGCTGTTGTGAAACTCTAGGTGAGTCCACACAGATGTGGATTTTTATTGCAGTTTAACATTTCTAAATACCATGCTGGTTAAGAATAGGCTGAATCCTCTAAAACTGACTTTTATTTTTGCCCTCTAACTTGACCCATGGAATGCATCTACTAACTAAATATCAACAGGAAACAAATGTCTTCACAGAGGTAAAGTAGTTATCTATGGCAATTTTGGTTTGTGGTATAAAAGCTCAGCTGAAAAAGAATCCACATACAGACAGACAGACATTTTTAAACAGTATATATGAAGTCATGCATGGCCACCCAGAGGGATGGAAATGGCTGGAGACAGATGCTTTCTCCTGAGTGGATTCAATAAGGTCTAGGAGACCGTGCCTTTTCAGCCGAGCTGTCCACAGATATGACAACTCCTGTACTCTTACACAGAGCAGGCTTGGCCAGTTAGCAAGGAGGAGCAAAGCTGTGCATCCCACTCGGTCAGCCTCAGTCCTGCAACGCCATTCAGAAGAGAAGCAAAACTGTATCTAAAAGTGCCTCCATTTGTACTACTAGTAGGAACCTATCACACCATTTTTTTCTTGCCACCCAATATCAACTTCTCAAAGAATAATTTCTTCTCTTTTTCCACCGATGACTGAGAAGAAAATTTGACTTTTAGAAATCTCCATAGCCTGAATAGTAGAATCGTCTGAAAGATGAAATCAAATATCCAAAGGAAAGTGGAAAACCTACCATCTCACTCGGCATCTGGGTGTAGGAAAAATTCTGCTCCACTATGACCAAAATGCTTTTACATTTTAGATAAAACCCACTACTGGGCACTGTCTGAGCCTTTCAAGAAATCACCTTCCACTGCAAACACTGACTGCAGTCAACACAGAATATTTATTCCTCTCATCTGAGGGTCTTCCACATGCTTTGAGGTACGTGAGTTCATAAGTGAGAATGCCAAATATTATCCCTATTTGCATGCCTATCCATCAGCTCTTAGATGCTCTCGCTCAATGTCATGGTGTCAGCAAGGATGAGTGAAGCTGCCCTTTGCCCAGGCTGCTGTTTGGTTTAAAACAGCAGATTTGGGTGTTGCTAAAAGCACCTCCCACCACCAACGTCCTTGTTTTCCAAAGTAAACAGTCTCTGGCGTCTTGTGACCTGAACAACCCCAAGTGTCTGACCTTGAAAAACAAAAACATATTTCATTTGAAAAGAAAAATCTGCAGCCTAAATTATTTGAGGCACTGCTTTCCTTCCTCAGCAGGATGCTGGAATGTCCAGGCTGTGGTAGGAGCCACTTATACGCCACAGACATACACAGGAACGTATTTGCCCTCTAATGATGCATTAGGCAACGGTTTTGAGTTGGCAGGCTACTAAAAGCCCTAGCCAAACAAAGATAAAATTGTAATTTATCAACAGAGAATACTGAATTCATGGTCATTGGTGACTGCTGGAACTGGTGGTAGTCCACAAAGCTGAAGTGTACAACACAAAGACAACGAATTCCAGATATTGTTTACACTTTTCTCAGCTTTGCAGGGGAAAAAAAAGCTGTTTGAATTTTTTTCCCTAGAAATTGTTTGAACTAGGAACAAGATAAAATGATCACCTTTCTCAAAATCCAGTATGACAGGGCTTAAGCAGCAAAAGTGTATGAAAATACTGTGATTGCAACCGCCTTCTGCAGCACGTAAAGGAAGGCATGCAAACAGAGCAGTGGGGGTGCATGCACAGAGGCAGCTGGGGCACTGGTTCACTGAGGAGTTAGCAGTGCTGGGCTTTCGTGGCACAGACCTCTCCTGAGAATCTGGTCCATGGCTTTTAGGACTTACATTCTCTGCACTAGTTATTTTGAGGACTAGGCTTTTCCAAAGGCATCCTGTTCCTGTCAAAGATTTTAAGGATTCTTAAAAATATTTTATCTCAAGTATGTTGAGCAACCTTTCTCAGTAGTCCTTTTTATCACTTCAGATTTATAGGAGTTTTGTTTCACTAAAGTCAGTGATGTTAGACACATACCAGAATGAGGTTAAGAATTAGGACCTATTTTTACAGGGTTTCACAAGTCTGTGTTACTTTAATTGTCCTGAGTTAAATGTCATCTTAACAGTGCCATGATGGAAATCCATGCAGTTTCTGGTGGAGCAGAGTTGCAAACACCATGGGGCAAAATGCAAGTTCCTCTTTCTCCTTTCCCACCCTCCAGGTACCCTTCCATCTCCTGACTGATGTCTAGATGGAAGCCAACTGTTCTTACAGCAAGGAATTCAATCTCCTCACCAGCTGCAGCATCATTGCCACAGTGATTTCTGTGAACTGGTCCCAGCACCAACTAACTCCACAAAAAAAACAGTGAACAGCTAAGAAATCACCAGGGATGCTGGCTGTTACAGACCGAGGGCAAATGTGAAGTGGAGTTCTGGAGGTGAAAGGATCTCTACACCATTACAGACCTTTGAAATTTCCCAGTCCCAGGGGTGTACTTTCATGGGAAGAAAAAGCTGTTTCAGATCACACCAGATATTTTCTGCACTGCCCAGCAGTTATACCTGAGGATGTTCTCCAGATGTTCATGTTTCTATGAAACACACAATAATAAAGTTGTAAACTGGACGAGACAATACTAGAAATGTAAGAACAAGGGCTTCAGGGCAGCCTGGAAAAACATGAACATTAACTAGCCCACACACGAAATCAACTTGTCCTCTTTAAGAGGCCAACAAAGATGTATTTTATTTGCTTTTCTAAAGAACTGCTACTTTTCCCAGCAGGTGGGCACACACAACTTGTCATGGATTTTATATTGCCAACAAGCAATTGCTTGCATTTTGGGGAACAGATATTCCTTTCACTTGGGCATACAAGAAGTGAGAAGTACAAGGTCTAAGACAAGATGAAGCCACAGTTTAGATAGTTTTTATTCCACAGTGAAAAGAAAATAATAATGTGTCATTGTCTGGAAAACTACAAAGAGCAACAACTGAGTGCACTGGCTAAGACATCTGCAGAGTGAAATGTCTTAACTGTTCACAAGCTGTCTAACAAGAGTAAGACTGGAGCTTGAAAATGGAAGCCTGCTGTCTTCTCTCTTCTGGAAGCATTTCTCTTTTCTGCTGGCTATATTGGCTAAGCAAAGTGTCCGAGAAGGCTGGCTACAAGTCCTAGGATGTCCTTGGGGAAGGCTTCTGAGTGTATTTTTCCTGCCTTATTCGGCTGCTCAAATGGGTCCTGATCCCAAAAACATGTGGCCATAACTGAGACCTTTTTGCTCAGTACACTTAATACTACACTGGTAGCCTGCACACAGTGGTTTCAGAGTGTCACCTGCTAACACTGCTTGGAGTCCGGCTGTTCCAGTGACTTCACTTTGGTGTGTTTGCAAGTATTATCTCACCCTCTTTTTTTTTTTTTTTTTTAAGTGACTGTAAAAAGAAGATGCTTGTTGGCTGCTGTCAGGGCTTTGATCTGAAAAGCCTAGCCCAGCCTTGTGGTGTATGACTTCTCTTCACAATAAAGTGGGAGCAAGCCAGACTGGAATGTAGGTCTTCATATATGCAGGATTAGACATTTTTGCAGGTTTATTGTGGGACTTGTAGGTGGCCCCATTTAAATAGTCAATAAACCAAGGAGTATTAGTTCACTTTCCCAATGTGCTAAGCAACATTTTGTTTTACTCTACTGAACTTGGAAGCTGACAGATTTGCTTCTGGTGCCATTGAATACTCTGCCATTCGTTCTGAAAACAAGTGGGTATAGAGCACACTGATTGTAATGCAGAAAGTGCAAACATCTGTTTTGTTTTCATTCTTAAATTCCTTCAGGGGTAGGAAGAGAGAGGGAATGATTCTGAAATGCTGAGTTAGGACCAGAAAAGCAGCCTGTGTCATGTTTTTCACATTCCCTCCCAGACCATGGGTGAAGGGCAAGAGGACTGCTGGCCATACAATGACATTAACCACAGACATTTTGTAATAGAATGAACAATAAGAAAAAATGAATACATATCACAAATTCTATTAGAGAAGGTCTAACACAAAAACAGTTGGGTAAATGGACTGCAAAACAGGCTTAACTGAATTAAGACTGAGACCATTCAGTACAACAGAGTACCAACATTTGCATCCACACTTGGCATCATGCTTGTGACAATGCATTCTTTGCTGCCACTCCAACAGAAACCCTGACTTATGATGCTGTCTTATTTACATGCTGTAGTCACTGTGGTAAGGCCTCAGTTTTAAGTACTTCAGATATACACACTGGGGTTTTGTTTTAGTGTATGATTCCTGATAGAGCTTGTGAAAAAGGCTCACGATTCAAGTGCCTTTTATATATGGAAGCCATAAAGCTACACCAATAAGAGAATCTCAAAGCAGATGGCTAATTGGCCTTAGACAGTGTGGCTGATCCTGTCACCACTGCTTCTCCCATCCTGTGGCCAGGGCACCCTGGGGAACACCAGGAGCAGCTGGGAGTGTCTCTTACTAGAAATTTCTCTGGTTTTGAAGTGGTGGGGCACACATGTGTGTTAAGAAAAGCTGCATGCCATGCACTGCAAGACACAGCCTGCCTTGATCTAGACTGGAGCACAGAGCCATCCCCTGTGTCTGCTGCCAGGGTAGCACCAGCAAAAGGACTGAATGCCTCTGAAGATCTGCCTTAGATCAGCACACCACCTCTGGGTGCTGACAGACTGGCCAAGTTACGCTGGGAGCACAGGGCAAAGGCACCATGGGGCATCCAGCTCTGCATCTCTCTTCAGTGGGTACAGGTTAGTACCTCATCTCAGAAATACCAAACTATTACAGCTTTGAGAGGGAAGTACAGTGGATGGGAGAGCCCCAAGAGATTAATTTTTGGACTGGCAGGGATCATACTAAACTTGTAAAATAAGTGTGCAGCATGTCATCTGGACATTTGGCAATGCTGGAGAACAATTAGCGAGGGATTTAATTTCGATGTAACTCTCTGGTTCCCACAAACACAAACATGGAAGCTGGTTTAAAAACAGCCTGCAACTTCTACCCCTCCCTCGCACCTATCTTTTAAAATCCCCTGCAGGGCTGATTTACCAAGTGGCATTAACCTGCTGCCTGTGCAGTATTCCAAACCTGCATCCTTGGAGATCAAACTGACAGAAACCAACTTGCCAGCTACACTCCTCCGCTGCAGACAGAGCCTGGGCACTGCAGGGCTCCTATGACATGCTTGCCTGCAATTCACCACGTCCCATACTGAATCTTTCAGAAGAGGCTAAAACTTCTGCTAAGTTAAAGTTGAGCCTTTCTCTAAACATTTCCTTGCCCTATTGGGGCCTGGCTGTTTGTGATAGTCTTTTGAAAGCTGGTAGGTGCAAGGACACCTGGTACCCTGCAGTGCTGTGTCCCTGCCAGAAACCTACTGGAGATAAGGCAGTGTATGCATAATTTTCACAGTAAGTTAGGAAAAAGCAAAGTAAAAGCAGTTGCCTAAGACATGCTGTAGTGAAGGATGCAAAAACCTGACATAAAACCAGATAAATAACAAAGCAGAACAGAATTATTTATAAAGAAATTTATTTTATATTTGTGTACAGCAAGTATATGAAAACAAATTTGATTTGAAAAATGTATATTTGATTTCTTAAAAGTATTGAACCCTCTTGTGGAAAGGTTTTCATTATTAAAAAGGTACAGAAGGCTAAAATTATACTCAAATAATATATATGTGTGTACGTATATATATATAAAAAACAAGTGCAATTTTATATATATATAGTATATATAAATAACGTGTGACTTACATGATTTTTAAGGTATCTTATTTAAACATCTGAGTAAAATAGAGATATTAGAAAATATAGTTTGCTATTTCTACACAGTTTGCATTCAATTTTTATAAGCATCTAGACAGTGCAAAATTTAAACATACAGAAATATTCTATTATTCTATACATTGTGCTCAGCTCCCAAGTTTCCTCTGTCACAGTCATCACCAGACTGAACCAAATTTGGAGGGTTCAATACTAGCCCTTACTAGCATCTTCTAAGAGCAATAAAAGGAAATCTATCTTACCTTGCACTGCGCTGTGGCATAGCTTGTGCACCAGAACAATGCGTTTCCTATATGAAATGATCTAACTCCCAGAGATCACATACACCTCACCATATTGACTCATTTCATTGCATTCCATATCCTGCAAAAATAAATCTCCTGTAGGACAGCATACATTACTGTGTTCTGAAGCTTAAGTAATATATTTCTTTAACATAAGGCAGAAATATACTGAAATTTGATAACACTTAAATCGAACAGCAATCTGGAGTTAAACCACATTTATGTACCACATTTTTATAGATGCTGTCTTTTTAATGTTTGTGTCAGAAAATGTTGAAGAGAAAACCTACTATTCTTTAAATAAAAGCAAGGGATAAAAGCAGTCCTTCCAGAAGAAATTGCTAAAACCTAACAACACTAGGAGAAACTCGACTGCCTTGAAACACTGAAGGTCAATCTGCACAACCTTTCCTGCAGCTAAAGAGCAATTCCTTGCATGGCATCTGGGGGAATACTCATATGAGTAGGTGCTCACTACAGCAGAGCCCAAGCGTTTTAGCTATAAATATTTATCATCCTTATTTGCATCTATTAAATGTTAAGGTGCAGTATGGTTTTTTCATGTCTTTCTATTGTTGCTAAAAAAAAGGCAATTCTGACCATTCCTTACGCTTTCACAGTAGCTATATTTTAACTGAAGGGTGTTTGAACTTTAGATTCAAACCGCCACAATATGTTTATTATCACTGACATAAAAACCTCAATCCCGCTTCCATAAAAATCAGTGGTTGCTTTGTTCCTACTAAAAATAAAATTGGATCCAAACATGTTAGTCACAAAGTTTGCTAGTAAAAGTAAATACCGTATTCATTAAGTCTCTCAGTGTTTAAAGGCAAAGTGGTGTTAGCAAATACTGTATAGTATAGCTTGAAGAACAGTATTATGCACAATTCTAAGTGTTAGCCAACAAAATCTAAAAGCAGCTGTGAAAAACATCTTATGGGACAGTGAATTTTGCTACATGAAAATTTCTGGGGTTGTGACAGGCGTTTTTCAAATTAATTTCTTACACCAATGCTGTCATTCATGTCCTACATCGCAATTGCACAAACTAAAGGCTGGATCTTGTATGCAGTATGCATCCATACCAGCTAATCTTTAAAACTGGATATGTCAGGAGGGTCTCCCTCTTTCTACTGCAGTCATTCCTAAACTCCTTCATGTTTCTGAATCCTTGTAGCAACCGACAAGATAAAGAGCCTAATGTCATCCTTCATCTACTTCACTTTGTAAGTTTATCTCCGTGCTTGCCCATATAATTACCCCCTGCAGATTTCAACTTTAATTCAGATTTGCGTTACACTTGTTGAACAGGCCTCAAAAACAGCCAAAGCCTCATTAGTAGCCTGCAAAAGTGAGCCTTACTAGTTAAAACCTTGATTTAAATACCAAACAAAGGGGAAACACAGATGCTGAGACAATGTTTACATCCTCTCAACCACACCCTTAAAATTTTGGCAGTAAATTAGCCAAAGGATGGTTTTAACATCTCATCCATCTCTTTCAGTTGGGAAGCAACAGCCATAACTACAAGTTTTTGCAAGGTGCGGCTGATGCTGGGAGATGGTTGAATACATATGACCAAAGGCTGCATGCCTCACAAGTCAGAACAAAGCAGAGATGTGCTAGGAATTCAGGATTTTCTTATGCCCAGAAGTTTCCTATAGACTGGAGATAAACAGAAGTCCCATTTCCCACACAAATAGGAATAGTGCTTAAACCTAAAGTAACACAGCATTAAGAAGAAACTAATAACTAATGATGTTAAAGCCTCTCAATTTAAAGATTCCCCAAAGCAATCTCAAAGAAAATAAGAAAAAAGGAAACCTGTGGACTCAGTCAATACATTTTTCAATCCAATTATACAGTAAATGCACTGGCAGGCAAGGCCTCAGTTCTGAAGAGGTGAGGAAGAAGAAGGATGGTGCAAAATGCTTTCATACATTTGAACATTCTTAGGATATAAGAGAGCAGGCAACTTGAAAACTAGAAAACATTCCTTGTAAGCTGTGTGGGATCAACGCAGTTTTCTGCAGGCTTTGCTTCACCCTACAGCTCAGCTTTGCCTGTTTGGGCAGGACTGGCATTACCGCTGCCTTCTCCAGCGTTGCTCTTGTCTGCTGGCTTGAACGATAATGAAGCAGAGTTTGTGCAGTACCGTTTGCCAGTTGGGCGAGGTCCATCATCAAAAATATGCCCCAGGTGAGCACCACACTGAAACAAAACACAATAGAGTGTCAATGTGTCTCTGTGCAGCTCGATGGCATCACTGTGGTGTTAAGCAATGACTAGCAGCTGCTCCCAAGGAAGCGCACTGGTGCCTACATGGCCCTTTCAAGTGGGATTTACAATCTACATTTATTTGCAGGAGCAATCCAGGAAGATGGTCTTCTGAGATACCACAGGTGCCTAAGACTCCAAGCCCAAATCTCCTGGGTGTTTCTTGTCATGCCACTGTGCATGCTTGGATGCACCATCGTCTCTGAGGAGCTGCCTGTTTCTGTAATGATCTCATGGCAGGAGCTCAGTTAAAAACAGGGTGGGGAGGGCAGCACTGTCCATGTTTCACTCACTGCTGTAAGGATATCTGTGTAAGAAAGGGACAACCTCAGCTCCAGGCTCTTCTCAGCCTGCAGCTATCTGCTATACCCCTCGGTAAAAAAGCCTTTTGGTGATCCTGGGAAGGACCTAAAGCATTGAAGATATTCTTTGGAGTGTGCTCTCACACTTTTTTCTCCTTTTCCTTTCTATAGCCTGGCACTCTTCTGAGCATCAAAGTCCTTCTGGTGCACGTCTTGCCCCCGGAGGGGATGGAGCTCAGCCTACTCATCTCATAATTTCTATAGTATATACGAGATAGGGACAGGTGACTGAAAAAGACCTGTAGTGTAGATACGTAAAATATTTCTTAATTAATAATCTTTGTCTGGGAGTAATTCTAGATGATGCTGAATTTTGCTTTTTGTGAGAAATATGAAAGTACAAAGGTCCATTGCCACTTTTGCTCTGTATGACCAAATACTTGCAGTGCTACTCAGGGTGAACACTACTCATCCTGTCTGTAAGAAAGGTAACAGTTCTTTGCTTTACAAGGACTGCTTTACAAGTACAATACTTTGAAGAAGCTAACCCTGCTGATCATTGTCCAAAAATTAAGATTACTATCATTGCCCATGATGGCTGACAATTTATCTGGATAATGAGAACTTCTTGTAATTAGTCACTTAAATTCCACAGGTTAATTTTTACAGCCTGCCACGAGAAATAAAAACATAAAACCTTGTGCTGGAGAAATATTTATCTTGAACAGGGAAGTCATGCTGCTTTACCAAAGAGCCTTGGCCTTTCAAGTCAATAGCTGATCTCAGTGAGAGCTGGAATGATGTAATTGAGATCACAGACTTGCTCGTGGGCTCACAGTCAGACAGCAAAAATTAAAGACTGCAAATTATTCTTAACATTTAATTAATTCATAGTATTCCAAATACTTAGAGGCAATAGTGATTATTCCAAACTCTTAATGAATTAGTGATGGCAAATCTCTACCCTGTGGTTAATGTGTTGCTAATGTTCTCCTGCTGTTATAGCCTTTAATTCACCAAAGCAGCAGGAAAGGTGTCTGTACAAGCAGCCAAAGTCTTGCCTCCAGGTTAAACTCTCTCAACAGACTGAAAGGCTGGGGGAGGCTCTCACACCAGCTAGGTGGGACAGAAACTCTTCTCATTTAATGACAGGTGAAACAATAATCTTCACTGCCCTCTGGGAGCAGGGCAGGTAGAAACCTCAGTGTTCCCACCTGTTGGTGGCACCCATGCAGACACATCCCACAGCAGACTCCCTGCTCCTGAAGAAGTGTCACTGACACAGCCATGGCAGTCCAGCAAGGATCCCTACAACAACTGAGGGCTTCTAGCCCATGGTATCAGCAGGATGAGCTCCCACAGGCAATGGAAAATGGCATGCATGACTGGGTTAAGCAGCAGCTGCTCAGCTTTGTAAGGAAGTAAGATAAAACATGGGAAATAAGTAGAAGGAAAAAGAAGTTGAATGGGACCTAGAGAAAATTAAGCTTCAAGTCTTCTTCCTGAAAGACTGCTGTCTTGCCACTCTTTCCTCCATTATCCACTGCTTATTCTTTTTATCATTTTCCTTTATATTGAAAGTCTTTTTTAGGTTAGTATGCACAGAAAACTTGAACTGTTTCTGAAAGTGGGGTATCTAAAAATGAAGAATTTCACCTGACTATAACCAAACCTTTGGGGTAAAAAAAATTTAAAAGTAAGTGTCCCAGAGAGAGTATTTTTCCAAATGCTCAGCATCCTAATTAAATCATCTTGTCTCAACTAAGAGAGCTTCAAAACCTCCTGGCTGGAAGTGTTAAACAGATCTTTTCCAGACTAACATTTAACAAAAGATAAATCATTCCCTCTCTACTGGACAGAAACAGAACAAGAGAAACTGTAGAGAGAAGTGGTCTGTAGAAGTAATATATTCACATACAGACTACAAAGACAATTTATCAAAAAGGCTTTCCTCACAAAACCTGAGAAGCTGTGTGAGAGTCCAAGGTAGTCTCATTACACCTTTTTGTGATGTCAGAATCACAGCAGGATTGAATTACTGCAAAATTTGTTACCTTTAGAGATTACCTCTCACCAAAAATTTATGTGGCGATTCTCCATACAGAGGACTCTATAACTCACCTGCCCTAAACAGAAATGCAATTCAGTCCTTTGTATCACAGTATAAGAAATCTGACACTCATCTGAGATTACAAAGGATGAATTGACTTTACTGTCCTCCCTACACATAATAGGTGCTGACCATTTTTCCAGGACATATATACATGCCTGCAGATCCCCTGAAAAAGAAACAATTATCTGTTGCTGCCTTGCACATAAATATATTGTGCAGAATGCACAATATGCACTGGGACAGTGAAATGGTTAAAGCATTCCAAGTATGTGCTTGGGAGCAGGAAAGGGGTGGTCACTGCTAACTGTCAGTATACTTGGATCTCCCAAGCCTCCTGGTTCTAATATGCTGCTGGGAGGCATGGAAAGCAGCTTGCAGTCAGTTGCTGTAGTCAAGAGTCCAAGTTATTGGTGTGCAAACACTACTCCTGTGACTATGGAATTTTATTCATTTGTACAGGTACAGATAGTAGCTAGAGAGACCACAGGGAAAGGGACTCAACCAGTTTTATAGTAGTCCTTAACTGCATTTGTATTAACTTCTACCTGCCACTAATCACTGACCTTTTAAATACATCTAGGGTGACGCGTTTCCAAAAAATGGTGGAAGTTATTTCTAGGATAATCCCATGGATCAATTTGATTAATATTACAGTGATTTTCCCCCTGTGTTTGCTTTCTATAATGAAGAACATTAAAAAAGTTTTTTATTCTTTCAGACAAGTGGGAAGGACTTTTAAAGAAAAATCAACTACATTTTCATCTGCAAAGGATTAATAAGGTTTTGGGTGTGGGAGATGGTATTTCCCTTCAGTTCTACCAAGGTCTGCCATATCAATCCCACTGCTTTGCAGGTTGCAGTAAAACTGCATTTTTTTTCAGCTGCATGTGGATTCATGCTCCTAGAGCAGATACACAATGCAGAGGTATTAGCTGTGCTGAGCACTGGCTGCAAAGATGCTCACCACTCCTCAAGCTGTTTTCCTGTGTGACTTGATCATCTGTGGGGTTATTGCCCCAGGAAGCTGGAATAGCTGGTAGGAAGTTGCTATTGGATTACACAGCAACCTTGATCATATTTTTTCCTTCAGATTTTAGTTTTGCTTTGATTTTATGATGTCTGCATGTGACTGCTGCTGGTCTCAGGTCTGCTAACACTATTTTGTTTGGCAACAGGTAAATGACATTCCCAGATTCCTTGGCCAGACCACAGGCTTCCTTGGGCTTCTCCAGAAGCTCTGGCCATCTCCTGAAGTGTGTCAGCAGATACAGGCTCAGCAGGTTGGCAGTAAGCAGATTTGAGCACTATTCAGGCCTACTAAGCAGAGATGAAGAGACTAGATTGCATTTTTGATTATGCCAGTAACCACTGGTGAAGCACGAACTTCCCAATCTGCAGCCACATTGCTACCTTGCTAGCAAATTTAGGGAAGTGGATATTCCCACAAAGTGTTGAATGGATCTTCTAAAGCATATCATCAATGTAAAAACTTCAGAATTATGTAGTACACGTGACAAACCAGCAGACATGCTAATTTGGCCATTAACATACTGGGCTAAATGCTCTACACAGACCGAAGTTAATGGACACTCTTGAGAAGTTTCTTAACTCCCTCTGAGCCTTATATATGAGGACTGACTGACTAGTAAGAATGCATATGGTCAGGGATAAAATCAGTTACCCCCCCAACAACACTGTGTGGAAGAACACCATATTATTATCACTGCCCAAATGAAGCTGCTGCTTCTCTCAGGAGGAGTTTGAGCATGTGGAGCTAGAAGACTGCAAGCTGCTGGGTACAGCTGCTGAACACCAATGCAGCAGCTTCTCCCTTTGCTAGGCAATGATTATGCCATTCCCTTTGCAGAAAGGAGGGCAGCACAAAGCATGAGAGAAAGTAGAACAAGACAGATAACGGAAATTTTGGGCATGTTTTGAACGTCGACTGATTTCATTATTACGGCAGATGGGATTGTTTGAGGCAGCCATTAGAAGTGCGCTGGGAATGAGTGTTGGGAATGAGTTAGCATGGATGCACAGTAATGTAGCGTGATGGAATCAGCACACGGACAGTCGCTCCACTGCTTTCGACTTCTCTCAACTGCTCACGTGTGGAGTCAGTCGGACAGGCTCAGGCTCAGGAGCTCCTTTGAAGGGACCCTCTCCAGGAAGACTATTTTTGTAAACTCAGCACCGAGTCCAACCATTTACATCTGCGCTGTTAAATCTCACATGAGACAACAATGTGCATTTCAACAATCCCTTTGTGCCTTCAGCTTGTTCCACCCCACTTTTATACCTACGACCCATTGTGCTCTCTCACAATGATTACTATTTAATAGAACTGAAAGGTTTGCAAAACTCAAGGAAAGCACAGCACGCTGTAATGGTTTTTGCAGCCTTTGCCATTGGAATGGTCTGTGTGTGCTGCAAACTAACCTGACTGCAGGATATTTCAATCCGATG
Source organism: Ifrita kowaldi (assembly GCA_013398055.1). Classification (NCBI taxonomy): domain Eukaryota; kingdom Metazoa; phylum Chordata; class Aves; order Passeriformes; family Cinclosomatidae; genus Ifrita; species Ifrita kowaldi. The sequence goes on from VZRS01009566.1 coordinate 92,159, forward strand.
CATCCCATAGGAGAAATCATCGTTGAAAGTAATTGCATCAGGACTGATCACATCATAAAAGGAAGGCCAACCTGGAAAAGAGGAACAAGATAGGTAAAAAAGAGGGTGTCTTTGTGGCAGACAGCATTGCATAAAGCAGGACAGAATCATACTTCAAAAAATGTTTATCTCACTCCAAAGCATGGAAATAATGAAATGGAGATTTTTTATTCTAAATCACTTAGGTACTTCGGAAAACTTCCCCGCCAAATACAAAGTTGTTTACAGAAAAGGAGTAATGTTGACACTAGCTGCCCAACTTCCATCTCCACAGGGATTCCTGCACTCCACCGTAAGCAGCAATAGCAGTTTAGCTCAGGGACAAAGGTCCCAGGTAAGCCAATTCAGCTTTAAACAGCAGTTAAAAAAACCCCACAAATTCCACCCTGAAGACAAGCAGCAAGGCATTACGGAACACAAATGCTTTCGCTTTTGCAATATAAAGGTACTTAAAAAAAAGAGTTGGTAAATTGCAATTTGGAGCCCCAAAACATGCCTTAACCTTTGCCTTCACCAAGGCAAACCCCAAAAGGATGTGTGCAGACACACAATAGAGGCAGTGAGATGATTATTACTGTGTCTCATGTCAAAACAGTAACGAGTGCTTCAGATCAGACATGGACAGGTGGAATCATAACTATGCCTATATTAGACACTAGTGGATAATCTGCATGTGATCTGCATGCAGGATAAAACAACTGCACTCACTAATGCACATGTTCAATGCAGCTGATAGCTGAGCACTGAGCTGCATGACCTGACACAGATGATGATGAGATGTGTACCTGACCTACCAGTAATGGCCACTCACCAAAATAATGACCTTCCAGTCTTTAACTATTCCATGCTAACTCTCCCCCTCTCCACAGGTAAACAACCAGGCAGGTCTATTTGGTGACCCAGAAGAGACCCAATACACAGTAACTTTTCAGCCACTACTCAAAAGCCATCATAATGCTCCATTTCCTGAAGCAGGGCTCCCACATAAGCACCTGGCAGGCTTTAAGGTCATGTCAGCATCTACCAGTGGCCATCTGAAGTCTCACCAGCTCTCTGTCCTTCTCATTCAGTCTCTTGCCAAATAAAACATGCACGGGCAGCTCTTGCTCTTGCCCTGCATTGCACATATGCCCAGGAATAGAGAATTTTCTAGTTTCTTCTCCTAATATCTGTTAAGCATTTGCTACTGATGATTTCATAAAATGACTTGCAATAAGCTATTAAGAAACACAGCAGCAGCTGTGAATCACTGCATGCAGATGAATAAAGGATGCATACAGCTTTCCAGAAGAAAAGTGAGTATAATTTTCTGTACAGTAAAAGGAGATGTGGAAGCTATCAACATTTCTGAATGCGGGTAGAGAAAATGTGTAAACTGGAAAAAGATCCATATGTCTTCAGTTGTATCTTACATTATTAAATATGGAAGAACATTTATTAGGATGTAAGCATAACAAGCATATTTTTTTAAACAAAGAAATGCTCAGAAATGCGTTTCTCCTCCTTTTTGGAACACACATATAGCAGCACTTCTAAGCTACCTGAAGGCATTGCAAGCCACAAGTCCTATGCTCTCAAGGTGCCTACTACCACCACAAGTGTTTCCACGCCAGAACTCACTGCAGAAATAAGAAGAGTCGTCCCCCTCTCCCCAGTTATTACAAATGAAAGAGTTACAGACAGCAGGCAGACTGAGGAGCAAGAACCCTGAACGGGGAAAATATCCCACAAGACAGGAACTCAAACAATGCAGCAATGATAACTGTAAAAAAACAATTTATAAATTCTTCCCCTCATGCAAAATGTTGCTGTCAAACAACTACCTTCACAAACAGAAAAGGAGTAAACATATGACAAGTTTTGTAAAAGGGGTTATCCTGTTGACAGAAAAATTGATGTCTCCTAATTGGTGGCTCCTTTCCAACACCATTTGTCATCTTCTTAGCTGGGCCTCTGTGTAATGAAAATTGAGGCCTTACACAAAGCTACTCAGAATATTTTTAATGAAGCCTTTTTTGTTTTTTTTAAATAATTTTGCAAAGCAGACATACCAGTTTGCCCTTGTGTGATGGCAGAGGAGTTTCAAAGAGAGAGCTCTTTGGAACAATCAACTGTCTGATCATGTGAAAGCCTTTAGAGAAGGCAAACTTCAGGGCTGCAGAAATTCTCAAAGAAAACCATGCCTCCTTCATTATAGCAATAAGGGGGAAGCTTCAAAGACTGCAACAAAGAGATTGAAGCAATCTGTGTCTTGCTGAGAAAATTATCTTGTGAGAAGAGTTTGAAGGAGATGTGTTTATGTCAGCTTTGACATTAAGAAAGACCATCCATCCTTCTTGCTCCGGACTTCTCCTTTTGGTCTTCCCATTCACCAGAGAAAAATTATTTGCTTTGGATGCACTCCACGCACTTTTGAAAAATGAAGTCATCTGAAAGCAATATAAACAGGCAAGCTTCTCCTAAAGTAGTCTTTGTACCCAACTGGAGTGACTTCAGATTAGACTGTCAGTTCATGCTACATGTGTTCCAAAGGCTCCACCACTGTCACATATGGTCCCCAAGAGAAGGACTAGGAAACAGACCTCGACAGTGTGTACTTTTAACTCCCTGCCAAGCCATCTCTTCTTGAGTAATATGGCGGGCCAGACACCAGCATTCCCAAGACAAACCACTAACTCCGTGAGGGTTAACTGAAAACTGAGAAAACCTTGGAACAGAAAAGGTCCTGAAGGGCACAGTGAGACACACTGTCACTCTGTTGACCTTGAGAGGAAGATGAGTGAATTGCTCATTGAGTTGATGAGCCAGACTCACCAGAAAATCAATCCCCTTTTGCGGTCTCATTTCCTCTCCTGCGCTAGAGTGGAAAACCCATCTGATAGTTTGCTAAGCCTTCTCGCACCATTTTGGCTACTTCAAAAGCTGCCAGGAAAAAGCTGTAGCAGCAGTAGTCTGCTTGCCTGCATATCAGGCAACTCCCAGAGGTGTAGAAAGCCAGCCATAAACTCTCTGTCTGTATGCGGAAAATGTCCCAGCAGTGGCCTCCACTTTGCAGGCCCCAGGCCACTTCACCTATGTCCCTGGCTGCAGCCCCTCCACTCCTGCCCTCCTGCCTCCTTCCTGCTGCAAGGCTGCAAAATGGCTGGCTACCTCTACATTTTAGGCTGCTCTTAGCTGCGCATTAAATCTTCAGCCCACCTTTGAAGGCTATCTGGCTACTTGTTAAGGGCATTTTCCTGTAGAGATAGGGGTGAAGATTACCATTTTGGATCTCCTGTGCTTCTGCTAAGCTGAGAGAAACAGTAACCCTTAGCACTGCAGAGGCTGAGCACTGGTGGAGACCCTTTGGTTCCAAGACTCGACCCTCCTTGGGTGATGGCCTTCTGTCAAGCCTAGCCCACATCTGATGGGCAGCAGGAGCCAGGCCATTGTCTTTTGAAGGAGGTAAAACATACCAGCTAGGAAGAAATAGCCTCTGGAGGAAAGGGGCAAAGGGTAATTGCAAGAGACAAGATGAGGGTGGGAGGAGCTTCCCAGATGAATGAACAACTTCAAATGACATTCACATTTTTGTGTGTGTGAACAGCAGCTAAGTTTTGTGAATACATTTATCCTTGAATGTAAAGTTTAGTTTGAGGGGCAGTATGACACAGTAATGACCAGCAATTTTTATTGCATTATAGACATTTAAAACGGGTTCATTCTTAGATTCACAGCCACTTTGCACCACCCTGGCAATATAATCAGGCTTTAAAATAGGAGACCATTGTGTTTGTGTTCACTCCAACCCTTTGCACGGGAGTCAGGCCGCTGTGTCCTAAGGGCCAGTTTCTGCTAAGTTAATAAGCAAGCCACAGAGATGAATAGTTTTTCAAATACAGTAATTATCATTTCTTGGATCTAAAATACACTAAATAAAGCAATGAAACTTTCTTCTGTCAAGTATTTAAGTGAAAAACACGTGTAAACTGAGTATTAGTGACAGATCTTTTCTGCTCCATCCTGCATGAGTAACAGAGAGGATCTTACACTGCTGGGTGTCACACATATTGAGTCATGTCCTGTTCTCTCTCTTTCTAGGACATCCCCCAAATATTTTGTAAAAGCTGTGCAGCATTTCTAAAATTCAGTCCACATGCCCTCGCCAAAACTGTATCTTTTGTTTTCCATAATGGTCCCTCTTCTGGCAAAGAGGAGACAGTGGTTTATGCCTCTTCATCAAAGAATGCTTTCTTTCCTGGCACTGGGCAGCAACACAGAAGGACAGGGAGGAAAAGAAATGTTGAGTTTGGTAACCAATGCTGGATGCTGCTTTTGCCACTCTGGGGAGAGGGCTTCAAATCATTCAAAAGAAGCATCTTCTTTCTACTTTCAGACCTCCTATTCCAGGTACCTGATTGAGTGTGTATTACTAATAAGCCACCCACGGCGGGCACTTATACACGCAGCTGGCATGAGGTGGGTACCAGGACAACACAGCTGCAAGCACACAGCAGTCCCAGAGAGGTGACAAACTGAACAATCAGAGATGCCAGAGTAATTACAGTGCCAGAGGAAGGCAGCAACAGCAAACAGTGTGCCCATAGTCTAGCCCCCTCTTTTGTGTTCCTGATACAAATATGAAACACCAGCAGGAGTAGGTTGCTTCTTTCACATTAACCCAGGAAGCTCTAAAGTCCCTTATCATGTGGGCTACTCCAGGATTCTTTCTTGGGGCAATGCGGACCTCATGCAAAAAAAAGAAAGACATTTTGTTCCCATAAGCTTTTGGAAAACAGTCCAGCTGCTGATTGATTGATCAATTTTAGAAGAATTCAAACCTCCCTCAGTTTTGCAAGTCTGCACACATTTTATTGTAGTTAGATCTCCAACTTCCTAGGAGATGGAAACAAGCACTTAGACATCAAACCATTAGAATGTGCGTCTATAATTATTTGCAGAAGTGAAATGTCAGGATGCTTTTGAAAATCAGCCCTGCTAGGCTATTTTTTCCCTATTCTGAACTAATATGCCTTTTGACATTGTTTTGAACAGCACAACTGCAATCCCAAAACATGTAATGCTGTGACATTATTCCTGTTTCATACACCTGCCGACTGGAGACCTCCAGTTTTTCAGTAACTGTGATGTCTGTAGTTGTTTTTCATTTTAGATCCCAAGGAGATTAAATTCAACCTGCATTTTATCATTCTTTGTTGTAATTATTCCAAGCATTTACTTCAGTGAGTTATTTACAGATGGAGAAGTAGGGGGAGATGGAAGATGTTAGAACTACCAAATGGCACCAGATGGAAAAGAGGACCTTGACCTGAAAAATACCTTGTTTCTCTGATGTGCTGTATTTTTAGAATTCTGATTCCCTTTTAACCTAATGCGGATTAATGAAAACTCAAAGGCTTTTTAAGGTAGAGTCTCATCATTTATCTTCACTGAGAAGCCATGTCTGTGTAAAAACATAAAGCGTATTAGGATTAAAAAAAAAAAGGTAATAAAGCTTGTGCTTTGAAACTGCTGTAAAGCTGAAGGGCCTTCACTTTTTTCTTTCTCAGAGGTTTATTGAAACAGAATCTGAAAGACATAGGCATCCACAGCTGTAACTTCTCACATAAAAGTTTAATGTAGAACTACAAAGTGACATGTTGCTATTAAGTAGGATGCCTGTACAGATATAGGGCTTTTTTTTGGCTAGCACAGAACATCCTGCATTATTTTTCATAATACCTCCATGATGATGAATGAATAATGAATATTCTTACTAAAAATTATTTCACTATCAGGTAACACTTCTTTCTGTGGAGGTTCACGTAATTTACCCAAATGTAGCTAGAAACAGAATCAGGCACTGAAACATTCTTGTTCACCAGCAAACAGATTTACATTAGATATGTATTCCAATGGGGGGGGAAAAAAAAAAGAAAAAAAAAAGAAAAAAAAAAGCCATTCCTTTCCAGCACCATCCAGACACAAGAAGGAAAACACGGTACTGTTTTTCAGCAGACCATGCCAAAAGAGCATCAGAGGGGTAGCTAGGCAGGGGTTAAAGGGAACAACACAAAGACAAAATGAAGCTTAATTTTGGAAGAAAAAGTAAAGAAAGAGCTTCTCTGTAACACTACCTGTCTTTAACAGCAAAGTTGGGCTATTGCAGCAGGCAAATACCATGCTGGCAGAACAGTGTGGGAAGGGAATTTTTCAAAACAACTGAATAATAGCAGCTTTTCTAATAGCAGCTTTTATGAGACAATAGTCATCTGTTTTTTCCTTTATGTTTCTCACTTGGAAAATAAAAAAAAAGTGAAAGCCATGAATAAAGGTGGTATTTGTTTTCTTCCTTTACAGCACTCTGAGCATCCAAACAACTTACACTGAAACAGCATATGCAACCCAGATTTATTTTGTTGTTAGTGGGAGGAGGTTATATTTGTTTAAAATGATTATTAAGGGACATCTGAAATTTAGCGTCTACAATTTCATTTGACATCTGAATTTTTCAGAACAAGAGTGCCCCTGATGTCTCTTGAGCAATAAAAGCATGGGGCCTGCTCTCTTTAGCAATTAATAACTGTATCACGACACTGCTCTTGCCCTAGCTGCTTCCTTTGTGCTTTCACTGTGATCTAAAATGCTGATAAATACAAGCTGGTTCTCTTGAACCTTCCTCTGTAATATTTGGCATCTTGAATGTACAAGCTGCTGCTAAAAACTACAGGTAGGCAGGAGCTGGGATCTTCCTACTGTCTGCTTACAAAGATTGAGTTACTAATGGTTTCTTTCTTGGTTCAGGTTCAACAAAACTACTGAACCTAACTCACTTCCTCCCAAAGGACAGCTTTCTCCCCTCATCTGAACAGTGTCTCTTGTTACTTTAAATCACGGCTAATGTTTTTAAAAATATATCTTACACATAAGTCAGCTGTAGATCTTCAGCATCAAAGGAGCCAAACAGAACTGTGTGAAGCAGTGTAACCTTAAGCTATAATTTTAAAATGCCATCAAGAAATCTCTCAAATAGTTTTTAAAATTTACTGTTGACCTAATAACCTCAGTCCAAAGCATTCGACTTCGAATAGTTGGTTTTGTTTTTCCTCCAGAAGCAGTATTGGTAAAACAAATTTTTATATTGCAAAATATCTTGAAATTGGTATACCGAAGAGTTATCTGTGCAACTCACTAAAATAGCTAAAGATTTCATATAGGATGAGTAAATCAGGATAGCAGTAGAGCTGGCTGGCCTTACGATGGAAGTGATTTGATAAAATTGGAATCCTAATGCAGTATGTTCACAGAGAAAGTTAAAAAAAACCCAGCAAATGCAACCTTGTAATAATCAACATCTGGCACTGAAATGAACAGCAGTCACAGATGAAATACATATTTGAAAAATTTTTCATGGGGTCTTTCAAGTAATGAACATCCTCAAATTGTTTGTAGAAATCTTTTCCTTTTCGTATTGTTATGCATGTCTGGGAAATAAAGTTTGTAAAGAACAGCCAGAACTCAGCCGCACACTTAAACTGTAACTACAGAAGTGATGGAATTAATTTTAATTCCAAAAACCCCCAAAGCCTGTACTGTCTTCCTTTTGGAGCTATATTCCTTCTATGAACCTCTTTCAACAGTTCCTCCGGTACTGAGTGCTCTAGCAGACAAGCACCCTCCCCATTTCAGCTGGACAAACAGGTTCTCATCTCAGCTGTAAAGTTCTGAAACAAGGATAAGAGTTACCACACTGATTAAAACAAACAAAACCCCCCAAAACAACAACAACAAAAAGAAAAGACAAAGACTCCCTTTCTTCTGTTTACTTTATTAAAGGAGATGTCTAGGTGAGGGAACTTGGTCACAACTAAAAATGGATGTAATTTTCTTGGCCATGAAGGAAAGCTTTTGTCAGGATTTGGGCAAAATCTGGGGCAGTTAGCTGATGGTAATGTCTGCCAAAGATTGACAGAATAGAACACTGAAAGCAGGGTGAAGACAGAGCTCCAAACCACCAGGTCTGTAAGGGCCCTTTGGTGACAGGACAAGACTCTGCAGGAGGAGAATATGGAGAGGTGAAGTATGGCTCCTTCTCATGCCACCATGGAGAGCAAAACCCTTCTCTTTGCCTAACACTACAGCTTATCCACAAAGCTAGTGCTTAAGATTGATACATTTCTAGACCAGGATTTTTATCACACTGCAGGAACATCCCACCATGAACTACATGCTGATCAAGCCCTGCAAAGAACCTAGCCCTGAAGCCCTGCTTCTGACGGGAAGTGCAAGATCTACTCACTGCAGTTTTATGCAGACATCTGAGGTACTTCTGCCATCCTGGGCCTCAGGGTAACTTTACATTACCCTCTGCCTAAGACTTTGTCTCTGCAACATACAACTGAACACTATGCTGCATGCATAAAAGAATGCAAAAGCTACAGGCACTACGTAAAATCCTAAAAGAAGAAAAGAAATTAATGATTTGCAAGGTTCGATTTTTTTTTTTAGGTTTTTTTTGCTGTTGGGTTTGGGGGAGGTTTAAATCTTTTTAACAACATTTTATGCACACAAAAAGAGGTAAGTAATAATGCTTACTAGAAAATAAAGACCTTTCTTCACAGAAAACCCTGGCAAAAACAGCATACATGTGCACACACACTCACACACACTCCTTTTAAGTTTTCTGTAGGAAACATTGTACTCTGAAAACTTGCAAAACCTGTAAGTATTGAAATTGAAAAGTTAATATTTCTGATTGTAATGTTCACCTTTTGTTTTCTGTTACAGTTTCTAAAGCAAAGCATGCCCTTTCTCCTAAACACCACGTTTTCTTTCAAGGTTTTCAAAGGAAACCGCTCCACAGCCACACTATGTCATTAGCAATATAGTCCATGGAAAGAAACAGTAAAGTAGTTAAAGTCAATCTCATGAGGAGATGCTCTCCTTTAATGCTTTGCCGGGGGAAGCCCAGCTTGCCTCCTGAATATCCCAAAGACTGAGCAAGCATTAACATGAATATGGCTGCTGCACAGGTCAGCTCAGGTCTCTTACTCACTACTGTGCCTGTGCTATTCCTTTCATGACTGCATCTTTTATGTCTTCTTTTTCTTCTCCATTAGCCTCCTATTATATTTTTTACTCAAATAAATAATTTAAACAAAACAGAAGTGGCATACATGAAGTGTTCAAGACCTGAAAGCCATTTCCAAGGTAAGCTATGAGCATTTGTAATTAGGCACAGTGCAAATGCTCACAGCGGAAATCAGCTATACTCACTACATGTTTTTGCAGACAAATAATATTGGCTTATAAGCATTCAACTCACTTCAGGGTCTTGCTTTCTTTCACGCTACTCTAGGTAANCGGCGGCTGCCGCCTCCGGGCGGGGGGAGCCCGGGAGGCCCGGCACAGCGCATGGCCGTGTTCTTGTCTCCACCTGCCGATTCCCTAAGCGAATGAGCGAATGTACCCGGGGGAAGCAACCTCACGGCTAGACACACAGACAGACAGACAGACNGGAGGTTTAAATCTTTTTAACAACATTTTATGCACACAAAAAGAGGTAAGTAATAATGCTTACTAGAAAATAAAGACCTTTCTTCACAGAAAACCCTGGCAAAAACAGCATACATGTGCACACACACTCACACACACTCCTTTTAAGTTTTCTGTAGGAAACATTGTACTCTGAAAACTTGCAAAACCTGTAAGTATTGAAATTGAAAAGTTAATATTTCTGATTGTAATGTTCACCTTTTGTTTTCTGTTACAGTTTCTAAAGCAAAGCATGCCCTTTCTCCTAAACACCACGTTTTCTTTCAAGGTTTTCAAAGGAAACCGCTCCACAGCCACACTATGTCATTAGCAATATAGTCCATGGAAAGAAACAGTAAAGTAGTTAAAGTCAATCTCATGAGGAGATGCTCTCCTTTAATGCTTTGCCGGGGGAAGCCCAGCTTGCCTCCTGAATATCCCAAAGACTGAGCAAGCATTAACATGAATATGGCTGCTGCACAGGTCAGCTCAGGTCTCTTACTCACTACTGTGCCTGTGCTATTCCTTTCATGACTGCATCTTTTATGTCTTCTTTTTCTTCTCCATTAGCCTCCTATTATATTTTTTACTCAAATAAATAATTTAAACAAAACAGAAGTGGCATACATGAAGTGTTCAAGACCTGAAAGCCATTTCCAAGGTAAGCTATGAGCATTTGTAATTAGGCACAGTGCAAATGCTCACAGCGGAAATCAGCTATACTCACTACATGTTTTTGCAGACAAATAATATTGGCTTATAAGCATTCAACTCACTTCAGGGTCTTGCTTTCTTTCACGCTACTCTAGGTAAAGAAATATGTACAAAGGAGCAATTTGCTTGGAAAAGAAACCTGTTGCAATAAATGAGAGGAGAAATAAAAGATATAGAGAATATTAGCAAAAGGAAATGGGTCCATATACAGGGGAAAACTGGAGAGGCAAGATGCTAAGGAGTGGACATGCAGCATAGTACGTATGAGGCATTCAAGTAATTCAAAGAAAACTCTCTACTCATGCGGATTTGCCTCCATTACATGGTGCTTCCCACAACACTAGGCTAACTGAAGTAGCTGCCATTCCCAGCATCAGCTATAGATGCTCTTTGGATACTCTTGTCTAACGCTGATGGCTGCTCAGTATGTGTGTTTCCCTGGGCTTCCTCCTCTGGGCCACGCTGATGTCCCACTGCCCAGCGGTGCCGGCGCTCCGACCCCACTGCTGTGCACGGGCCAGCGCCCAGGACGCGCAGCCTCGCCGCCGCTGTCCGTGGGCGCTGNGTCGGTGGTCATACCGCCATGTTTCAGGGCTGTCCCTGCGCAGTCAAACACCGTGACCCGGGCGAGGAGACAAGACAACGAAACGGCAAGGGGTGACCAGCTTATTTTCCGCTTTCCCTCCTCAGACTCTGGAAGAAAGGCAGGTTGCCACTCCGCCGCCTGTTTCCTCCTCGTCAGCGCCATTCATCGGTACCGCCGAACCCCGGTGACCCAGGGCCGTCGTTCCGCGCCGAGAGGGCAGCGAAGGCAGGCAAGCCCCTGTGCAAGCAGCCGAGTTGGCACTACAATCACTCGGTGCATTTCTGAAGCTCACATGTCAAAAAGCATCACCTTCAATGCACTGACCCCTTCAAAAGAAGCACACACCAGGGCTCCAGCCTAACCTGACTCTCACCCTCCTCAGAAAGGACTGAAAAAAAAAGATAGGGAAGGGATATACAAAGGCATTTCTCATCAACTGCTAAATGGCCTGATATATCCGTAACCTCAGCTTCTCTGCTTTATAGCAGGAGTGATGAAAACCTGATGGGACAACATGCAGGCTGCACTTTGAGTCACTGGGGTGCATTTTTGGAATTGGACAAATATTCTGAAGTGGACACCTGGGAAGGGCATGGGCAGCAACGCGAAATACTTTCCTTCAGGAAAGGAAGAGTTTAAAAATATTAAGAAACGTTTCTGACTACAATTTTAAGAGGTGAAGTGCTGGCACGGATCAGTTTTCCTGAAAAGCAGGGATCGGGCTTAGAGCTGGCTCCTGATCTGCTGTTTGAAAACCTCAAAAGCAGAGCAATATAGACAACAGCTTCTTCAAGGAGTCCAGCTGAAACTACAAAGACATAAAATTCCAGTCAGACACAGGAAATTCTTGGGGCAATTCAAGAATTTTATGAGTCAGAAGATAAAAATCCCTCTGAATACCTAACTAAACTAATCTAATGAAGTAGTCACCAGGAAAGGAGTGTGATGAATCTGCATGTCAGGAAGGACAAATTTAAACAAACAGGAAACTGAACAACCTGAAGTTGTTTTTATTTTTACTCCCTGTGCCCTGCTTCTTTTACTTTTTTTTTAGGTGCAAACTGTGTTGATGGCTGCAGAAGCTGAGGAGACATTTTCATTTTAGAGGAAGTCTCAATTTAAAAGAACTAATTACCTGGCTTCCTTTTGAAAAGATGGTAATTTGTTTATTTGTGATTTATTATTTGCACTATTGTAGACCCTTCAGGGCCAAGTGCAGTTGGCCACTGACCATTGCAAAGGAATGAAGGGAAAATCATTGATACAAAGTTTATAACCTAAGATTTAGCTTTTCCCCTGGCAAGCAGAAGTGAAGCTAAATGCTTCCTATGAGGTATTTTACCCATGCTAGTAACTAGAGGGTTCATTCCTAAATGATAGCTACACCTGGTCCACTTCATATTGAGGTGCATGCTTAGATTTTGACATAGAAAAGTTGACAGAGACATTTCCAGAGAGATCCTCATGCCCACAAAGGCCTAAACTTTAGGTAAATGGAATTTTAAGACCGTCTGTGTGAAACAATATTGTACAGAATGTTACCTCCTCTGTGCTATGGAGCTATACATTGTCTAGACTCAAAAAAGAAGGGGTTTACAACTTTATAGTATTGCATCCCAAGTGCCTTTTGTCAGGAGTGAGGAGCTTTTTCAGTTTATGACATTTTCATTTAAAATTCTCTCATTTAGGAAATGAAATTTTAGTAAATTGCACTTTGCAACAATCATGTTAGAATTGCTAAAATTACAAAGATCAATACTATTCTCATGATGTTGCTTCTGTACTAAAATTGAGTTTGCATTAAAACCCTTTTGTTATCTCAGGTTTGCCTCAGCTTCAAGGAAGTAAACCTACAGAGAAGCCAGAATTTTTTGCTTGATTCAGTGAGGTCTGTGATTTCAAATGTCTTCATTCCAGAAGAGAGAAAAAGGAAAATTCTCTCTAAACAAGATTTCCTCCACAATGGGTCTTGGGTTGACTAAAATGTTTCATTATACAAAGAGTTCATTATATGAGAATAAAAAGATTATATTTTAATTGTGATTTTCCCCCTTCATTTTATATTTCATACTAAAAATTTGAGATAAGAAGTTGTGCTGAAATAATTTTGAGATGAAAAATGAAACCTTCTTCCTCAAAAGACAAGCCACTGTTCTCTCAGCTTCCACAGTCTGATGCTCTGCAGTAGACAATATGTTAGGCATAGGTTGAACTGACGGCAAACTGCTTTTATATAAATTTAGAGCACTTCTTAGTTTTCTATCTGAACTGCCTGTCTGGATCCTCCTATTTGGGGTTGATTCTGGACTCCACTTAAAATACTAGTTGTTTATATTAAACAGACAAGAGAATGTGTGATGTATTTTAACTGTCAAAAGTGTTGTGAACAGCAGCAGCTGGAAGAGATGTTTAATTCACTCCGTTACCCCCCAGCCTTTTAGAATCCTGTATCAGCAGCTATATCTTAGTCTTGCAGGCAAAGAAAACAGGATATGAAGGGTTTGGTAGCACTGCAAAGCTTATTCTACAGGGGAGAAAACCAAAGGGGCATTCAAAAGCCATAACATTGCCATTATTACATCAAAATAGAGTATGACTAAATCTACAACAGTATTGATGCATCTGTGAAAGCTGTGCACGTTTTTGTGTGGAACAGTTCACACATCATGGCTTGTTTCTTGTGCTGGTTTACTCACACTTAGCTGATGCCAGAGATATGATGCAGGTAGTGATGGGAGATACCACTTGAACTATTCGCTATGTGATACTCCTAAAAAAAATACTCTTAAATCTTCTGGACATGTGGTCAGCGGCTTGTGTGAAGCTGTGAGTAAGAATAAGTTTCTGTCCCTGCACAATTTATTCTCACAGGGCATCTCAGACACATGCTTGGGACAGTTCCCCCCCCATAACTGTTGCAGCATAAGCTTGTGCTGGGACCAGTGGAGCCCGAAACAAGCATAGGAGTTGTTCCTTAAGAGAGAGTAATAAAGGCCTTGCTAAGTATCAGGATCAAGTTGTTTTCAACATTTATAAAAACTTCAAATTTTCAAAAGCAGAAAAGCATCCAACCACATTTATACTGTTTTGTGTATTTCCTTGAGAAAACCTTCTAAGTACAACATCAAATTAGCTGCACATGGAAAAATGATCCTTCTAGTGTCTGAAAACATTTAGATAAAGAGATGCAGGAGCTTGTGCAAGCTGCTGTAGTGCAGGTTTTCTTGGTTTTTCAGGCCTGACTTCTGCCATGTGGTTTGGGGTCTTTTTTTTTTTTTAATGTCACATTTACAGAATGGATTTGGCACGCTCAGGAAAGGAGCACTGCTTTTGTTCATCCCATCAGTCTTTCGCTTGTCCAATTGCCACGGCTGTATTAGTAGGAAAAATAGACCTAACGAGGTGTAAAATAATGCTCTACATTCAAAACCAGCACTGTAGCTCATTTCACTTTAGTATTTACTCCAAAAGTAAACTCTGCTGAAACCTTGCATAAATAGCACCGAATGAGTTTGCAAGGTATTCTAAACTTACCAAAGCAAAGTCGATTAACACCTCATACACACAATTGTTTATTTGGTTCCCTACTACCAAAACTTCTGCCGAGAGAACCCTGGCATGAAGCAAGAGAGGAGATACATGTAGGGCAGGCTTGACTGGAAGAATTCTTAACAGAACAGCAGTTAGACAGCAGAAACATCATCCACTCCAAGACAGTAAGCAAGAATAGCTAAGTTGAAAAAGTACCTGGAGGTAGAGATTTTAATTATATTTTCCTTTGATTTAATGCTTTTTATGCCCTGTGTGTACCACTTCTCATTGTCAGCCCTTCCACTTTGTTTCTTCTATTCATTAGGTTTTTCTTACACTACTTCTTTCCTTTTCCACTTTAAAAGGCAGCAAACTGGGTGTTTGAGCTTCCTTTCAAGCAGTGTGTGCTTGGGAATGTGAAGTCAAGGAACTGTAGCCTTGATTTGCCCTTGGAAGGAGCTGTACAGAGACTTTGTTTAGGTTTGAGAGATGAGTTTGTGGTTCCTTCTTAAAGGGAAGTTGTACAAACACTCTCACCAGAGAAGGCAAAATACAAAATCCTGACAAGGGCTCAGTAGGAAATCTTCCATTAAAAACCCCTGATTTTTAAACAGAAGGAACATGAAACGCTTACTTGCTGGAAGCAAACTTTATCATAGGGATGTCTTTCACCAAAGACACACTCAGCGCAGAACAGTCGGTAACCTGCTACACAGGAGGTCCCATGGAGATACATGGGAGGCTTCTGTTCTAAACAACTTCAGATAGTCTCTATCCAAAGTGGAGAAGCTTTACAGGGCAGACTTAGGGGAAGGTGTCATAAGATGGCTGAAACAATCCATCAGCTTCTTGCCCTTCTCTTTCCCCTGCCCTCAGTTGTCTTAGTCCTGTGCTGCTTCCTCACTGTTTACCAGCTCAGGTTCTTATCCATTTGTGGGGAGAAAGTTTTATTCACTGAACCAGAAGAAAATTATTCAACTTTTTTTCTGAGCTAACAGAAACAAGCTCAATCAGTTAACTAAGAGGTTCAACAAGCACTAGAGGCAACACAAGGTGGAAGGTGAGAATGAATACAGAGCAAGGAGTGCAAGGATGACTTACTGTGATATCCCTGACTGATAAAAACTCTACTGTTAGAATAAACTAAACCTCTGAACTCAGCTTTGACACTACATCTGTGCACTAGTATCACAGAAACATGATTATAAGCTGACCACATAAACAACAGATTGGACTAAAAGGCTGCTTGAGGTCAGTGCCTTTATAATTCAAATAAGCCTGTAATCCTTCAGTTCCAAAGATCTCCTCTGTCTCAGCATTACAAAAGGCAAAGTATGTGAATTAAGAACTTAAATTACCTGGGCTATATCTTTTCACAGAAAGCAGGTAGCAAAGGATGCACTTTTCTGGAAAGGGACTGAAATACACTTTACGTTTCATTCCCTGAGCATGCTGTGAGCACTTAAAAAAACAGATAAGAAAAACTCAAAAGCTACAGTATGTCAGTTCCCAACCCTTTCTTAGGTATAACAAAGTCTAACCTTTGACACCAAGCTACTCCAGTACTGATCCAACACTATTCAACAAACTCAGACTTTTTTCTAAATACTACATAACGCCCCACAAGTACAACCTCTGTTTACTTAAGTTCTGAGTGGTCAAAGCGGATTTAGCAGCATTGCAACAATGGAAGTTGCAGGGACAGGGAAGGACTGGAATGCCAGAGGTTGCTGGGTCTTCCCTCTGTACCTTTCAAATGTTCATGAGATTGCAACCAAAATAACACATTTTGGCTGCAAAGCAGTCGTAGCCTTAGAAAAAAGTATGTGCTTTCACTTGCACAAAAGGGACTGTTCTAAGCCCAAACCTCCACTGAAATGTAAAGGGTGTCTAGTACCCTGATTGGTTTGCAGTCACACCAAAAATTTATGTGCTCTGTAACTTCTTCCCAGCTCCCCAGGGAACTGGGGAGCATACCCATGGTTTTAAATGCTAGTGCTGTAATTGTATCACTTCAGGTGTTCTCAATAGGATTCTTTCCTGTAAAGCAACTAAAGAGGTAAAATACTGCCCAAATCTGTGCAGGAAGAGAACGGAGCCAACAGCACTGTCAGTGGCTGACAAATGACTTGGTTCCCATGCCACAGGCAACAGCCATAAAGCAGCTCACTGAAAACCCAAACAAGCCTTGCAGCTTCCAGCATGTGGTGGTTTTAGCGTCAACCCACCACACGGCGTAAGAGCAACAACTAGAAGACCTGAGGACCTCTGATCCACGTTCCAAACCAGACTTTATACAGGTGCTTTCCTCCCTTGCAGGCAGCTTATTGACCTGTACAGGCCGTATCTGACATCAGCTTCAGAGCCTCACTTTCACCCTGATTAAAACTTTTGGCATGAAAGATGACAGTGCTTCATTTGTACACAGCACCATCCCACTGGTGTATTTTTGAGGGAGGAGGTGGAGTGGGGAGGAGACAGAGGCCACAGTAGCAAAACTTCCAATGTTCAACCTTTATTTTTCTGAGTTCAGCACCTCTATCACTAGGTATAATATTTGTTTCACACTGCTACTCTAACACATTTTTTAATCTACACCCTAAGAAATGTTAAGTCTAAAATACTTGTGAAACTATGAATTGTTTTCTAGAAAGGCCTGAAACAAAGTGATCACCCTTTGGAGAGCTGTTTGTGGAATGACTGATCATCTCTATTGTTAGCATTCCCAGGGGTCACAGAGGGGTTTAGCTGCATTGTACCAGGGCAGAATCCAAAAGAAAGGCTGTCACAGCCGGATGATTGTGCAATCTAGGAAACCAACCTGTGGGTACAGGTTATTAAGCATCCAATTAAATGGGGCTGAGTTTTAAGTTGATGGCAGGTTTGGGAATTTGGTTTTAGTTTCTTTCTACATGATAATAGTGCCTTAAACCAGAGTCTCTAGGTGTCTAGAAAACTTTCTGAAAAATTCTTAAATTTTGTAAAATATTTTGACTGGAAAAGTTGGAGAACTTAAGTAAAATCGAACAGCTCAACTGTTTTCCACTCTTCATTTTGCAAGCATATAGTGCAAGTCTTTGTTTGAATTGTTTCCTTTCCAATATCAACATATGTTAAAAATTCAGAGTGGTACATACCCTGCCCCAGTTCAATACATAGAGAAAAACCAAAATCTTTTCCTTCAGCTTGCCAAGTTAAAACAAACTTGCCTGGATACACAAGTCCCCAAACTTGTTTGCATATGCAAGTTTAGTCTCCAAATAAAAAATCTCACAGTTCTATCTCTGTCTGCCCCACTGTCTGGGACTAACCTTAGCATCCTCTGTTTGAACATTTTACCTCTTTCTACAGTAAGAACACATAGCAAAGACTTTGCATCCATCCAAATATGTAAACTGGGTGAGCAGGATGAGCAATAATTTTATAAGTAGCTTTGTACTAGCATATTTTTCTACTCTCCCTGTATTTAACAATATACTTTTCTGTGCTCATTCCATGTGACTATTTTTCTTATTTTTTTCTTCACTGATCTTTATTAGATCATTTAAATATTTGCATAGGCTTCAGTAAGTATCAGATTGTTTCCTGAGAGGGTAACATTCTTCACTCTTGCTTTGAATGTTTTTTAAATACCTGCTATCACTGCTGTAACTGTAATTCCCCATCATTCATTAATTTTAAAACAGACCTGCACAAATAAACCATATCATTGAACTAATGAGATATAGGTGGTAAGTTTCTGTAAATACAGCCTGAATTAAAGGTAGAATGTCTGCATAACTTAGATAATCTTATTCTTTACATTGCAGCGAAGATGACACTGCATGCCCTTCATCTATTAATCTTCATTAATTCAATGAACACTCTGCCTTATTCTTTCAGCTTCTTTAAAAGAGCACCTTTATGTTGTTAAATTTGAGGTAACATAGTCCCATCCAAATGTTAAAGTAGTACTGCAGGCTGTAATACATTTGATTACTTAGGCATTTTAGTATTACTGTCCATCTCCATCTGTGTGAGGTTTAACCCTGGCACTGGACAAGACAGTTTATGAAAACTAAAAAAGCCATGCAGGAACTATTGGCAGTGGAGTGAAAGAGAGATGCTGTTAGTGCTTGTACAAATTATGAGAAACTCATTAAAGCTCAATCATTTTGTGGATAAGTAGAAACATTCTCAGAGGCAAAGTGCCAGGAGAAATCTCATGAGTTTCAGCTTCTGAAGTTTCCCAATAACCCTTTTTGCTATGGGAAGGAGGGTAGAGGGTGCAGGGATGGACAGAGTCTCTGTACGTTCCATCCCTGTCTTGATCATCTTAAGGCCATGGGCATTTGGATTAAGGTCTGTGTCCTCACACCCACCCAATGCAGTCAAGTTGCCTTGCCACTCTGGGTGCCACACTAACAGGCACCCAAGGAAGTGACAACATAGGTCCCAAACTTGGACTTGTGTATAGTCTTCCCAGGAGGTGGGGAGGTGATCAGGTACCCTCTGCCTCCTCCCACAAATAGGAGCCCGGGAAGGGGCATGTCCCACCAGGCAGTCTTCACTGGTGTGTTACACATCCTGGCCAGGAGTATGTCCTTTGGGAAGAGACCTTCCTGGTGTGAGAAAGCAAGGGGAACGTGAAAACTTACGTTAATGAATCATTAAATAAATTACTTTTGCAGAGACTAGAGCAAGGGAGTTAAGATTACAGTTCTGCTATGTATATTTCCTTGTTTTTTTAGGAGAGAGGCTTACTTTTTGTATGGTCTAGTGATGCCTAGAATCAAAGGAGGGGAAGCAGCTGCTGGCATAGATTTTGGCATTGTGCTGGTCTTCAACAGCAAAATGCTGCCTTGTTTAATTGTACTGCCACAATGGTACAGATGCAGATACACCTGAGATATGGTGTCACTGTGGGGCCAGGGAAGAGTCACACATGCAAATAGTAAGGAAAATAGAATGATTTTAAAAGAGTGCTCCTGTAATTCTCCTCTCCAGCAAAGCCAGTTAACAGGGTAAGTGATGATCAACATAAAGTCAGTTTGCCACAGTCTAATACTGTCATGACCTAAAGTACAGTTCTGACAGTCTTTCAATCAGGGTTTTCTTGCTATACTTGAAAGCAGGGAGTGCTTTCATTCCAGTGAAACACTGTATCTTCCGCTCTTGCCTTTTAAAGTTGTTTCTAGAACCCTAATACTCTCAGCACAGTACTTTATGCAGCTGATTTTTTTATTCACAAGTACATTTTTTTGCCACTCTTCAACCTAAATATGTCTTAATTGGTTTCCAGGTATTCTATTGGTTCTGAGAGTTGACATTTCAAATCCCACTCCTCTTTGATTCAATATTCCTGGGACTCCATTTAAATCCCTTCTAGTGTGTGTGACAGGGGGAAAAAAATCACTGACTGAAGGGGAGATAATAGTGTGGAAGTGAGTATATGAGTGCTTTCAAGATCCATAAATCTTAAGGTAAACACTTTTTAAATGAGAATATAAACAGGGGAATTCTGTTTTCATGACCACCTCCTTGAAAAGTAAGAGGCAGAAACAGAATGCCTCTGCTTTTAAATGTTAATGCTTCAAAAATACACCCTTCAGTTTTAATATCTGCATTTATTGTGTCAGCCTTCCTTGACTTGGTTAGAGCAGTCAACAGAATAAAAGACTTTGATTTCTAAAAGTTTCTCAATAGTGACTTAAGATCAGCAAAATCTCTACCTACTAAGCTTTTCAAAAATTTCACATGCTTTCTGAAACATGCCAAAGACCAGTTTAATATCTGGGCCTTGACTGAAGCTAAATCCAATCCAATCCAACATTTTTGATTCACTTATTATCCTTAGGCCATATCTCTTTGAGTTACATATTTCTCTTCCTGCCTGTGAACAGATGAACAGTGGTGAATGATCAATTTTCAAAACATATTTTATCAGCTTTTTCACATCTGACAATTCTTACTCAGAATTCAAGAAATAGTGATAAAAACGCAGCAGTTCTCTGGGGTAACTGTTACTGAAGACACATAAGCAGCTTTGGGGTTTTTTAGGAAAGGTAAGATAAAAAAGGGAAGTGAAAATGCATACAAAGAGAAACAGAACTAAAATAATCACAGCTAAACTCATCTTTCCCATAAATACACTCCACACAAGCTCTATGTACGAGAGGTTTACTGACACCCAGCAGAAGAACTTGGGAGTAGTTGTGTAATTCTTCTCTTAAATTTATGATTTTTATCCTACTATGTCTCCCCAGCAGCAGCCATAGAAAACAACTTGGGGATCACATCCACTCATCCCCAACTCTTGGTACATCCATTCCAGTGATAATCTATTACGACTTGAACCATCAAAGTTACATGCCTAACTTTAAAATTGATGGGCACTCAAGAGAGTGATTCAGTGTACCCTGAAACAGACTTCTCCAGCAGAAGGGATGAACTCATCTGAGGATGTTAATCTCTTCCAACTGACTCAAGATGAAGCTCAAAGGGCTATGTTAAGGTAGATAGTCACAGTCAGTTAAGATGATCTCACTCCCCCAATATGGTAATAGCTGGCGTCAAATATCCCTCCAAATGAAATGCTACCATTTCTCCACAGACACACAGGGATTGTGTGAAAGCCAGACACAAACATAACCTGAAAGGGGTATGATGCAGATAATGAAAGCACCTCCATTGCTACAGCTAGTAAAGAAGAGAAAAGATTAGTGCTAAATTAGGTGCTTCTGTTTTATTCACAACAATCAAACACTGTGAATATCGATCCTGTGACCTCTGTATGCACCGTGTTTGGATTGGAGCACACAGTCTAAGATTGTTCAGACACCTGGACCATGGCTGATGAAAAGGTTGGGGCCACTTTGTAAAGAACAATAAAAGGGCAAGACAACTGTATACAAAACAATATATAGTAATTCACCCCCAGTGGAAAGCAAGGTTGCTAAGACTCCTGATGCAATCACATAGGGATACAATTCTTTCCTTTGAGAAAGGCTTTCAGCCCTTGTAACTAAATTCACTGTTGTGTGGCATTTGACCTGATTGTGATGCCCTTACTCACATAAAACTCATTGCAAATTGTGTCTAACTTAAACTGTCAGCATTAGACCTCACTGGTGTTTTGACTTAGGACTTAATTCTAAGCAGACAGCTGCTCACATGTACAGTGGCAGTTGCATTGGTATGACACAAACTTGTCTACCATTACATCTTAAAGGCTGTGGTTGCCACTAAATTAAGTCAACAAAAGACAAGTTAATCTTCTTTGCTTCATACCCAGATCAACACTGTGAAGATTGTGATGGTGATCACTGAACATTCCAGTTTGATTAAAAGCAGCTTGCATTTCTCCCTTTACCTTTAGTACTACAAAACCTGAAATCAGTTTTGATAAGAGACTAAAATGTGGAATAGCACAAGCTGACAGATCTTTTGTATGATTTCTTAATGGTCATAAATTTACAGCACTACATCAATGAAAGAAAAACATTAAATATTTTAATCTTTATTAAATATTCTGTTGTTAATTATTATCACATAGCTAGTTTGTACAGTCCAATTTTTTTTCAAATAACAGATTTATTCCAGTTTCAAGTAATGCTGTATGATATCATTCTCATCATCTTGTACAAACAAGATGTTAAGTTTCTTTTTTCTCAAACAAATCCAGAAGGAAGAAATAAAAATACCTCTCATCTCTTTCTTATTCAAATTCATAACCCCATAAACCGTGCTAATCAAAACAGAAGACAGGCTATTTTGGACAACATGCAAGCAGCCACAAAAGATACTAAGCTTAATGAAACACTGCCTAAAACCAAAACATGAAAATGCACTTTATAGTACTGAGAAAATAATGAGAACAAGAGTGGACATATTGACTGTAACCATCCTGTCCTGTTAAATTCATCAAGGCATACAGGCAAAAATAGCTCTCTGCCTGGTGTGTGGCTGGAGCTGATCCCACAGATAAACTGTTGAAGTCCAAAGAGCATCTGACACACAGTGTATGGGGGCTCCAGTGGGGCACCCACTGAATGCCGTGGTCTCGCCCCCTCCTTTATCCCAAGGCTGATGAGGCTGGCAGTGTGGTGCTTGTCCCAATGGCTTTACACTGCTCTAGATTTCCTTTGAGCTCAGTTGTGGTCACAGCAGAGCCAAGATTGTCACAACTGAAATTATGCTATTGCTGTTGTAAGTTGTTGCTGTCCTTATTGAAGCTGCAGACTCCTCCCAGAGTGGGAAGGGTAGCCAGGGTGTGTGAAGGAAAGCATCTTAAGGTATTCTTCTCCCTCATCCAAACCCAGGGATTTGTGTTGGGTTAGGCTACCTTTGGTTTGGTTTGATTTGGTTTTGCTATGAAACTGGAAAGCTGACATGAAGCAGCTGCTAGACTCTGTGGATGAAAAAGTGGGACCACCCCTCAGCTGAGAAGCCACATTTTTCATCATCTTCCTCTGATTTAATAGGACATCAGATGAACAGAAGAACTTCCCTCCTCCACAAGAAGACAAGTAAGAATTTGTAGTATCTCTAGATTTTAGCATCTTACAGAGACCACTAACCTTGCCACCTTGCACTCTGCTGTGTCCTCCTTTCACCTTGTCTGTTGTCAAGAAGGCAGAATAAAAAAGTGGTATGAGGAACAAGGGATGCCTTTTCATAGGGCAACTGATGTAGTGGTCTGCCCAAAGAAGAGTTTAGGAGCTACTGAGTCAGCATTTGATATCCCAGCACAGCCTTAGTCACTACCCAAATGAAGAAAGGGCCCCAACCCAACCTCCTCAGCTTGTTTTTTGCCAGCCTAATAAAAGATGAAAATTTTTATTAGTCACCAGAAAAGAGAACAAGAAGAATTTTCAGGTGCATGGGAATGAATGAATGAAAAGGGAGTGAAAGTACTTAAGAATTTCTTGTGAACTTTGCTGAAGGGTGCAGTGGAGACTCAGAATAAGCAAGGAATTTGCAAGCATATTCAGAGGGACATACAGCTTAAAAAGAGTACTTTTTGAGGAGGAAGAAACAATTTGTCTTGAGAATGCATTGGATTATACCAAATACAGTCTGTATTAACAAACGTTATTAGGATCTCTTCAGTATTTCTGATTTCATCTCCTTTTCCCTTCAAAATGAGTAATATTTCCACCATAATGGAAAGCATCATAGAACTGATCTATGACAAGTCTAGAGCATCTTCAACTCACAGGGTCTGCAGAAGCAACTAGACCTGTTCAGAATCTTCCGAGATTGAAAGTGATTTAATGAACTGGCATATATTCAGGACATTTAACAACCTCCAGCCCCGACTATGTCAAGTATCTTTCACATTTGCAAATATAAGTGGGATTTTTTTCAGAAACTGATGTGTGCAGGAATGATCCTATTACTAACAGGTTAAAACTGCTTCCCATCTCTCTGATGGGAATATTAGTCTTCAAGAGCTTTTGGAAATTTTACATTCCATAAGTATTTTCTGTCCTACATGCCTGAGTCCTCAGATAGTATTTATGTGTAATTTAAACTCTACTATTATTACATACTGGATTTTTTCAAAATAATTCAGGTCTTTATCTATAGCCACAGTCATGTGTTCTGCTGCAGAAATGTTCAGTTAGATGAACAAGTTCAAATAGGTGAGAAATTCTGGACCTGGGAAGACCATTTTTAGACCACTGTATTTCTTTTGCAGAGAACTGAGATCTCCTTGACACAAATTTTGTGGCGTCAGTGACTGAGCAGGCTGAGTGAAATACTCTTAATTCAGTTGTACACAGACACCATGCTGCCTTTTCTATTGCTTTCCAGAGATTCTTTTTAACAACAGAGCTTCAGCCTAAAAGAAGGCACTTTCTAAAGGCCACCCATGATGCAATTTATGGTGGATCTATTAGGTGATCTTAACTGAGAAAGTGTTTCCACTGCTCTAGGTCTTGGGCATGCTCAATAGCAGGGGATAGCTCTTCCCCTGAAAATCCTTAAAAAGTAAACAAACTAGATAGACAATGTGCAGGAGCAAAAAGGCATAGGGAAAAAGTGCTTTGCCCAGGGCACAGAGCTGTCAGATATGCTGGAAGATGATACAGGATCAGCAGATGCCCATACAACACTAAAAATAGGAGCCACCCATCCAAATTATGGCCAAACCCGCACATCCCAGCTACCTATATACAGCCAAGTAGATGACAGTAGTTTCTGTGTCATAAGATAGTTAAGATGTGAAGTGTTCTTGTTTCCTACCAAATTCTTGTTTCCTGGCACCATGCAGTGAGCTAAACAACAGCCTGTGTTGCTGTTCTTCAAAACTTCTGCAGAAGTATGTACTTAATGCACAATGCCTTAACACTCCACTTACAAATGAATTATAGTTCAGCTTTCAAGTTACAAAGCAGACAGGCAGTTTTATTCCCAGTTTTGTGTTTTAAATGAATGGAGTATTAATAAAGCAAGGTAGCAATACATCTGGCTTGCGCCGTACATGCTGTAGTTAAGCTGCATTAGAGCTATGTAAGCATCTTGATGAGCCACAGATGGGACCAGAAATGTCCCTGCTTGTCCATTCTTATGGCTTCTCTTGCTCATACTCCATTTTTGGCTAATTCAATGGGACTATGGCAAAGTTAAATGTCTCAGTCAGTCTGAAATAGGGTTAATTTGACTAAATGAATTTTCATTTAAAAGGACCGGGAAAACTCTTTATGAAGTTTATAAGTGTAGGATGATTCAACAGTGTCGCCACAGATCTTCTAGTTTGTTCATTGAACAAGACTGCAATGCAAGCAGCTCTTGAAAAGTAATTAGGTAGCCTTGTTCAGTAAAAAAAATGCACAGTTGTTAAGAGGCCTTAGCAAGACATTTGTATTTATAAAATTCAGCCATCCAGAACAGTAAAGATGTTACAGTGCTCAGTGTTGCTAACTGGAAAGAGCAATTTACTGACTAACAATAGACTAACTCCCTAATAGACCAAACCTATCTGAAGCAGCTATCTTAACATGAGTAAAAAATCCTCAGCCAATCTACTTTAAAGTTTATAATGTAACTCAGAACCACAGTTTCCAATTCCATGTAATATACCCATGATTTATACATTATTCATGTCTTCTCAGACTACTTTGCCAAATTGTTTCTTAAAGACAGCTTTTTTTAGCTATTTATAATAATAATGAAAAAGAAAATATTGTCTTCAGCAGTTAGAAAGAAGGGTAAAAAATTCTAAATAAGTCTGATGAATTTCCTTATGTTAATAATAATAAAATGGAAAACCTAAGATTAAGTATTTTCATTATAGGACCAATTTAAACACATTGCAAAATCCTTCTCAGCAAGATCCTCACAGCAAAGCAAGAAAGAAGAAGCAACGACTATTAAAGTATACATATGACAAAAAATAGAAAACTGTATTTGCCTTTGTTGATATTACATTCCTGGCTCCATGAATAAGGCCCTTTAACACAGTTTCTGCCACATCCTGACAAGCAGTGCTTCATGCCAGAGTGGCACTGTGAGCCTGTGTGCTAGTGCAGAAGGGCAGAGCCTCTTTATGTAGCAGCCCTATTAATAAGAGCACAAAGGAGGGAGGAACATGTTGCCAAAAAAATTAAGATAAAATATAAATCATGCAAATTATTCACATAGGAAGGTTTAAGGCTATTGCTCTCCACTATTAGATTCAAGATCTAGCTTATAGAGGTGATCAGGCTTCCTCTTAAAATACTTGGAGAACTGAGAATCATGCCAGTGATAGCAAGGAATAGCGCAGCTTAGATACAAAAAAGATGAACAGAGGAAGTGGGAAGAAAAGACATCTGCAACTCCAAAGCCAGTATTAGAATTTGGGAAGTTATACATTTGGGGTCCTCTGGAATTTGACTGCCTTCTTTAAAAATCCTAGAAAAGCAAGATTGCCTGCATGCTTACAGCATTTTTAATCAGTCCTTCATGAAGTAAAATATTGTTCTATATGTTGAAATAATGTAACTTTTTCCAAGCTTTACAAGTGATACAAGAACAGGCAATAATCAGTTACCACACATCAGCACATAGTTCCCTGGGATGTACCAGAGAGATGTCCCAGCTATCTAATACTCCAAGTCACATCATAGCATGGCCCTGAAACATTCATCAGATGGTTCAGCTTGCATCTGACTCTAAATGCTCATCTTGCTGCTGAACAAATATAACAGGCCATGGTCGCCAGCCATTGCATCCCCAACAATCTGCGTGAGGAGTTGTTAATGCCAAGAACAAAATAGCACTGAGAAGTAACGACAAGATAATCTGAGAGGTTCTGGTTTTGCAGTAACTGTCTCCCACCATCTCTCTGTTCCAGCTCATGTGTGTTTTCAAGCATCCAAGCTGGTGGTGGCCAGATGGAAGGAAGTAATTCCTCACAGTTGAAAGAGAACCTGAAGAGGTCATTTACCTCATCCAAAAATCTCTGGAGCATCCCTGTTCCTCAGTATCTCAGTTTATTTTGCCACTTTTCCCTGTTAGAGATTCTGCAAGTGATCTTTTCTTTTAATACTTTTTAATCAAATACTCTGATTGTAGAGTGACTGTTGGACTTGTCAAGATGATTTTGTTAAGAACACCAAATATCACTTCTCCTCCCTATTTCTGAAACTACTTAGCCTTCCTAAGAAGAAATTAAGAACTGCTCTAACACAACCTGGATGGAGAAGCTGACATCAATAAAATTTAGGAACTTACTTCTTAATCTGTATTTAGATCTTTGATGAGTTAGATCAATGGATGCTATGACTAAGTACCTTGCTGCTTTATCAACCTAAGGTTTCAGGCAAGTTATATTTCTTTTGTGCTTCCCTGGTAGCAAAGGTCAGTAAAAGTTACTTTCAAAATGCCTTTTGGTATTCATTTCTCTCTTACTTGAGCAGATTTTCTTATACTCTTAATAGTTGCACTGATGACTTTCATACAATGGGACTGATGGCAGGCTAGAGTAAATCAGGGCTGATGGCAGGCTAGAGTAAATCAGGGCTGATACAGAGAGTTTGGAGAGCCTGTTGCAAAACATCTGAAAATGTAGCCAAGAGGAATTTGTGAGAGGAAAATATCTGATCACCCCCAACCTTGTAATTTTCTTCACCTGTTCTCTAGCACCTGTGCTGAATCATGTAGCCTTGCAAGTTACTACATTGTAGGGGCCACATTAAAGGAAAGATACCAGTAAACACAAGAGGAGAGAAAGGAAAGGATAGGAACCTTGATGGGGATATAGGGGTGGCAGCATTGTGCAGTGCTGAAGACATGGGGATACACTCATTCTGGTGGAAAATACAACATGCAGAGAGGAGAAATGACCTTCAGAGTCACTGGCTGACACTGTGAGTCCAGACAAGGCAGGCAAAGGAAATTTCAGGAACTGCTGGGGGTTCCTTGACTTGCTTTGTATTTGACTGCTGGGGCAGAAGGAATCCAACAAAAGCTTGTGTGTAGCTGTCCCTCAGGACAGCCTCTAGCTGCATGGGCAGCTATTATGGCTTAATTCCTGATACTAATTGGAACGTTTCCAAAGTATCGACACAAAGAGCGACATAAAATCACATACATTATCTCTACATTTCATTTGATATGTAGAAGCAGGGAGACAGAAGAACAGGTTTTGGAGATACGTCTCATTTATTGAGAGAAGTGTGAAGCAGGCACAGCAGATGATGGACACAGCTGAAGGCACCATGTGTCCTTGGGCACTCCTCTTTCTTCAGTGCACAGATATGTTTCTACAGCATGGGACCCCGACTGTCCCTTTTGCACCCTGCACTCTCTGACTTTCTACATTCCATGGTCTGAGTGACAGATATACAAAAAAGACTCCTCTGGAGCCCTTGTATATTTTCCATGAATTTGTCCTTTCTTTTTAACATAGAACAAAACTGAAATTTTTGCTCTTCGTGATTTCACTGCAGATACTCTAACTTGAATATCACACCTCACCTCCACAGTGACATGCAGGATGCAGCAAATATTACAGGAGATGCCCCAGGAAAACTCCAGCCTTCCCAGTATGCAGTAGGAAATTCACCATTACCATTCCCTGGTGACTGGGGAGCATACTAAAACACTTGTTTGCATTTTCTGTGCTTATTTTTGCTGTTACTGAGGTGGGACTTAAAGTGTTCAGCAACAGCTTTTGAGACCTACAATTTCTTCCTGTTATGAAACAGCACTATGAAGACCTGTATTACTCTAAATTAAAAAAGCAAAAATCTATTTATCATTCATCAAATGAATTGCATTAATTTTTCTGATATAATTCTTATATTCTTAAATTCCAAAATTTTCTAACCAAGTACATAGCACAATAACCATTTTAGACACTAACAAAGTACTGATATAATTAGAAAAAAATGGTTTCACCTGTGGGTTTTTTTGTGGTTTACTTTGTTCTCTAACAAACTGTGAGGAAAAAAATATTTTTCCTACAACCTTTTTTGCTTTCAAGTACTTTGTTAGAAAAAAATCTATTTTAAGTGCCAGTAAAATTCATCATATTGTGACAGGAAAACAAAATTGTTTCATTTATAAGATCTTCTAACAGCATGAAGCTAACCCCATGGTCTCTGAGACAGAAATTCTGCCAGCTATAGACTTTAAAAGAATAAGCAGGGAAAAAGAAGTTTCTCAGATGGAACTGTTAGTCATGAGATGAAGAATGTGCGTCCCCTACAGATGTTATAGCTATTTGTATGATAAATCCTGATCGTCACTGTAGGAATTTTGCAGCCTTCTTTTATGTTAATGCTCAAGTTCCAATTAATCTTCTTTTGACAATGTTTGTCTAATATTTCAGTGTTGAACAACATTTCCAGGGTTACATTTGCAGTGAGCCTACTGGGTACTTTAAAAGCTGTATTTCTGACTTTGTACTTGCTTCAGAAAGACTTTTTAATTCTTCAATGT
This sequence comes from Ifrita kowaldi, assembly GCA_013398055.1. NCBI lineage: Eukaryota > Metazoa > Chordata > Aves > Passeriformes > Cinclosomatidae > Ifrita > Ifrita kowaldi. The sequence goes on from VZRS01009566.1 coordinate 121,455, forward strand.
TTCACAAATATTTCTGGGAAAGAGAACTATAATAAGCATTGATAAATGTTTATTAAGGGCACATCTAGACTTGCAAGTTAACTGGAATTAACAGTGGGGTTAATTTAGAGCAAGCAATAGTTGTAGAACAACTCCCTGGGAAAAAAATATGTATTCTATAATAAAATTACCTCATCCTCACATTCAGCACTTGAACCGTTTTGAGTAACATAAGATAAATGAGAACAAAGCATGTTTGTTCCAGTTTGTGGGATCATTACTTTATTTAGGAATGACAGTCTAGGGAATTCAAAATGAAATGAGAGATGTGAAAATACCTTAAGGTGTCTCCAAGAAACTTGAGGTTGCATAAATACAGACTCAGATGCCAGCAGCCCTTTTTAAACCAACACTACGTTGACACTCTTCAAAGGCCTGTGTAATGCAGAACATGGTGCTACATAGGGCACTGCACCCCCCCATAAAAAAGAAAGGGTTTTTTTTACAAGGATGCCATTGCCAACGCATCTTGAGTGAATGCATCCTGTTCACTCAGAGGCAGCAGGAGGTCTGGGATTATTGTCTGTTTTGGGAAAGTGTTAGCAAGTTCTTTGGTGGGGAAACAAAACCAGTGATATTCTGTTTGGGTGGTAGATGTTGAGGTGATGTTGCCAGTATATTCACTTCTACTCTGCTCTTACATATTGGGAACAAAAAAGAAACTGTGAGTCCTTGTGCCATCTGACTGTCATTGAACAGCTTCTCGGTGGAAGAACTGAGTGCTCCCCCTGTAAAGGGAAGGCTGCTGTACTTCTCACAAAAATAAGGGGGTTTTCAGCCTTGATGTTGCTTGGTTTTACCATCTACCCTGGGTTGTTAGCTGAAACCTGTGCTGAAAGACACAGCACTGATGAGACCGAGGCATTAAACCTCAGTAATTCTCAGTTACAAGTACAGAGTTTGGGGAAAAATTGAAGTGGGACAGGAGCCTGGGGCAGAAAGGCCTGGTGACATGTAGCGAGCAGGCATGCACCACAGCTGCAATAGTGCCAAACTTTTACTGCTACCCTAGGAAAAGCCATGCCCCTGCCTTCAGTGCCAAGGGGAGCGGCAGGCAGCATAGTGCACCTAACAGGAGAACTGCTTCAAAAGAGAGAGTCAGTAAACTACTTGTAGCTTAATCCACCAAGCAAATTGAAGCTCTGCAGAGAGCACTTTCCCTTCAACAGAAAAGCAGAGAGAGCATTTTCCCTTCAACAGAAAAGCAGAGATGTGACATTCTGCTCCACACCCTAGTTTTGGTGACTGCACTAAAATAAAGGGGGTAATAGCAGATAATGTGTGAAACTATCCCCCATGGAATCCCTCCATGTTTTGTCAAGATCCAAGAATCAATCTTAGCATAGAGTTTATTCAAGCAATATTTAAAGCAAGTAACCTCGAACTCACAGACTGAAATCATAATAGAAGCAAGATGACGCAAGTATACAAGATGTAGGCACTGGCTATTTAAATGCTTCCTGCTGTGGATTTCACTCTCATATAGTTACAAAGATAAAATCTAATGTGGAAAGAAAAAGCAACGTAATGCCTCACATTTCAAACCCAACTCATGCTGTAACTGGGAGAAAAGGAAATGTGCTATTCCATAAACACCCTGATTAATATATATTATAAAATTCATAACATTATAAGCAATTATAATCACTGCATTAAGCAAATTATATAGAAGATAGCATTGGCCTAAACCCAAAATTGACATAATAATATCAGGTTTCCTGTTTAAAACAGACTTTTTCATCTTAACAAAAAATGTATTTTGAATTACCTTTTCAGGCAATGGACATTTCACCTAGCTTCAGGACAACAGCCTACTCTTAATTTATTATTGTTTAACTTTAAGGAACACCCAGAAATAGTTAACTGAATAAGTAATAGTCTGGTATTAGGATATCTGTTTTTTCCCTCCAATTGCTCCCCTGTTTGCTATCCTGTGTTTTTTGTCTTGTTAGACACACATTAACCTGTTAAGATTGACCTTCACTTCCCTCTCAATCCCTACAACACATTACAATTCTTTAAAAACACATCTTGAGAGAGACTGCCTTTTGGTAATCCTCCTCAACTGAGCTCTACAGACTGCTCTGGCATGCATTGTGTACATGCATCTGTCACGAAAATTTGATGACAAATCATCTGTTTCCTGACAGATAGGCTGCACTGACTTCAAATTCCCATGAAATGTTTTTGTCCACCAGGAAGAAAAACATTCTCCTCTATAGCAGTGATCATTCTCAAACTTCAATCCTCCATTTGCTTTAGTCTGTATTATCATTTATTTGTATTACAATTGTTCTGGATCAATTAAAGCCTGTTGCAAGATACATCTTCCTGATCATCTTTTGGGAAAATGTAAAGAGACCGGAACTAATGAAAGGAATGAAAGCAAATGTTTCACAGTAACAATGCTGTTTTCAGAGGGTGAGAAATGAAGATCCTTTTTAAGACTGACCTACCCCAGTTTGTTTAAAACTAAACTGAACTTGAACTGATAAACTACTTTTTTGAGATTAACCTGAATAGTGTACATTCAGTAAAACACTGTAAGTCTAAACATACCTGAATTGGAGTCAAACTTTGTTTCTGACCTGAAAAAGAAAATAAAAAGATCGTAAGTTACAAGAACTGCTTTATGCCATAAAAGCCATTTGTCAGACAGATCCCCCAGCAAAAACCATCTTTAACAAGACTAACTCTGTACATTAACATTTAATGCATTCAAAGGCATTTGAACCCAAATAATAACTATTATCTTTAACATTTTACTGTTTTCGACACTGTAGAGTTACAAAGAAGATATTTTAAAAGGCAAATCACTAAATGAATGACGAAAATAAAATATAAATTTAAACCAGGATTACATTGTATACTGTGAATCATAGCATACAGTTGTTTGTATGAAATAAGTAGTTTTCATTCATTTTCATTTTATAAAGTCATTAAGAGGATTTAATTTATTCACGAATGTTTCCAGTCTATTTTTGAAGCAGATACCGTTTCATTAATGTCATATGTATTGTATCCAATGATCTGTACTTAATTGTGCAACATCCTAGGAGGTTTTTGTTTGTGCATGTCTTCAATTTACTCATTCTGTACATAGGAGTAAGTGGTTTGATTTTCTTAAAAGTGGAAAGTGGGGGGTGGGAAAGAGGAAGGGAGCCAGACCTAAATTTTAACTTGTTTTTAAAGTCTTTGCAAAAAGACAATGTTGTGTGCATTATGCACCATTAGCTTTGGTCGTGCACTGCGGATTTTTCTCTCTCTAACAAGTAGTGTTTTCTTCTAAGGGCTTGGCACTTAGCAAATGAACCCTATAACCTGTATATTTAATAAAAGGAAGAAAAAATTAGCCCTTGTGGGAACATCATGTTTCAGATATCAGTTAATAATACTTGTAAATGTAGAAGCCTTTGAAGATCTCAATTCAACTGTGGGAAAACTTAAGTTGGGTAATTACTCAAGATGCTGCTGATGTGCTGTCAAGCAGAATTAACCCTATGACTAGGGCTATCTACACAATCTGCTACAAGACAGCATTGTCTATACTGAGCTCTCAAACCAATTAACAGGCATGTTCCAATCAGATTTATATCGCCCACTAACAATCAGTTGTACACATGGTCATGGCTGTCACAGCAGGACACAAGGTCTGACCAGCAGGAGACCTGTTAAAGCATGTTACGTCGGCAGCAAAATGCATTTCCCCAGAAATTCTAAGGAGGAAGTACAATGTTGGATCCTTTTACATTGCATCAAGGAAGGGATGTATTTTGGGTAGTTACAGTCCTTCTTTTTTCAGAAACAAATGACTGAAGCTCAAAAACTAATTGCAGATTTATTTTCAACTTTTATTTTATAAGCTTGTACATGCTGTTACATGTAGATGTCTTTTACATGCACTCTATATTTTTATATAACTGGCACTGTAATTGTATACCAAATAACTATGCTACAGTAAATAAATATAAAATCAGTCATAATTTTAAAAATTAACATATTCATGCTATTAAAGACATCAGAAAGGAAACAACTTTCTTCTCCCATTCCACTCATTCTGCACCTTCCTCCAGTGCTCACAATAAATATACTCTCAGGAGATGAAAATATACTCTTTAATATACACTTGAATATACTCTCAGGAGATGAAAAGATGAAAGGGAAAATACATATCTTCATAATTAATATTTTTAAAGTACTACCAAAAGCACTGAACAAAGAAAGCATGTTGCTGACACGCCTTCACAAATATCAGCACCGGTAACTGCCCAGGGCACCAGCCCATGCTCAGTTTGGCAGTATGATTCAATTGGTATTTACACCAGCAGGATGAAGTCCCCACCCTGTGAAAAGTAGTAACCTGGGGGAAATTCCACTGAGTTACAAGTAAAGCCACTTAGTCAGTGTTTTATTTAAAATATTCTCCTCAAGCTGCTGTATATCTGCCTACACTATCCTCTCTTGTTCATCACGGTATCAGCAACACCTCACTGCCTACATAGTCAGACAGAATGTATGAATCTTACCCTCAGCATCTGTTTAGCTGCATGATCAACTTCTCATTGCCTAAATTCTAGATACTCGCAGTTAGCTGGTCAAACAGAGTTCTTGCTTCTCAGCCTGAATGGCTTGTTATGGACATATGCACTGCAACTTGCAGCATCAACAAACTGGCCCAGGGGCCAAGGTGGCAGAGAGTGCATAGGGAGGAGGGTCACAAGGGTCACTGGGCACTGTAATGAGTACCAAAGCTCCAAACAGTCATAAATTACTGGACAACACATCAGAAAACTGATATGGGGGTGATAAATGAATCAAACTTTGTCTGGCAACAGCAGAATAGCTATGAAAGAAAACACAACATGGGAGGTAGTACTAGGAGCCATCAAGAACAGGATGGTCACCTATGTTATGGTCACCATTTTACCTTGGGAAAATGATGTAAAATTTAGGACACAGTATTACAGAAACTGTTAGAGATCTTAGTAAGAAAAAGTGGAGAATAATGAAGCATCTTTGGCATTGTAAATAAACAAGTGGCAGATGTGAGAGAAGCACTCCACAAGAACACCAAATCACCTTGACTACTTGAAGGAATGACAAAGCTTACAGCAATTTTAATGGAAGCTGCACTTTTCCCCTCTTCCAGTATTTATATCTGCTTCTCAACAGCGCATTAGACAAAAGTATCAGAAACTAATTGCACACAGGTGTTTAAAATGTGCAACTAAAATATGGTCATTAAAAAGGATAAAATTAAATACTGAAAGTACATTCCAAAGGGATGTTCTGCTACACACAAAAATATTCACTCTGACTCTTTTATACTTTTAAAACTACATTAAGTAGAAGGAAAAAACTCCTTAGTACATTGTTTGTTATCATAGTACATACTCTGATATCCAACCTAATCATCCTACCAGACAAGATGCACCTTACAGTGCCAGGTCCTGACTGTACAAATTGTCTTTTATCATTTATCACAACAAGAGGGGAACGCCCCAACACCACCCCCACCCCTCCACCCCCACCTCCCCTATGAACAGACAATAGCTTTCATCATATTTTCTCTACTTCTGTCTCATAGGAGTATTCTGAAAGTCAGGTAAGCATTCATAAATATCTTTGGAAATGAGTCTATATGCATAAAGGGAAAAAGACGGTATTTATAAAGTGCTTTTCATTTCTGACTTCAATATGGCTCAAATACACACAACACGTCAGTACAAATGTCAAGTAGGCTTAGCTACCAACACACCATGTGCAAGGAAATGGTGAGCTACTGGAAAGATTTAGCTAAGCGCAAGGTGCTGCAATACTTTTAAAGATCCCAGGAATAATTAAGTCAGACACAAACAATAGAATAGACAATGTCATTTTATCTGTACTGCAAAAAGGTGCAGGGATTCAACCTGTTTCTTTTAAAAGACATCATATACCAGATCTTCAGACTGCCAAGTACTAAGAAAGAGAGAGAAACGGAGTGATGATAATCATCATGTGTTCCTATAGACTGAATTTTAAACTACTGCCTTCCTAAGTATGTCTGAACTGCTGTTGTTCAGTGCCGCATATTACAGTGTCAACCAACACACTACAGCTGAAGTTAATGCAAATCTGCTACTTGCCTGGGAAGCAGGCCTTTGTCAAAGAGAGAGGAAAGAGGATTTACTGCAGAACCTCTGCTGTTATGTTACAACTGCCTTTCCTTTTACCTTTCATGATAGAGTATTTAACAGGTTTATATAGGTTTTGTTGAGGGATCATGGGGAACAGCCTTTGGAAGCTCCACAACTCTCTCAGAAAGTACTCTACAGTTCTGATCCTTGCATTTTAACATGGAAGAAGTCATTTATTCCTCTTGGCTTTCTTAAGCCTTTGCATTAGCAGTTTATACCAGGCTGTTCCTTTGCAAGGTTTTGCTTCAAGGATGTTAAACACAACATTGGTAGGGGCAGACATTCAAAATACTACTCTCTGAAAAGGACTTTTGATAGAATAAAGATCTGTTACAGTCATAAAGATGACTGATGCATCTTCGGTATATCTTCATTTTGAAAGAATTCTATTCCATATTGGCATGGGCAATTTGCTGAAGAGATGATGGTCTAGCAGGCTCCTGATGCAATCCAAGCCAACCCATGTCCTGGTGCAGGTGACTGAGCAGAATACAATCAATCCTCTCTCTTCCATGTTTGCCCCCTAGTGGTACAGAAAATACCTAGCTGCAGTGTCAGCGTTCCTGGTACAGCATTGCTAGCAATCGAAAGAAGGCCAGGACAGTAATGTTCCGTTGTGAACATATCCCTGGATGCTGTGTTGGCCCCTATCATGCTGAGGAGAACCCTAGACAGGACCTAGGCAAACTTCAGGGAAGGCTCAGGCCAGGGACCATTCCCCAAAAGCAGGATGAACCAGGCCACTCTGTTTCAGAGTAGAGGAACTCAGGCTAAAAACACAAGCCATGTCTTGTCACTTGCCTTTAGGGCCAGAGAAGAGGCTTTTGTCCATTTTATTTGTAAGTATAGACATAACCCCTCTGAAAATGCAAGCCATTACCTGGAAAGCAGTCACTGATCTGGAGGGTGTCCAGAGAAGGGTAAGGATGCTGGTGAAGGATCTTGAGCACAAAAAGGAGGCTCAGAGAAGCCCAATGATCTTAAAAGTCTTTTCCAACCAAGACAATTTATTGATTCCTACACTGGTGAGAACCAACTTACTTCAAACAAATGTTATTAAGTAGAAGCTGCTGGGTTTGACAGTCTTTTAAGGAAACTAAGAGTCAGTGAAGACAGATGAAGTTGCTCAAGTAGTTCTATTAGATTGTATTAGAGAAACCACATCAATGACGTCATATGGGCTCTCCTAGACAGATAAGCAGTGCTGATTTTTCATTTGGCTTGCTCAAAGAATGTCAAGATCAGTAAGAAAGCTTAAAAACCATTAATTAAGCATGCAGCACTGGTGCAAGGAAATTCCTTATAAAGATCTAGCCTGGTGACTGAAATCCTCCCTTGTCTTGTGAAGGCAAGAGTGGTACAACGTTAATGGTACAATTTAATTGCCCATCCACTCTTTCATTTTCTCTTGATTGGATGTCTGAGAGATGTTGAGAAGACCTGACAAAGTCCAACAAAAATCAAATGAAAACATAACATGGATAAGGCTGTTGCTATGTCTGCTAGTACATGTTCAGAAGAGCCAACACCATTACCAAGAATTCCTTCCAGGAAGCAATAAAGGCAGCAGTAGGTGATTTATGAAGACTTGGTAATTTAGTCTTTGGCCCTAAATTTGAAAACTGACAAAACAATAATATTTCTTTTTTAAAAGGAAATTATTCTCCCAGGCTTTCCAGTTCCTATCTATACCACATCTTTCTCACAGTCCTGCATATGGTAAAGGACATGATCATGGTTTATTAAATATGGAATAGATTCTCTCCTACGGCAGTAGCATGAGTCGTGGATTTCACTCAGGTCCATTTTAACGTCCTCTTTCCATGGCTGTGGGCAGAATGGTATTTTTGCATAATGTATAAGAATATGCCTTGAAAAATTAAAGTAGGCACAACCTTGCAAATACAGTTGTCCCCTAGGAAACACTGAGGATTTGGGTGGCATAGGTGGGTCTTTGTGAACTGGTACAGAAAAACACAACCTTGCTGCGGAGGCCATCCAGCCATGATAAACATGGCTGATAAAATATTAACACAAGCAGGTGTGGTTGATAAGTATAAGGACTTTTTCTTTGCTTATTAGTTTTTTATCAGATTCATGTTCTGCATTGAGACATGTTCCAGCCACACCAGGTGAGGTCCAGTGAAGAGAAAGCCATGAAAAAACACCCTAGAGAAAGGTGGGGGACAGCAGGGCTCCTTCTTTTAGCATAAGCCTACAGCTAGATTGGAGTAAGTGTAACACAAAACTACATAAGGACTGGCTTGCAGAAAAGGAGGTCCTTGAGATTAGTTTATTGTCTCTCTCATTTATTGCTTTCTTTAGACAGCTGTACTGGGATGTAGGAGACTGCCTGCCATGAAAGTTCAGAGATGGAATAATAAGATTCAATAGCATGATTATGGATTTTATGTGTGAGGCACGTTTGATTGTGGAAAAAGTTAAAGCATGTCCTCCATAAAGCTTGGGAGGTTTCTCGTAACACTAGCACAAATAGGTAGATGAAGAGATGTGAAATTCCTAATTGTTTCTTTTATCTTTCCTGTGATAGAGACAAAGTTCTGTTTTAAAGACTTACCAAAAAACAGGTCTTTCATCTGGAGTGTAAAATTCATGTGTTCCCTGACCTTGTGTGTCACATGGTAATGAAACAACGTAAATCAGAAATGTTAAAAGTTGAAGTTTGTTAATATTACTGCTGAAGCTCCAGTCTCTTTCCTAGTTAAACTGACAGGTCCATAGTCCAAATATATATATTTGCAGATTACAACGACATAAAGACAAAAAAATTAATGGACATCAATGAGAAACAAATGTAAATGCAAGTTTCAGATGACTATCTGGAAATTACAAAACAAAAAACACCAAAAAAATCCCATGCCACCACAAAAACTACTTGCATTTTAAATGGGGCAATGTACTTTTTGTGTTGTACTCCCATCTTACTCCTAAAGAAATACTTCAGTGATTTACACTCTGTGGAGAAAATGTAGTAAATAGCATACATTTTACATTCTCTTATCTATGTTTCCTTCTCAGTTTTTTTAGCTGTCTGGGATGAATCAGTGACCAAGATTCAGAAATCTATCTTTCCCGGTTGAGGAAGACATTATATACTGATATTTTGAGGTCAGTAAACAAAAGAACACGGACTCCTACTGGCTTCTGCATTTTTTCCCACTGTTGCCAGCCAGTTCAGAACTGGCTGAATTTGATGTAGGCCAGAGGTGGCAAGAGCTCACAAGGCAACACAAAGACTTTGGGGAGATTGAGTAAAGGCCAGTCTAGTCTCAGGACACAATCAGTCAGGTGTTTTCTTCAGATGCCCACTGGCTTGGGAATTACTAAAATGAAAAAATAACTTCTCTCTTTCCCTCTCTCCTCCCATAAAATCCACAGGGGTCTCAAAGAGAATCTGAAAACAGAGACATTTCCATATAGATCATTTCACAAAGAGAAATGCAACTCATTAACACAAGACTCTACCTAAGCATACTCTGCACTCGAGATAATCACAGATAAGTCTCATATTGAAGTTTTATCCCTATTGTGAGAACTATTGTGAAGGCAACTGGAAACTAGTTCACATTCATTTATGTGTACAACTGCTGTCCAAAACTCATCCCACAAAAAAAACCCCTACTCTTTCTTCTTCAGATGATAGAAAGGAAGCCAGTCTTGAAGGTAGAAGGTGAAATCCTGACTCCACTGTATTCATTTGCTAAATATGAATTTACTTCAACAGAGCCAGGATTTTCCCCCGAAAGATTTAGCTGTAGTAAGCAGTGGAATGTCTAAGTGGCAGAGTAGAAAAACAGGTTATGGAAACTTTGGATCCCCACTTTGCACCCTCAAGTCAAGGACCATAGTAACACATGACATGAGACTATTGTCTTGGCTGTGTCAGTAACCCTCAGATTTTCAACCCAAAAGATTCACATTATTACTCAGTTTCTGCAGGTAGTCCTTCTAACAGAGGAATCAAACATTACAGAGATGAGATGCTTCTTTCACTTCAGAGACAGTCTCTTGAGGACAACGATCAGTACCACATCTGGTGATTCTAGAGCTACATCAATTGTATTTTCTTTCAACTTATTACTGGCACAATGTTCTATACTATTAGCGCTATCCTGACCATCCTGCTCCATGCTCTTGTAAAGCTACCTCTTCAAGTGACAGGGACTGAGTTAGGGTGAACTGAGGGGGAAAAAAAGCAAGAAAAAAATCAAATTCTTCATCAGAATGAACACAAGCAGACATAAATAAGAAAAAGCACATAAACAACAACTGAATCTGTGCAAAACAATGCAGTGATCAAGGGAATTCAATCAGCACTGCTTCTAGTATCAAATTTAGGGCCGTAACTCCCCCAGTACTTCTAAAGAGTATTTTTAAGCCAGCTCTCCACGTGTGCTAATTGGGATAGATGGAAATTCAGTAAGTAATGCAATTTTCCTCAGTTTTGTGTTCTTAACTGCTTGAATTCTAAAAAAAAAAGCATCTGCTTTTTTCTCCATCATGAGCTAAAATGCTGTATGTCAAATTCAGCATCGCCATGCTGTATCTCTTAAAGCTAACTGTAAGTAATTCTAACGGTCACACCTCAGTATCTGTTGACAGTGAGAGACTGTTACGATTACGTGGCATAGCCACATATAGAAAAAAAGATTTACATTACTAATTTTTTTCCTGTCATATTTCCTCTTTTACCTGAATGTTTCCTATCTTGTTTATTTATCCAAATTTTTATTTACTATAAGACTAATTTTACCACAAGACTAATTTTACTATAGCAGTATTATTTACATTTCTTCTCTTGTATCCCTTAAAAGGTTGAATGACTTCACCATTCTGTGATTCTATGAAATGACCTGATACAATTGTGTATGAAATATATACAAGATTACACATAACCTAAGAGACAGAAATCTCAAAACTATATTTAGCATACTCACTTGAATAAAGGAGTTCCACAAACAACACATTTGTATATTCCTTTAGCTTTATGGTGTGTGTACTCCCCCTCAAAGGCACTGGGAAAACAACAACACTACATTTTAAAATTAAATAAAGGAATTTGGGTTTTTTTTAATTATTGAAGTAGCTGAGTCTTTAGAAAAATGTTATAGAAGAACCCCGTTATTTCAAAGTTGGCAGTTGTTTTTTATTAAAGGTAGCAAATAAAGCAGGCACAGGAAAAGGGGAATGTCCTCGTTAGTGTGCCTCAGATGTTACGCATCATGCAAAAGGAAGCAAATCATCCCACAGCTCAAAGGCCGGAACAACAAAAAAACAAAAAGGGGCAAAACTGGAGTCTTCCCCTATCTGGCAAGAGAAATGTCAAGTTTTTGTAAACATGGATTGTTTGGCACGTAGCTCAACGTGTCGCACCTCACTGTGTCCATGTCTGGGCTGTGTGCGGGGCTCGGCGGCTGCAGTGGAGCGAGGTGTGAGGCCGCCCGGGCCCTGCAGAGCCGTGGCGCTGGGTCAGGCCAACACAGGCTGCCCGGGCGGCAGAGACATTGTAGCTGAAAATGAAATAATTGGTCCACGATTTCAAGCTGTGCGTGCCTTATATTTTCAGTTGAAAAGCAATATTCCAGCTTTAAGGGAATATTTTTCTAAGTTAACAATCTAAAAGGCTAGGAGGTCATTCACCTAATATGAATCAGCTGCGCTAGCCCAACAAAAAGCTTATGTGCTCAGCAGCTTGTTTTTATTATCCTTTCACCCTTTTTATGAGGTCCAATTTTTTTTTATAAACAGGATTTTTAAGAATGACCTAATCTCTGATTGTTTGTGTGCATTAAATCACGTTGTTGGTCCTGTACACAAGAGCGTCGAGGGCCAGGGGGAAGGCAAGACAGGCCTCCCAGCAAAGGCCACTGTCCCCATGCCCCGCCAGGGCTGCGGCAGGATGGAGAGGGCTGGGGCCAAGAGGGGGACTGTCCCCACCAGCCTCTCTGGCACATTCAGCCACCAAATTCAGTGCTGTCAGGAAGAGGTTTGCCTATTAACCAGGACCCCACGTGCAGCGGGGAGCCCTTTCAGCTCATGAATGAAAACAAGCAGTTACATCATTAGTACATTTGGAGCAGAGGTAAAGCCAGGGCCTTACGCCAAGCTCAGTGGTATAAATTAGACAACAAAAAATGGCTGGGCCTTGGCAAGTTACCTTTGGCTGGAATCAGCTGAGAGAGAGACTTTATTCGCTAAAAACAGTCTTGGAAGCCAGTCCTTTTTTTTTTCCCTCCCAGACTTGAGGCTGGCTTCCAGCGACTAAAGCCATGTGAGGGCAGTTATTGAAAATTTTTGACATTCCAACCACAAATGAGCCAATAAATACCTTCTCCACATGTGCTTCAAAAAGAAATTGGAATGGGGTGGAAAAGAACTAAATTATGCTACCTTCTTTCTGCAGCCAAAACGTCTATACTTACAATGGCCACCTTCAAAACTCCAGCCTCCTGGCACGGGGCCATTTCCCTCGTGGTTCTGCTTACTGCGATGTCTTCCAAAAAAAGTGTACCTAAATCACTATTACTTCCACACGTTTTGTAGTAAACTAAAAACAGACTCTAAACATGAGCCTGGTAACTTTATAAGACATGCAGTGTTCATTAAAAGTAAAAGTCACACAAGACCCTTGGCCCTGGCCCCCTTGTTGCAGATGCTTGTCTTTGCAGTAGTGTTAATTTGTAGGGGTTAGTAAACAAGTGCAGAAATCCTGGGAGAAAAAAAAACAACCAACAAAACTTGGTAGGGAAGGTGAGGAAACAGCAGTAAGAGGAGGGGTGGAAAAGAAAGATGCCTGTGTTTTGAGATCTGAGTTTCTTTCATCATCCTGCCTTACCTTTCAGTCCCCTTCTCCTGAGTGACATGGTACTGCAAGGGTGTCAGCCGCTTCCTCAGCTCCTCCTGGGAAAAGACCACCTTACAGTCCTTTTTATCCCTACATGACCCTGCAAAAGGAGAGGATATGGGAGAAGGAGCCTTTTTAGCTTAAATCCTGAATAATTGCTTTGGCAGACAGCCACAGCATAGCTTCTGCATTCACTTGTCAATGACCAGACTGGTCCCTAATGCACAAAGAATGGCTCAGCTGAACTGCAGCTGATTATTTCTTCTAATCCAAGTTTAGAAAAGAATTTTTCTAGAGAGCCAGGTGATTCCACTGAAGCAGTGACAATGTGCTACAGCCAAAGCCCTTTGGTGTGTTATACACTAAACTGTTGCACACACAATCATTCACAAGAAAGTACCATTTTTCCAACCATTAAAAAAAATCTGCAAAAATCCCAGCTACAGCTGAAACATTCTTTACAAGACATCTATATTGGAGACTTACGGTAATGGGCATATGATGTTTAGCCACAATATCTGGCAATTTCAGTACCCTTTAAAGTAGTTGAAAAACAACTCTAACCTTCAGAATTACAGTAAGGTTGATTTAATTTCTAGTTGCATCCTCATTCTTTATAACAGTAGCCATTTTCTTTTTTCACTGTTGAAGCACTAGGAGTCCTAAGGAGTAATTTCTTTATGCACAAAACTGTACAAGGGTCAACAATAAACTTGTAAAATTTAGCGTTGCTATTGAAATTACCCTCCTTTGAAAATCTAATCTTAGCACTTTGCTTAGTTCACACAGAAAATCCAAGGAATACATAAGGATTACTATAAAAAAGACACATTTGTGTAGTGCAAAAATTCACATCAGAGTAGCAAAAAACAACAATAAGGTTACTTTTGGGAATGAAAACTCCCGAAGTAGTAACATAAATTGCAAAATATTCAGGTAGCTTTGATAATCATTGGCAAAATTTAGCTGACAAAATACAGGAGGGAAAAAGCACTCTAATTATGACAGTAATTAAAATATGGTACAATAAGAAATAAACAGTCCCAACAAAAAATATTTTTTGCCAGTAATGTATATACACTCATAAAAAGACCAATTGTGTTCCCAAAGTAGAGGCAACAGAGCTACCCATCTGTATGTCATTTAGTACAGGAGAGGCAATGGCAGGTTTAAATTACATGGTATTGGATTGCAATTTCCTAACATTGGATGCTTTTCTGCTTTTTTACCTTGAGTCATTACTAAGGAGCGTTCATAAAAAGTAGCTTAAAGCACAGATGCTTGCAAATCATTTAAGAAAAGATGTTTCTTTCTTCCTCCCCCTCTTCTTTTCTCAATTTTTTAATGTGTGGGGGTTGGTGAATAGGGGAGAGAGAAAAAGAATAATGCTGTTGGTCACTACCGACTAACCCTAGGAAGTATTTTCAGGAAGAAAAAAGTAAAATTGAAAACATCTGATTGAAGTAAATAGTGCAAACATAAAAAGCTTTACTAGTGAAAGAAAAGTATTGAAAAGCGACTTTATTTCATAGATTAGAAATTACTTTTGATCTAAACATTCTTAAAAACAGATTGTTTTCCACTCTGACCCATCTCATTAGCTGTGCTGCAGAGCCTTCATTTTAATGGCAAGCTTTGAAAGAGCACTGCTGTATGCCTGTGTTAGCTTCAATCTTATTTGGGAGAGGGATAAAGATTTCATTCCAGGTCTCTTTGTTTGTCTTTCAAGAACCACTAAAGCAGCATTCACACAAATTTTGCAGGAATGTGCCCTGTGCCATAGCTTACAAATTATTTGGTTTTGGTGCACTTAAAGGTCACCTTCCAAATTAGCAAAATTTTCCTGCATCCTGGCTTTTCAACCTTAAATGTAAATATTGTTTCCTAACTGTAAGTGAGGTTTGTTCTTTATAACATTTGGTTGCTTATTTAAAGATGTCAAACTTTGGAGGTTTTTATTCTCCAAACGTGCAGAACTCTAGGACTAATAAGTCTTTCAAAGTATAGCTAACAGGGAAAGGAAGCATATGCATTATATAAATAGCTATTGTTATCTTGCATTACGCAGCTCAGAAAGAAACTGTTTGAGATACAGTCTTTTATCTATAATTTCAGTTTTAAAAAGTAGACTAGAGAGCAACAAAGAATCTTACAAACCAACACTTCTCCCCTTTTATAATATCTACCTATAATTAAAAAAAAAAAAATCTATTTGCTCCTTAACTGCTGCTGCTGCAAAAAAAGCAAACTAAGCATAACTTCACCTTGAAAAAGGAGAAAATACTGAGTGCTTTAAAAAATGGTCAGTATGGCCCCTTTACTGTCCTTAAATAATTTTTCATCTCTTTTACAAATTTCATGTTGTCCACTCTATGGGTTCACTATATGCATAAGAAAATTTCTAGATGCCGCATGATCCACTACATAGATCAGAAGTAGGAAGCATGTTAAAAAAAGATCTTTTGTACCCCTTGTTTTAATAATCAACCGCATGTTTTATAATACAAACTATTATTTATGCCAAACTGCACTGGGGTAAAATGCAACTGACCCCAATAAAATATTCTTCAAGTTTGTAATTTCAGTATTGATCAACAAAAAGTTGCACAGCGAATTATAAAGGAAATCTCTTGGTCCAGCCCTCAGCATTCAAGAATGGCCCTATTCAATTAATTGCATTTATTATTTAACAACAAACAGCTCAGTAAATGGATCATGCTATTTCCCTATTGCCACAGAGGCAAGGAGGTAAAGCAAGACTCATCTCTGACTGCAGAAGATGTAAGAGTATGTTATCTGAAGCAGAGATAGCCTACCAGCTTCTGTAAAAATGCAATGAATCCTAGAAACTACTGGGTGCGATTCTAGGAATACACTCCTTCAGTTAGGAAAAAATTACAAGCAAGAGGGACAAAAGTGCACAGTTTCCAGTAAAAGAGTGGCTGCTTTTGGTTTTGCAACTGTTCCTTTATGACATGAGATGACTGTCACATTCAAGCCAACTGTCTGTATCTTGGGAGGGGACACCATAAAGCTACACCAAGATATGCCCAATAGGAGAAGAAGTGCCACTAGTAATGGAGCTGTTATCGAACTCATTATTAAACCAGAGAATAAACGGGCAGGCTGACCACCTTCCTCAGTCTGGTTCTCCATAGATGGCATGAGGTTTGGGCTGTGGAAGGGGTTCTGTACAGGCAACAAAATGCTTCAGCAACTCAGCCAATAAAGGCAGGCTCACAGTTCATTGGCAAATCATACAGTTTGAGGCAAATGAGAAAAAAGGTCATCAGTTCTACAAACAGCATGATATCAGTGTGGTTACTGATTAAAGGTGAGACTAAATTAAATACAGTATGAGAATAAGAGAGCCTGGATTCATAGGATCTATATTAGCACTTCTGTTCTTTGGAGGTGGTGTTCTCAGCAATGACTTTTAGAAAAGCCCAGAACAGCTATGCTCTGAACTCCAGTTAGATGCAGCTGTTGAAAGAGGTGAACACTGGCCTGCAAAGGCAGACAAAATTGCCTTTACATTCCACTGCAGGATTGAAGGCCAGATTAAATCTCTCTAATCAGCACCCCATGGTGCCTTCTTTGGGGTTGGCACTCCTAAGAAGAGTAGTGTGCAGGCAGCTGTCACCAACAGGCACTTGCCTTCAGCCCTCTGCCAAAAGTTACAGCAGTGCTAAAGGCACTTAAGATCCTGGAGCAGGATGGAAGACTTTGTGAGGAAAAGACCAGGCTCACAAATCTTAATGCATAAACATAAACAAACAAACAAACAAAGAAAAGCTGAGGAGGGTAAAACAAACATCAACAGAAACCCTTCTTAGAGCTTTCACGGTATTGTCCTGTTTAGGAATGTGGGTTTTTTTAAAAGCAAGGCAGTGCATGCTGCCATTTACTATTCACCTGCAGACTATGGGCATTTCAGAGTTCAGCTCTGAAGTCCGCTGTACAAATTAAGTGAACAGAAAGTATTTTCTGGGTGTTGACCTAATAATGAAGACATTAAACATCTCACCTCACATATAAGTTCCAACTGACCTTTTCAAACCTGTGGTTCATAACCTTCCTTCCCTATGAGCAATCACAAGAAAACCAGCAGCAAGATATGTTCAGACAGACGGACACAAGTTAGCAGACCATTACTCCTCACCACTCAGCCCCTCACCTGTTCCAACACACCAGAGGGTGGTGATTAGTGTCTGACATGCCCTGAAATATGGTGGCATTTTGCCTGATGGCTTTCCTATATCAAAGAGTCTTTTGAACCATTCTAACAATTTTCTCTTATATTTTGTTGCTTCCTAACACTGATATTAACTCAATATTTCAACTGCATGGAAGACACAACATACATTTTTCCTCTTCTACATATGCTTATATTCCACTAGCATTAATGGACATTACAGTCATGCACTGAGCACATACCACTTAGACCTCCTGAACTAAATACAGCAAGATCAAATGTTCCAGCAGAGCACAGCCATATAATAAATTTGGCTTCTAGTTTTCAGTACCAGTTCTTTTAATATACCCAAGCAGTTTTTTAGGGGCCTTCCAGTACATTTTATCTTTCATATACCACCCCAGCCCCAATCCTGCAATATGACCTGTGTAGGCAGACCCTTGGGAATATGCATAGCTACTTAAGGGTCTATGAATGTACATCAGATTACAGGATTGGGCTCTAAGTATACATCCCTACTTCCCAACATCTGTCCCCTTGTGAGTGGGTCAGGACTTGCTAGATCAATGGTAAATTACCTCAAATTGATATTAAGAGGAATTCCACAAAGTTAAAAAATATTTGCATACATTTCTTTAAATAAATATTCTTACATATGCTATTGCTAACACTTAGTGTATTAAAAGTGGAATCTCTCATTTCTTATTACTTCAAATTTCATTTACACAGTTTATGCCTCTTGTTGACAGTTTTGCCTTGCTGTCTGATTAAGAAAAGGCAAACTCACAACTCTCTCTCGCATATTTTAATTTCTGTTTAATTTGTTCTCTGCAGCCTCTAGTCTTCAGCCTTGGAGGAATGCTGCAGTGTTCTCTCACTGCAAACAAGCCAGGAACTGCTATCTAGTTTAAAAAAAGAGCAACTCTTGAGATCGGTTACATTGCAAACTGTTCTATTGGCTTGTATCTGGAAAACACAGTTTTATAAAAACTGTATTTGACATGATAGTTCGTTTTATTATCCCCTCACGAGCCATTTCAAATTACCTTAGCCTGCTGGTGACTAGGATAGATGTTGCAAAAGGAACTCTGAAATGTTGGGAGGTCAAGTTTGAGTAAAATTCAAACTTCATCATTAAAAAACCCCTGTAAATGTTTTACACATTGAAAAACAGATCTGTGGCTCCTTTGCTTTCTTGCTGTAGGTAGCTAACTCCCACCTGCTGTTGAAATACCATTTGCAGTTTCATGCAAGCATTAGAAGTAATGGAGCGAAGACCATTTCCACTATATTGTGCGTTGAAAATCCAAAAGCCAGGTACCAGGACAGCAGTTCGAATTTTGGGTCAAATGCCAGGTTCTATCTTAAAAGAACACCACCCAAAATCTAACTGTCTTTAAAAAAAATTGTTTACTTAACACCCAGAAAGGTCAGCTGGCCACAAGGGAAGGGCAAGCGCCTTCTTTGCGAATTTGCAAACTTCCCATACAATCAAGTAACAGAGCTGTCACATTTATTCTTTCCACCTGGTAATCAGCACAGCGCTTGTTTTATACAAACACATATATTTTGAATCACCATCAGAAGTCTCCTATGTAAGACAGCAAATTTCTCAAGCACCAAAGAAAATTAAAAAAAAAAATTTAAAAAAAAAAAAAAATCCCCAAACTGCCAGCTAATGCATCTCCTCTATGCACTTGTTTTCTCTCCACAGAAAGTGGTGCTGGGACCCCAGCAGGCCCATATAGGCAGCATCTGCTGTTCCTACAGGTATGCAAACATGCTTGCAGCAAGTTACATGGCTAAGGCAGCCATGCAAGCCAAAGAGACATTCCCTGGAAAAGAAACCTGAGACTGCCTCCCCTCCCTGTGAATGTAAAAAGCATTTAATGAAAGACTGAAGTGTTTTGCGTAGTGGGAAAAAGGAAAGAAAACCAGCTCCTTTTGTCCTTTCCAGGCATGTCTACTTTACTTCCTTATCTGACATTAATGAAATAAATGTCACTACCAGGCACAATCTTGGTCTCACAACCTTTCCAAATTGTAACGACCGAGGAGTCTGCCACCACCACCACTGCACTAGCTGGTGGAGATGAAGGCAGCTTCCTCTGGAGCTTTTTGAGCTGTCGTCTTCACTAGTACTGCAGTGACAACAGCATGTGGCTCAGCAGAGGTTGATGAATAGAAGAACCTTCAATTAAGTGGAGCAAAAGCTCATTATGTTATAAACTGCCACAGTTGTTATCGTTTCTGCTGAGATGGCCAAAGACAGAGTGCACAGGGCAGCTGACCTATTTGCCTTACTCTTGAATGCAAACCAGGCAAGACAAGATCAAGATCTATTGGTACAGCAGTGGAGGGGGGAATATTTATAATGATGTATTTCTCTTCCTCTCCCCCCCAACAGGTAAAGAGACTTTTGTTTTGCTGATATTATCCTAGCACCTTTCACAGGCACTACATTTGTTTAAATTAAAAACAAGAAAGACAGAGAAACTGAGCACTCTTTATCTGGTCAGTAGATTTCTGTCAGAATTAATAAAAGCGTGCACAACATATGGAAAGGCATTTTATTAATAGTGGAATTAAGATGAATTTAGTAAGAGTGCTTTACGCTACCTTTTGCCTTTAAAATATTTCAGTAAGCCATCAAAATAAGTTTATTCACACAGCTTTAATAAAGGTTTAACCCTGCAGCAGAAACAATTAAAAAGTCAGCATTTGCCAGCAGTGGTGTGTAGCTTATTTTGGCATTCAGGCTGTTGCTAAATCCTCCTGCTGCTTCCTCTACAATAGTGATGTGTGGCCTGTGAAATGAGCACTGGATTTCAAGACTCAGGTTCCGCAATCTGTACTTGGGATGGGGGTGGAGGAAAGGAGAGGGCTGGGGGAAGGTCTGTCCTCTCCTCCAATTCCCCACAACAGCCCAGATCTAACCCCTGCAAAACTTGATCTGTCTCCAACTGTGGAGGTTAAGGAATCCTTTTGCAAACACAAGCCGGCACCTCCTGCTCTGTGGCCTTCCATCCCACTTCTCCAAGCACTGAGGGGCATACCCAGCATGAAGACAGGAACTGCTGGGACACTCTGTGCTCCAGTTCATGCTCTGCTATGACCACCACAGAAAACACTGTAGCCCCCTCTCAATCTGCTTCAGAACTAAAGGTAGAGGAACAGTCAAACTTCATTGCCTAATGGGCCTTCTGGAATTCCATATGTTTCGTTAAAATTCAGCCATGCCTTATGGGTCAAGAAGATGGGGTAAAACCCTGTAAAACGGCTTTAAGAGGAGTTGGTCCAGCCTTTCCCGGCTCTGCTCTCCTCGGGACTCCCTGACCTGGGCCAGAGCATTGATGAGGGTGTTCTTTCCCACGGTGCACAAAGCTGCCAGCGCCAGACCTGGGCTGCCAGCACCTACCGTCCCACAAGAACCTCTTCTCCAGACAGAGCAGAGGGCACCTTCATACCCTAGTCATGCATCCCTGTCCAATACAGCTTCTTCTAAAGGAAATCACAAACTGAGATACATACTTAGCTTGTAACTAAGAACAAGAATTCTTCGCATTCTCTGGGACACAACTCCTCTCTACTCATTTACCCCCAGATCATGATCTGTGCTGTAGCAACCTATGGTTAACCTAGCAGCTAAGATATGGTAATGTTTGAGCCACTAGTGCCTGACTCCCAGTCCACACTCTATACCCATTCAATGTTCCATCAAATTCCAAGTTCATACATTCCCTAAGAGATCATCTCTTCCATTGTTTCCCAACATACTCTTACTGACTTTAGGGTTCACATTTGCTTCTTGCACATTTTCTTGCTTGTCCTCCCTCAGCTTAGCAATATAGAAAAGCTCCTTCCTTTCTACATTCCATCTCTCCTTTACATCACATTCTTCTCTAAAACCTTCATCACTCAGAGAAAAGACAAAGCCAGGAGTTGCTTTTAATTGAAGGGAAAAAAGTGAAGGCAGCCCTTAAAGGACTTCACAGTCCTTCTGTTAGACACTCAAATAAAAAGTATTGGCACTCCAACTTTTCATGAGAAACTTTAAAACTCAGAAACACCCTGCTGAAACTTCATCTTTTCCATACCCAGCTAAGCAGAAAACACACTAAGACTGAGCTGCAGAAGGCTCAGGAACGGAACACAGGAAATTTATGAACTCCCAGAATAAAAACATTCCCGCAAGAACGGTGGAAATGGTTTGTGGTGGATCTTTTATGGAAGCAGGAATGGAATGAAAACAACCTTAAAAGATCCATCAGTGAACACATTAAGGGACTGTCTTTGTGCTTGATCTGGGAGCGCAAGAAATGTCTCATCATCCCAGTGCTTCCAGTGCAAGAATCACTGAGGGGCCTCCACCCAGGTGAGGCAGGGATGAGCACCATCTGCCTCCTGAGCAGATGAGGGACAGTACAAAAGTCTACCAGAACAAAGACTTAAAAAGAGCGAAAAAAAAGGGTACAAACTCTAGGGAATGTAACAGAAGGCTTCTAGTCTTCTTTATGATCCCAAGTTTGTCAAATATCAGGCACTCATAAGAGTACTACTCCCAAAGAGATATCTAATAATAAATTTCATCTTAAACTGCAGTAAATAAGGCATTCTAGACTGAATACTATTGTACAAAAGAAACATTTGTAAATACAGTACTACATCAAATATACTTCCATTAAGACAGCTATATATAATTTTAAAAACTCACTTTAAAGCCATTCCAAAAATATGATAATGTCATGCACTATTATGATAATACAGTGTTCTACTATCATATGGCTAAGAGGCAAACATATACACAGACATTTATATAATAATGACACAGTAATGGTTTCACACACTATTTACTATTGTGATCACATAGTGCCTATTGTCCAGACTCTTTTCGAGAGTCTTCCTCAAAACTGCTGGGAGGCAGTAAACTAGGTATTTGTAAGACCATGGGTTAAATTTAGAAATCTATTTTTGATCCAAATTTCTATTTGCATTTTTTTTAAATTTAGCTGGATACAAATGAGTTTTAATTTTTGCTCCCCAGCCAGTTCTGAGGAACAAGGACATTCATCTGAGACCTTGTATGGCATACTTAAACCCAGAGCAAATTTTTATGTTCAAGATATAAACCCTAGAAAATATGACTTTATAATGAAAACATTGATAGGCATTTAACCATAGCTGTACGGATGGTTTATGCTATACAATATCAGTCTTACTTTTATTTTCTTTTGGACCATGTGCACAGACATCTGTGGCAGTACAACTCTGGTGACACACATTACGGAAAACTATGGGGAAGTTATAACATATTATAGAAATTATATCTCTGAACATAGTAACAGACAATATGAAATGTTTAGTCATACTCAAGACACACAAAGTTTGACAGCAGCTACCATACTTCGAACTCACAAGACTAAGGTCTTTTCTAGACTTTCTGTTGTTAAAGCCATATTTGGCAAACAGTATGCACACAGATATTTCATTGGCATGAGCAGTTTGAGAGTTCAGAGGAACAAATGCATACAAATAATTCATGTATGCAAATGTTTTCAAGATCTGCCCCTAAAAGTAATCCTTTATGTTAACAGATTACTGCTAAAAATCCAATTTTGAGACCCAGTAATTTTCTGTTCACTATTAATTTCGATTTTATGAAAAGACATTATATTGAAACTAAGAATTAACAAAGATTTAATGAAACAATGAGAAACTATGCTATAGATATTTACTTAATAAAGACTTACACCATATGCCCAGCACCATCTTCATACAGATGCATTGTAGTTTAATCTAATGCTAGAAAAGCACGGTTTCCTACTAGCACTTATTTTAGTAATTAAACACTACACACCAATTTAACATTACCTAGGACTTTATTATACAGCAGAAAAACCCCAACCCTAAGTCTACGCCTGTAATTTCTTCATCATTTCTTTTACTTGATTTTACAAGCACTATAATTTTCTTTGATCTACAGGAGAGGAAAAGCCAAATTATCACATGCAAGAAATGTGATGTAAGCAGCAAAACATTCAAAGTGTTAAAGAAATAAAGGGTCTTTTTAAGAAATGAGAACCCATAATAATTAAAAGACACAGCAAAGCAATATAAGCTATCTTTTTACTTTACAGCTTGGTGGTCTGCTTCAGAAAACATATGTACATGGAATCTGCGTATTCATGACTTGTATCAGTTGCTTCTTGTTATGCATAAAGCAACTGAAGTAGTTTTTATACTAAAAGTTTGGTAGGGATTGTTGTGATTTTGATTTTGAAGTGGGTCTTTAAAGTCTTCATTTCTGTGAATTAAATCCTGGCAGGTGCTAAGTGCATCCTACTTTTCCAAAGAAATTCAGAGCATTTAACTCTAATAAACCAGGCTCAAGGAGCAACACTTCCTTGTCACACAACAGACACAACAGAGTTGTAGTCATTACTGGCAGTGAAGAAACCTTGAACCAATGTGATGGTAGTTTGCATACAGGCAAAGATTGTGCTTTTTTCCCAGTGCTCTCGCTTTTCTTAAAATACTTGTCTTAAAATACTTGGTCTCAGGGTATACTTTCTGTATGAGTGACTCCTAGACGGGAAGCTTTTCCTATAGCTCTGGATGTGCAGAACAGCAAATGCCTAGTGCCATCTACTGGGAGCGCCTGCTCCTGCTCAGACTTGCCATCTTGTCTATAAAAAATGTTACAGGCAAACAGTGCACTGGGTTTGCACACATTGAAACATTTAGTCCAAACTTCAGACAAAAAAATATTTTAAAAATACAATTTGGAAGAACAGAACCGCACTCCAGGTGATAATATACAAACAGAAAAAGAACAAGTCAAAACATTTCACCAGCACAAGTGAAACTCACAAGTGCTTACAAAATAGTGGTTCAAAGAAGGGACAGGTCATCTCTATTCCAAGACACCTCCCAATAGTATTTGATAATTTCATGGGGGGGGGGAATCACTTATTTCTGATCTACCACTATGTATTAAATATATATAATATATTTCATTGTGTTACTTTGTTCCTTACAGGAAGGACAGAGGTACCATTCCAAGCATAGAAACTGAAACAATACTTTCATTCAAGTCCTTGTCCTGCAAATATTTAACTGCATAGCATTTAAAACATTGTTTGAAAGCCCCATTTACTGCTCTGACAGCACTTTGCTCCCTTACTCTGAGCACAGGTTCCTGAAGGTTAAAAAGTCTCATTCCATATGGAATTTGCCAGTGAATTAGAAGGTGGCCAAGCTCCACACTGTCCCAGACTCAGTGGACACACGGCATGCTGGTATGGTTACAGGACTGCAATTCACACAGAACTGCATGGTGGGAAAAGTACTAGCTCAAAGTGTTATGTTATAAAAGACTCATGAGAACTTGGGGTGTTTTCTGTATATTCAGAAGCCAAAGTCACAGGGCATTGTGGCATTTAAGCAGATGTTGGCTTTACATCTCCTTCCTATGTTTTATTTGATACATGCTATGCCATTTACTTGCAACCTCCTAAATACACCATATACAAAAAACCAAACCAAAGGCAAAGCAAGCCTATGTTAATTTTTAAGCATCTAGGGAATTTAGATTACTCTTAAAATACATGAGATATGTGATTGTATATTATTCCACTGTTAGCAGATGAATTTGAGCTTGTTATATATAAATATCTCACTATATATATCTCTACAAAGTAGTCAGTCAGTGGAACTCAATCTATTAATGGTCCCACAGCTGGGGAACTAATGGATGGGAATAAATAGCAATGTTAAATTTTTTTTCCAAAATGTGACTACTGGATTATGACAGAACAACAACTTGACAAAACAGCTAATGCAGTGCTTTGCCAACACGTACAGAACAGCAAAACCTCCCATGGGCTATGTGTGTTTCTAGCTGATCAGCTTAGATCTTCTTTTCAGAGTGGAACGAAATGGCCAGAACACTGAGTGTCCCCATTTTAAGGCAGACACCAGCTATATGAGCACACATCAAAGGTGCATAATGAGGGCTAAGGAAATTTACTTACCCTATATTTTTAGCATTTTAAATCTGGCTCAGCAGCAAATATAACAGGAAACTGAGGTCAAGCTGACACAATGTGGGTTATTCTCTCTCTGCCTCAATATGTGTTTGCAGCTCCTATCAAGGTTAATGGGAGTTTTGTGCACATGTGGGGGAAATGGAACGTAAATGCTGCAAAAATTGGACTCAGATTTAGTTCAAATAAAGTCTAATATGCCTTAGGAAAATCCATCAGCTTGAAAACTAATGTCTTATCACTGAAAAAAAGTCTTTAAAACATCACCTCCATATGCTTGGTAAGTCCAGGTCTGGGAGAAACGGCTTGTTACATTCTTAGGAACCAGTTGTGAGTGTAGCACAAACAGACAAGCTGGCTCATTTTTGAGGCTTCAAACATGGATCATCCAGGACCATATCGTTTTTATTTGGGTGTCAAGAAAATTCCTAGTAATGTTCAAAATTAACGCAGTACAGCTTGTATTTTCTCCCACATAACCATGTACACTGACATTATTATGCTGACATTACAGACTGTTGCTGTTTAAGTGAAACACAAAATACTCAGGTTCAAGGTCTTCATAATAGAATCAGTTCGTGGAGGTGGGGTCTTATGGCACCCTTCCCAGACCTAATGGACAAATCTGGACCTTACACAAAAAGTGCAGCTGCATGTGGGCATTAAATTGCATGTTTCCATTCAGTTATGTAGAGAAGTGTCATGTAACTAAAGAATATGCTATCAGAGGAATGAAAGAATTAAGTTTTAAATTCTGCACACTTTTTGTACATAATTTTCAGTATACGGTATTTGATTTAGAATAAAAATGTGGAAAGAAATACGTGGAGTATAACTACATTATATTGCTAAAGATTTTGGAAAATATTTTTAAGTCCTATGATTTAATAGCAATCAACATGTGAAATTCTTTTAGATATCCTCTTTCAAAATTAGGAATGGTGTTTAATAAAATATTTTCAGTTTAATTACACAGTTTTTGCCAAGAATGAGGAAAATATAAAATTTAAGAGACGATATTTTGGACAAGGAAGTCAGACAGCATTTCCAAGCTTCTTCAATCTCAGATATGAAATCGCTCACTCAAGCCAGTGACTTTTACCAAAAAAAAAAAAAAAAGTGCAAATAAGCTTCTGCTTCAAAGGAAAATTTAAACAGAGCAACCCATAGCACATTGTTTCCTGCAGCAGAGACACCCATTCCTACAAGGGCCTTCATTATGCATGACACAACAAGCAGCACCCATTCAACCTGAGGGAAGCCCACAGGCTCGCAGGGCCACTGGCTGGCTCTTTGTCACCAAATGCAGCAGGTTGAATGCAGACATCACTGTGATATCCTCACCAACAAAACCAGAGGCAAAGAACAGGGGCTGAGTAGGGAAGAAAAAAAAAAAGAAAAAAAAAGATGAGAACAAATTAAAACATCAAAAATGTTAAGATACATTCACAGAAAAAAACAATACTTAAAATTTTATAAGACCACCACAAAGGAGCACAATTCTAAATGCACTTTTCTTAGTGCATTTAACCCATTTCTGCTACCCCGCCCCCAACATTTTGATACGTATTACACAGTATTCAGTGAAACCATTTTATATGCTACCAAGTGAGAGGGACTGGACATTTTTATAGGGGGCATTCACAACAGCTGCTTTAGATATCCAACTGAGAGCAACTTGGGGTAGCAGCCTAGTCACAAGTGCGGAGGTACTCAGGAAAAAACCTTAGAACCTCAGCTAGATACAGGAATCCCGCTTCTAACAACCAGGAATGCTGGGCAGATCAAACATGCAGGCTTCTTCTATTTATTTTATTTAAACCAAAATCACACTCCGCAACATTTCTGAATGGTGAATGCTGAAAACCAGTCATTGCTAAAAATTGTTCTTTTGATGACTTGTCTGAGGAATGTGACATTTCATTGTAATAAGCTTGCCAGATATCTTAAAACCATGGCTTTTCAAGGGCAGGAAATAATTCATGTTGTAAACTGTCCATGAGATATATTTAAACAATCTTCCAGCCAGTTCAAATATAGCAAATAGAGAGATGGCAGTCATGAGATTTTATTTCAGAAGGGTTTAATGCACAAATACTAATTGTTCCATTCACCCCACATTGGGAAAGAGGAAATGCAGCTGCCTTATAGCCCAGACATGCACAGTCACAGCTCACTTCAGAAGATGATGTGATGTGGACTAGAGCCAATCCCCAACCAAAGTCGGTACAGAAACTCTCTGGGACTCTCCTGGAAGCAGGATGAGGCCCCAAGTTGCTGTGCAGCAGCAGGTTAGGTCTCCCAGCCTCCTCTCAGGCCCACTCCTTCGTCTGGGGCAGCCCAGGAGCCGCGGGAGGCAGCGCCCTGCCATGGGCCGCAGCAGGGGCTATCCCAACGCGGGGCAGACTACGCTCTCGTCCTGAAGAACAAGATTCTGAGAGGAAGGACACTTGCAGAACACCCCAGCAGGTGTAGACGCCCCATCCCTGACAGCATTCAATGTCAGGCCGGACGGGACTCTGAGCAACCAGATGTAGTTGAACTTGTCCCTGCCCACTGCTGGGGGTTGGATTTAGAGATGGTCTTTAGAGGCCTCCTCCGAGCCAAACCGCTCTATGATGATACAAGGACCCAGCCCCCAGCCNATCGAGCGCCCCCTGCTGGCGGGAAGCCCGCAGCTGCCCGCGCGAGTGGCGCCGCCCGGCGGGCGCTGCCCAACGCACTCCTGCGAGGCGCTGCACCGACAGCCCAGACCAACGCCGCCTCCCTGCCCTCCTCCTCCTCCTCCCTCCTTCAAGTGTAAACACCTTAAAGGAAATTTTTTGAAATTCCCCAGGACTAGAAAATAGATCCCGGCCTCTTGAAAATGTCAAGTATTTCAGTGTTCACCGTAATGTTATTATTTACTCTCATGTATTCATAAAGACTCAGAGGATATACAAGTCCTGAAAGCCCAAAAAATATCACTGAGCATCCATGAAAGTACTTTATTGCAATTAATCTATTTCATTCTTTTGTTACTGATGCTCTGATAGCTATTTCTATTTACTGAGTACATTACAGCAATGCCCAGTAGTTCCAGTGAGAGGGGACATCCGGGTGCCAGGTACTGCACACACACAAACCCTGCTGCAGGACGCTTACAGACCCCGGCAAGAAGGGCTTGTGAAGAATCAGTAAAGAGAAGTGCAAAGTCGAACTCATGGCAATTAACACATTTGGTTTGGAGGTACTTCACCCCTGCCTGCCAATTCTATGGGTACAAAGAACAGACTGAGGGAGAATGATAGTAACATTGCAACAGGTTCATATCTTCCTTCTGCTCTTTCTGTGGTGCAAGCTTGGCCATAGCCTTTAGCGTGCTGAGGTGCCGCGTTTATGTCTCTGACTTACTTAAGAGGAATAGCCAGATCATGGCAAGAAGCATGGGAAGAAGTCCAGAGAAGGGCAATGACACTGGTGAAGTCTCTGGAGCGCAAGTCTGATGAGGAGTGGCTGAGGAAGCTGGGGTTGGTTAGCCTGGAGAAGTGGAGGCTCAGGAGTGATCTTATCACTCTCTTCAACTACCTGAAAGAAGATTGTAGCCAGGTGGGGGTCAGCCTCTTCTCCCACTCAACTAAGAGTAGGATGAGAGGACACAGCCTTAAGTTATGCCAGGGGAGGTTTAGGTTGGGCATTAAGAAGCATTTCTTCACAGAAGAGGTGATTAGACATTGGAATGGACTGCCGAGGGAGATGCCATGGTCTAGTTGGCAAGATGCTGTTCAGTGAAAGGTTGGACTTGATAATCTCAGAGGTCTTTTCCAACCTAAATGATTCTGTGATTCTGTGAAAACACCATTCTGGGAATAGCACTGCTGGTGGTTTAAACTCCCACCCTATACATGCCTAGACCTCTATAGGTTAAGCAAAGCCCCCATGCTGGTGCTGTAGGCACCTGCCTGAGCCCCAAGGGAGCCCAGCCACACTGGCACAGCACCCCACCTTGCCAGTGCTAGGGCCAGGTGGCCTGGGAACAGCAATGCTAACATGACTGTCACATGCCCGAGCCACGGTGAGTACTGCAGCGCTGCACCTCCACCACACACACTTACCACCCCCCATGTCTTTATTGCAGCACTGCAATATGCCACTTCCTGTAAGGACAGATGCTACATGTAGAGGTCAGAGCAGAACTCACAGTTCAGGGAAGGGGATGATGCTTTTACACATCACTTTTGAGGTTTGGTTTTGGTGGATTGCCCTCTCTTTTTTAGCATGTGCTGCTTGCTGTGCTGCCTGCAACACCCAGGACACTGTTGGCTCCTCCAAAGTTGTCCCCAGGTATCCCTTGGAGCCCCTTCACTGCACTTCCCTCTTTAACAGAGCACAATGTGGATCTTCCATCTGCCTGGCTCTCATAAGATGGACACCATGCTCAGCAATAACTTGTAAATCTTGTAAGTACAGATAATACAAATACAGCAGTAACTATGTCATTAGTTGGGTTTCAGAAAAAGTTTTCTATGATATGCATTGTAACTCCAGGAAGTCTTCCCTTTAGGATCCTAATGTTGGCATATATTAGAGAACTACCTGCTTTCAAGAGCTTCTGTATTGTCCATTGTGTACATTCAGAAAACATAAGTTCGGCCCCAAAATTATTAGCTATAAAGAGACATAGGTGGTCTGTCAAATTTGTCCTTTGGAAATTAAGAACTTTGTATGTTCTCAGCTTATGTTTTTTCAACCTCTGTCTGCAACTAGAGAAATTTATTTGAGTGAAGGACAACTTGAGAGATTAAATTCTGATATTACCACATCTTGTTTTTAAGAGCAGAAAGGGAAACATCAAGGGTCTCAGGAGCTCATAACACTACTGGTTTAAATTTTTCTGTATTCAGTGTTATTCCTGACGACTCAGGTCCAGAATTCCTAAAATTACATGAGAATCCCAGCTCTCACAAGAAAAAATGTTAAGTTTTAGCTCTTTACAAGTAAATTAAAAAAACATCCACAAAGTCTTAAGGGAAGAATCAGGGTTTTTTTCTTGCCCCAATAAAGAGACCTTAGTAGTATGAGGCTTCTACTTTTTTTCCAATTTCCCTTCCCATCAGGCCCAAGTCTCTGGCCTCATTTGGAGGGCAGGAAACAATTAAGAGATAGGCACACACTAGTCAGAGAGCCAGGCTCCCAGGTTCTTGTCAGGAATTCCTATGTCACTGGAGAAAGCAAAGAGCAAAAAAATTGCCACATTGAAGAAAGCCGAACAACTAGATGTTAGAAAGCAGTAAAGGCTTGGAAGTCTACTGTACTCAAGTGTTAAATTAACAGTTTCATTTTTATCAGTATTTGTTTTGTAAAGTTTTTTTCAGCTCAACAGTAAGTTTGAACAGTTGTTTTGCAAAGTGTTAACTTACTTATTTTGACACAAAGCAAACTATAAACAAATGTTTCCCTGACAAAACTTAGTGGAGTATTTTGTATATATATTTATTTCAGTTTTAACATTAGGTTATTTTTTTAATTTGGCTTTTGCTCCCTTAAAGCTGCTGCCAGTCAGAGTCAGCAGACAGCATAAATCAACCTTGGGAACTGCAGGAACAAAAGGTGTGGCCTAAAGAAAGAACCACATGAGCAAGTGTTTCAGTAGATCACATCTTTCTGTGTCTAAAAAATTATTTACTCCCTAGTCATTTTCCCATAACATATTCTGTGTTAACACCAAAGGCCTCCATCTTTCCTGCTCTCTGCATTGCACTTGGCTTTAAGGGACTTTATTGTTTGCAGGTAATGTCTCAGGTTTGTCATGGTGTATGCTACAGCGGGGGCAAAGGCAATATTGAATATCTTGTAAGAGATGTTTAATAAACCGTCATGAAGCTACTAGCTGTGACAAGAGACTGGAGTACAGGAAACTTTTCAGCAGGGGGCTGTTGACTGCTGGTTATTTATCAGTGAAAGAAGGAGGGAAGAGTTCCAGTTCCTACTCCAATCCAAGATCTCTAATCCTGAAACTTGCAGTGCACCGATTATTCTCGCACTTATACACCTCATCACCTGGGCTGTTCTAGCCTCCCAACAGCCTGAGAGAACCATGAGGAGGCAGTCTTCAGCCCTCAAAAAAAACCACACAGCTTGTGAATAGGTATTTGTGCTTTATAATTATATTTTTAGACAACTGCATGCTTCAATGCACCATACTGTATTTGAAACATTTGGCACAAAGTAGTAAAGGTAACTGACAAAAGCCTGGGAAAGGATAATTTAGATTAGATATTAGGAAGACATTCTTCACTGTGAGAGTAGTGAGACACTGGAGCAGGTTGCCCAGAGAAGTGGTGAATGTCTGTCCCTGGAAGTGTTCAAGGCCAGGTTGGATGGGGCTATGAACAACCTGGTCTAGTGGAAACTGTCCCTGCCCACAGCAGGGGTGTTGGAACTAGATGATCTTTAAGGTCCCTTCCAACCCAAACCATTCCATGATTTTATGAAATTTACCTTTTTGGGCTCTGGATTTTCATGTGCTTGTACATCTACTGATAATGCAAACTAGGTGTCATCAAAAGTTTGTGATTTGCTATTTGCTATTAAAATACCTTGCAAAGCTCACTGTCTGATGAGAATAAAATACTTTAATCATTAACAGCTAGGATAATGATAAAGACAATTATAAATTTAAGCTTCTCAAAGACTTATTGAAGAGGAATAAAGCATTCTAAATGAAATTAACTGCATTAACCTCACAGGTCTACAGAAGTACTGTAGCATATAACTTGCACACTTGTCCGCATATATCCCCCCCTATACAATATTAGCTTCTCAATTACAGCCACAGAAATCTGAAGTATTAGACCTGAATTCCCACTTCACTATTAAGGCTCTCAATTAAAGCATGTTCCCCTTAGCTGTTTGTGCTGGAATGTGCAAACCAAATGGCAATCCTGTCTACTTTTAGGAAGTTTACATTGTGTCCTAATAAAAGAGGTAATTACTGCCATACCTTGTAATATTTGAGTAGAACACCAGGAAACGTCATGCTTTAAACTTGAAGATAATACTGTCATTAGAAAAAAGCCTAAACAGTGAAGTTCAAAATCTTTTTGTTTTCTTGAATTTTACATATTCTCTTATACTGGATTTTGTTCTTAAACCCTTCCCAGAGCAACTGAAACCCGAACCTAAAAAACCTTCCTGCAAAACGCACATAAGACATTTTCAAGTATCAGTTTGGCTTTAGGATACTGTCAGATCCAGGTGTTTTAATGGCCCTTACTTATAGGAATGATCATTTGCAAAGCAAGCAGAGAAGTCTCTAACTGGGAAGTCTGTTCAGTGTTTCATGACATGAACTGTAGCGGTTGTCCCTGCACTGCAGAGCCAGCAGGGCTGGAGGTGGCAGACGCCTGCCTGGGCACAGTAAGCGTGACACACACCACGGCTGCTCAAGCTCGAGGGGTGCACAAGGCCCTCCCCAGTCCCAGAGCTTCCTCAGCTTCCTCAGCTGCCCACAGCCCAGTCCTCCTCCTCCTGTGAAATGGGGTTATACAGTCCAGTCTATTGATGGTACTGAGGTATCCTTTTCATATTCTAGCTGGAAAGCTTCAGCAGCAATGCCTTCTATATTCCTCCAGTTAACCGTGGGAGTATGGAAAGAAGAAGAAAAGTCTAAAGGTTGAGATCCAACAAAAAAACCAGAGGAAAGCAGTAAAATAGAATGAGCAGAAATGCTCACCTGCTCACACCGAGTCCCACTCTGTGATACACAATTCACAAGCATAGCCTTATGGACTAATATCCTCCATATTTTATCCTTAGGCTGCATAAAGGTTCCCACTGAGGTGAATCAGAGATATTTTTACGAGTTTAACCTTTAGTCTGAGCTTTATTACCCAGACTTCAGTCCTCCATCTAAGAGAGATGAGATTCCCACAACAGACTTTAGATTATCATACAGCCTAAAATTATTATCTTTCCAATAAAATAATCATTAAAAATCTTGGAAAACAAACCAGATTCTGAAACCTCTGCACACAATTCAGCATAATTTCACTGATTTCAGCCGTTGACAAAAAGATATGTTATGTGAGGAGGCACCATATATCTCTGTTTCCGTTTATATTAGAATGGTTATCCAGAATAGAAATATGATTTATACTTAAAAAAACACTACATCTGAGCAGAAAACAAAGACGTGCATTTAATTTTCATCTAATTACCAAACTGTGCTAACATCCTCTCTAGCATCAGCTGCCTAAAATGGAAAGCTCACAATCTCTCACAGGAATAACCCTTTCTGCATGCTGAACTGGCCACTGCATTGTTCCCCTCTCCCACTAGAGAAAAAACAGCTTAGCAACAACGAGGCTGGTGTGCTGGTGTGATTAAAGCCCGAGGGTGTGTCCAGGGGCCAAATTTTAAAAGCCTCAGAAGTGAGAAGATAATCAAAACAAAGGAGTTTTTGAAGGCTGTACCCTCCCCAAAAGCAGCAAGGAGAAAGGCAAATTAGTGCCTCCCTGTTCGGCAACTGGCTCCCACGGACAAGAAAACTGCGGGCTTGATTTCTCCTTATTTTACCACTAACATTTACACACAGCAGGGCAGTGGTACTGATCCCCTCTAAACAACCAAAGAAATGGCCTGTGGGGATGTAGAGGACATCCATGCTACACTGAGTACAAGGGGAGGAGGGAGGCAATTATTTCTCCTTTAAGTAATACAGAAGAGGGTCCTTGCTCAAGGGATTCTCACTTGGTCCTTGGGGAGCATTGTAAAACGGAAGGAGATTTCATGAACGTAGAGAGAAGACAGTGCGACCCTTGTGAACAGATGAAACGGGAAAAATGAAACTGCAAAGAGACACAAAAAAGCTGAGACTGCAAGGAAGGGAAGAAACTAGACAAGTAAGGAGTCCCCAAGCCTGGGAAGAAAGGATTCTTGGCTAAGGGCAGAAACCAGTTAGTCTCTCAGCCTCGCAAGTGCTCATACATCTGTCATTCGCAGATTGCTTCCCCGTAGTTATGACTGGCAATACTTCCCAAAGGAAAGTAAATACAAGTCAATTGGGATTCCCCCCCACTCCTGCTCCTCCAAGATCTCATGCACTAAAAGAGTGCTGAGCTGCACTTTCATTTTCCCTGACTTGGTAGCCTGCCAACACGCAGCACATTCCTTTTACAGCATTGAGTTTATAACTACAATGGTCATAAACTATTCTTAAATGGGTCTTTTCCGAGAATCACGATCCTTTCAACATCTTGAAAAATTTCTCATCTTTTCCATTCCAGGCAATCCTCTCCAGCACAGTGGTAAAGATTTAATTGCTTCTGGTGCTCAGATGATGAGATACAAGTGTTCTGGAAATAACCTTTTAATTTAACAATTCCTACTGGCAAGCCCAAAAGCTTTTCATGTTGCACACCAATAAAGGATTCATTCTCAATACTAAAAGAAAAAAAAATACAAAAAACTTCTGGGTTAGTGCTGTGAATAGAAATACCCAAGGGGTATCCCAGCACTTCAAGATATGAAACCCATTTTTGCTATCAGGTTGGTTTGAGCAGGTATGTCTCCCTCTCCACCACTATTTGCATTGTCAGGCTTACTAACACAGCAGAGATAACAAGCTTTCTATTCTATTTTTAATTTGGGAAAAATCCCATGCATCATTTAGCAGAAAGTTAAATACAACTTCCTTTTATAGCAATGAACAGAAGCCCTTCAACAGAAATTTCTCCTCTGCTTTTCTGAAACACCTTTGTACCAGCTTTTACTTCTCAAAAAAAAAAAAAAGAAAAAAAGAAAAAAAAGACTAATTTTGAAGATTAAACAAATACATAATTTGGAATTGGTGTTCTTTTAAATTGTGTTACACAATACTCTGTAACTCAGCAGACTTTTTCCTCACCTTACAGAGATTATTTGCCTGGGTAATGATACACAATAGATACGTGACATGAGCAGTTTCTCTCAGGTAGAATATCTCATAAATGACACAAAGATAAAGCCTCCAGCTGACTGGTATGACTTAACAGGACTTCCAACCAACACAACGAAAAAGTACACTCTTGTCAAAAGAGCATCGTCTCACTCGTTCCACAATGAGACAGGTGCAAACCAGCCCTGCAGTGGTTTGCTGAGCGTGCACTCCTGACCCACACAGCACAGCCAGGCTGCAGGAGGGATGAAGGAAGCTGCCATTTCTGCTGCACGGAGAAGCCGAATTCTCAAACACCACAGACCAGTTAAATTTGATGACCCTCTTTTATGAGGCACCGTAAGGAAATGTAGAAATGACACTTACTCATTCACTGAAGGAGGCAAGGTCCCTGAACACATCGGAGCCAAAACAGTTGTGATTCCAGGCATGGTTTTGCCCTCCAGTTCTCAGAGTAAAATCTGAACCAGTGCATAAAAACTCCCAACACTCCCTGCCACAGCAGGAAACTAAGGCATTCTCAGTGGATGCCATGGAGTTATTACAGTGTATATAGGAAATTATCAACAAACAATCGGTAGGTCTATGGCCAGCAGATTTTAAAGATATTTAAAACTCTTTTGATTGAAAAGATGGTTAGTGCTAATATCTGTCTACACATATATGCACATAATGTGCCCATAGATGCCATGCACCCTACTAGAAAAGTAAACTTCCTGTGCAAAAGACACATTTGCCTTGTTTGTGCCATTTCATTCGTCCTGCATTCTTCAGCACAAGCCATTTGAAAGCTGAATTATCTCCCTGTGTTTATATCATTTCCTACTTGAGAAAATATAATTTTTAGATCAGACTCTGAATCAGACCTGAGTATCTTATACTTTGTAAAAATGTTTCTAAGCAAAGGGTTTATAAAATTTAGTTATGATCTCTCTGTCAAGTAGGACAAATTCATTTCAGAGCAATTCAGGTGGTGGTTTCTTTTTTTTATCACCCCAGCTGCTAGAAAAGCACTTCGAGTTAAAGACATCATAGCTGTCAATCTCTCCCCAGCAGTCTCCCTTACATGGAAATTTTCCACGTGGCTTTCTCTACAAACCAATACCGCTCCTCACCACCGAGCGGTGCCAGCTCCCTTTGATACAATCACACACTGCACGGCCCCGTGAGTTGTCCTTCAAACAACATCCTCAGCGCACACCGGGCTCCGCATATATCAACAGAACAAAAGCATCCTTTAAAAATGTACCTTTGATCACACAGATTGTGTCACGATGGTATGCAGACCAGCCTTATGAATATACAAGGAAACCTCAGCCTTTTCTCCAAAAATATTTTTGAAAAATTATAGCATATAGAAGCTCTTACTTACTGCACAAATTAAAAAAAAAAAAAAATAAAAGAATGCCTTACACACTGCAGTAGGAACATTTATCATCCAAAAACCAAAGAACCTTTATGCAATTGGAAAAAACCCCAAACATCTAATACACAACAAAATAAAAAACCATCAAGTAAAACAGAAACTCCTAAGTCTTCTCTTGTCAAGGGTGAACTTTTATTTTTATGAATAGCAGTGAGAAGACATTACAGCAAGTAAGGAAAGAGTATAACTTAAGCTTTGAGTGAATACCAAATGTCAATGACTGAAAAGTGAGAGAGCAAGGAAAACTATTTCTGTCCTGACAGCAATAAATTTGATTCAAATATAAGGTCCACTTGATTTTAACCCACTACTCAAATTTTCTGCCATTTAATAACCAGGATTATATGTACATCTATTTAGGTAATTACAGGGATGAAAATATTTGTTCAAGACTCTCCTTCTTACAAGAGAAAATGTCAGAGTCATAGAATCACAGAATGGGTTGGGTTGGAAGGGACTTTAAAGATCATCTGGTTCCAACTCCTCTGCCATGGGCAGGGACACCTTCCACTAGACCAGGTATCCAGTCTGGCCTCGAACACTTCCAGGGATGGAGGATCTACAGCTTTTCTGGGCAACCTGTTCCTGTGCTTCACCACCCTCACAGTCAAGAATTTCTCTCTAATCTAATCTAAACCTACTCTTTTTCAGTTTAAAGCCATTCCCCCCTGTCCTGTCACTCCAGGTCCTTGTGAAAAGTCCCTCTCCAGCTCTCTCGTAGCCCCCATCAGGTACTGGAAGGGGCTCTAAGGTCTCTCCAGAACCTTCTCTTCTCCAGGCTGAACAAACACAACTCTCTCAGCCTGTCTTCACAGAAGAGGTGCACCAGCCTCTGAATATCAAAAGACAAACATTTTCAATGAAAAATGTTATGTGGCATCTGTGTGAGTTGAATTGTGATTTTCATTCCAGTGCAGTTTAAAAATGCACAAACATAGCATTTTATTTTTTTAATTAGCTAAATATATTTACACTGTCTGTGCAGCATAAGGATCTGCACCTTTAGGCACCTTAAAGCTATTTTTCAAATCTTGAACAAAACAAGTATTAATTCAAGCAAAACCTGCTTAAATTATTTCCCTTCTCTTCAATTCTCTTTGAGGTGTCCAAAACACAAAGGTGTCTCTTCCAACTCTTTTAATTGACTGAAAATATTTATTAAACTTTATATTTTTGTCAATCCACATTTCCCAGTCTTAAATGCATTCAAAAGATAAAAATACTCATCCTATACCCCTCCAGCTGGACTTGCAGTAACCATGCATACCTTTTCTGCAAAAAGCACTTACCTTTGGACAAAAACCCCATAAATACTTTCTCCCGCTCTGTTAAAGCAGACTTACAGCAGTGCCAGGCGTGGCAGCAGCCACACAGGCGTGCGTGGAGCCCCCCCAACCCGTGCTGGTGCAGCTGGGGTGGCACCAGTCATAGGGCAACAATACAGCCACCAGCTTCGTTCTCCTCTTTCCTCAACCTTCAGCTACTTTCAAGGCTTTGTAATTTAGCTTTCCTCTGGATCAACATTCTAAAATAAATGTTGACGTTTTCTTTGCATAATCTGTCCCTAAAAGTGACATCTGTTCCACTTCCTTCAGTAGAGGCAGCAGCAGGCACCCGCAGGCAGCCCCCCCGCCGCAGCCTGCTGTCAGGAACTTCATTAAGCATTGCCCCAAAATGCAGTTTGTTTCTGTCCTACTTGGACTCGTGCTCCAAAAAAAGAAAATCCTACACTTAGACCATCAGGGCCCCTCCTTCCTGTCTTGGTCCTGGTATTTCACACCACTCTGAGACTTTAGAAATTCCTCAGCCACTCAGACATGCCCCCAGAGCATCCTCTGACCCCAGCACAGGGCCATTCTCCCGTAGTTCACTTCAGCACGTCTGAGAGCCTTCAGCATTCCTGATCAGGATAAAACAATGAAGGACGTGCCAGCTCTATGTCTACCTTAAGTATTTTTGAAATAATAATTACTGATTAGAATTCTGACATACTTGCTCAGTTTGTTATTTTTATAGCCTTGGTATGTACGTACAGAGAGATTCACATTCTCTTACAGTTATCTACATGTTTGGAAATTCTATGTAGTTGCTCAGCAAACAAATAAGAATATAAATAAACCATAACCTATAATCAGTTAAGCCCATCTGCAAATTTCACACTTTGTAACCCAATACAAAGAAAATAAAACACGCACATCAGACTATCAGGTTGGAAATAGGACTGTTTAAGAAACAGCAGAGGCAATTGCCTGAAGTAGTTGCAGTGACTACTTTCAAACTTGAAATCTGTTGTGCAGACCTTGCTCTGCACAAAATGTGACAATGGAGCTGCCAAAGCTACTTTTTTTTTAAAGAGAAATCTTTATCGAAATCTTTATCAAAGTCTATCAAGCTTTCCATCTCATTCTTAGGAACTGCACTTCAGGTACTTTTAGCTGCATAAATATGAGACTATAAGAAGTTAGGCACACTAATATTGATCACTATATTCCAGGATGATGGAGCTATCCTGTGTGCCTGAAATCTTTCCCTGAGGTTGTTCTTCCTCTTCTGACAGATTAGGAAATTTATCCTAAGCGTTTGGGAAACAAGGAGGGGAAATTGTCAAGAAAAGAGCATGTACCTTGGAGGATTTTTGAAAGGTTTTTGCCTTTACAAAATCTCAAGAGGAAGAGGGTAATATCCATTTTTAAAAAGGAAGAAAAGACTGACTGGTGAATTACGTGGCCATGAATCTATCTTCAACACACAGAAAGCTTTTGAAACAAAATACTAAACAATCCATAAATAAGCAATAAAAATTAGAAAGCAGTAAGCCACCATGATGGGTTTGCCAAAATCTAACCCCAGAACTAACCTACTTTCCTTCTTTCCTTGTACCCTACAGGCAGAAGGATAGCAGCAAATCAAAAAAGACCTCAAATATAAAATACTTTTCGATAAAGCAAACTGGAAAAGCCCCTTTCTTTTGGGTCAAGGTCCTATATCACAGGTGCAGAGCTGCTTGAATAAACACACTCGTTCAGTGCTTCTCCTACTGACCAGGGCCAAAACCCAGCAAGTAATCCTACTAAAACTGCAAAGACACCAACCTGCAAAGAGTGTGAAACACCCTGAAAAGCTGAGCAGAACTCAAGATGGTCTTAATAAATTGGAGAAATGGTCAAAACCCAGCAAGATAAAATTCAATGCAGCCAAGTACAAAGAATCACATTTGAACTTTAAAAGAAATCTTCAAATGCACAAAACAATCAAAAGTAAGAACGCCAGATTAGCAGCAGTACAGCAGAAAAGGATGTCAAGGTTACAGTGACAATAAATTGAGCCAACAGTGTGAAAAAATTAAAAATAATAAAAAAAGGCAGATAACAATCTGGAGTTTATTAAAAAGAGAAACATAATACCAGGAGGGATTGGGGAGGAAGTCTGGTCTGCTCAGTAACAGTGAGGTATCAGTTGGAATATGCTCCTGGTTTGGAGTGTAGGACAGAGACAATTGAGGAAAGCCCAGAGGAGAAGTAAAAACAAGAAGAGTGGTTCAGAAAGCCAAATCCCTGCAAAAATTTTAAGCATTTGGCTTGTTTAGTCTACAAGAGTGATTGTGGAAATGGGATAACGCTCTGAAAATCTTCCTCTCATCTTAAGTAGCATTACATCACTCAGCTATTACACTGTCTTTACTACTGCCACAGTTATTACTTGACTGTCATTAGAGCAAAATGTACTGGTCTGTAATTCATATGTAACTGAGCAACAAAAAGGGCTTGTTTTTCCCCAGACAGCTACTGTATTTCACATTTTAAGACTTCACAGGAAGAGCCTAGAGTCTTGCAAAATATCTATTGTAATCCTTCCCAGCATGGTTCAACAACTGCTAGAATAAATTGGTACAAACCAGCACCTCTCTCAAGTTCAGAGGCAAGTAGCAAAGCTGCCTTGTTTTTGGATGAGGGATGCCAGGTAGCAGTTTAGATACCAGGAGCATCTGGTGGGTCCCTTCCCCAGTGAGCCACTAATTTGCTACAAGACCTTGTCCCTTTCGTGAGCTTGCCTTTAAGTAAAAGCAGGAGTACACAGAACAAGCAGAAACACAGACAATTTGGTTTCTCTCATGAAAAGAGATGTTAAGAGGTATGCCATCAGCACAGTGTATTTTTGCACCATGTACACAAAAGATCTAATGAAACACTGATTTTAATTCTGAAAAAAAAAAAGGAAAAAATGAAGATACAGTCTAAAAGTACATTGAAGCAGTTAAATATTAAAGCTTTGACCAACAGGGCTGATTTTCCTTTTCTGCAGCCATTCAAAAGCAGACATGATAATGCTATAGAAAACCCAAACCATTTTATTTGTGGAGTTTCTGAATTTGCATCTCAAGGCTGTTACTTCACAGTTGACTGATCCACCTCTACTTTTCCACCTGTCCCTGAGCTGGCAGCCAAAGCATCTGCTCCTGTCTTATTCCCATCTCTCTCTCACGCTTGTGCTATGGCTACTGACAGTGCTGCTGGTGTGCAGGAGTGGAAGCCTAACCAATCTGACCTGCAAGCCTTGGTTTCAGCGTTGTGCAGACGGGATCAGTGCACTACTGAATCACTCATTAGTACATATTCAACTTGAACTGAGTGTAAGCTCTGACTGTTCATCATCAGGACACATTAGGATGGATCTGCATTGGCTTTATATTTAATATCAAGCTTCCTCCCAGCAGCAGGATGGTGACAATCTGACTCAGGTGGCAAAGCCTGCTTGTATATTTAAGCATTTTTCTTAGCCAACTGAGCAACTTCATATCAAGCCAATGCTTGCTCTTGAACCAGCTGCAGGAAAGCCAAGGCCGGACTCACTGTGCTGCATGAACTGAAAGAGACATCCATGCAGCTCTCACCCACCAACCCACCTTGAAGGTCCTCAGAGCTGTTAAAATCACCTACACTCTCTGTGCAGGCAGCTGGAACAGCCTCGCCTGCGGATTTCCCTGAGAACCACGCACCGGGGAACGGACAGGAACAAGAACAGGGCAATCCTTCAGCCAGAAGGAACACTTTGTGGGCTGTTTTCTTTTGGCAGCAACTGGCACAGATCACTTCCCCAGGAAGCTGCTACGGTTCCATGTGTTGAATTTTTTTTTCCATTTTCATTGTGTGGTGAGAGTGAAAGTGGTGGCATTTAGCAGCTGCATTCCAGCAGTGCTATTGTTATTCCCTGGTAGTAGGGATTTGTTTTCGGTCAGGTGAAACGCAAAGGCGTTGTCCCCTTTCGGAAGAACACAGAGTTAAAGAGACCCGTGGGGAAATACTGCCAAACGCCATGCACACCATTACTCTTAAAATTTCTTGGATGAGGTAGCATAGCTTCCCAACAAAACAATGTGTTAGCACGCTATGTACGTTTTGCTAGGCTGCTGCCCACAGTTCAAAGACATCATCAATCCTGATGTTCAGATGCTACTGAAAGGAAAGAGCAAACTGCGGAATTCTACGGAAGTCCTGTCCTTAGACTTTGTCTGTGCAATACTCAAAAGCTGAATCATGTTTAAATCCAAAACTTTCTGGAAATAAAGAAGTTCTTACACTATTAATTATTTTACAAAACAATGCTAAACTATAATTTAAGTCTGTGAGGACAGCAAAACTGTGTTAGCACCTTGTAAGTGTAAGTATTGTTCTTGCCTGTTTTGGGCTAGTATCGCTCAGTTCCTCAGATCTCAAAGTCCTCAGTGCAAAAAGCCTCTTTATTCCCAGTTCCTGTTGCTAGATTGTGTGGTTTTCAGATAATGCTGAATTGAGGTTGCTAAATAAGAACCAGAAGGCTGGAGCTAAGCAGATAAATTAGAATTTCCAATTACCTCACCATAAATGGGGTTCCCAAAGAATTCTTCTACCCTATTTTCAGGCAAAAAATACAGATCAGCATCTTCACAGACTAAAGACACAAAAATCCCTGTTAAAACACACAATGACATTCTTCATCTTCTGGTAGAAGTTAATAATGCAATACGCGTTCCCTTCTTTTTCTGAAGTGGTTGATTGAAAATTACTTTAAAAACACTGCTAGTTGGTTACACATTCACAAATTGCCACAGAGAAGGACTTAGATCTTAGGTTCTGTGCTTTTTTTTAAAGCTAGTACATATTAATAGATCACTGAGAACCAAAGATCCTTCTGAGGGAAATGAAGCCTCTGAAAAGATAACAATAAATCCTACCAAAGCAAGGTGAGTAAGGGAAGGGAAAGTTAACCTGTAGCCACTTCTTTCTCTATAAGACACTAAGAAAAAAATGCCCCAAAATCTCCCAGGTTTTTTGTTGTTCTGTTTAAAAGGCCTCTGTCTTCTGTTGGGAAGGTAACCTCGAAATAACTCCATGTATGGATACAGTTACTCCAGAGCAAGAAACACCCTATTTCTGTCTAGCCTTGTAGTTTGTTCCAAACTAAGCATACCAACTTCAGAGTTACTCGGGGAAAGATAAATCCACACCTAACTTTATTCGACAGTAATTCCTAATTACAGCATCATAAACACACCTGGAATTTGAGGGTCCATTTCTGGGGGGGTCTTTTGGCTAAGGAACCCTTAAACTAGAGCTAAACCAAGCTATAATTAGGCTGATGTTTATCCCACTTTCCCATCAGCTAAAGCCTCCACAGCTTACGTTCATACATAGCCTGGGTGCTGCTCAAACTGCAGCTTTTAATGAAAAAGAAAAATAATAGGGGAAAAGAAGGTCATATTCCCTACCTATGAGTAATATAATGCTGCATGTAGCTTAAGAGCTGCTCTGTAATGAGGACACACTCACTTGA
Organism: Ifrita kowaldi; assembly: GCA_013398055.1. NCBI lineage: Eukaryota > Metazoa > Chordata > Aves > Passeriformes > Cinclosomatidae > Ifrita > Ifrita kowaldi. The sequence goes on from VZRS01009566.1 coordinate 164,930, forward strand.
ATTATGCAGCTCAACAAAGCTATCTCCAAATTGGATGGCTTTACTGCATTGCCGGCTTGTAGCAATGCCAGTCAGATGCAGACAGGCAGACTTCTTAACCTTCTGTCTGAGAAGATTAAATCCTTAACAGGGTGTTCTCTTCTCTCCCCCTACTGACTTTTATTCCCCCATCTTTTAAATAAATAACAAAAGAACCGTTAACAATCCACCGAACAGAGAAATTCCGTTTTCTAGCATTTCTAGTGCAATAAATAGGCTGGATCTCCAATGATACAGAAACGAGTATCAGCTTACAAAGCTGACAAAACACGAGTAGGTAAACAAGATCCTCCCATCCCTTCATAAATAACAGGGCAAAGGACCAAATATCTCCCTCACGTGCAAGTTGCCCTTATTGAACAGCTGTAAGGAACTCTTATGGTATGTACAAACAAAAAATAAGAAATTCTTACAGTATGTACAAACATAAACATCTGGATTAACTAACCCCTGTGAGAACGTGTAACTGCTACCACTTGGAAAAATGAGCAAGGTCATTCAGTCAAAAGACTTTATTTTTGTCTAGGATCAACTGCTTTATATGGCTTTGCTACCAAATATAGAAACATTACCCCATCTACAAAGGCACTGTTTTTAAAGATTGTGCTTTGGAAGAAAAATAGAATTGTTTTTTCCTCCTAAAAGATCTTTCCAAATGTGTATTATAAAGATCCAAGGAATATCAAACAGGAAAAGGACCAACCAACCACATTCTGGACTGAACTATATATTATTTAACTCCACTAATTTCAGTGGTTTTAACAAAGCAATGCAGAACTTTATTTTTTAAAAAAATCCTTTTTTAATCTCAGAATTCTAGGATTATTTAGTAACTCTGGTTAAGGTGCTGACCATATTTAATTCCCTACATAAACTTTAAAAGACAGTAGAGAAATACTGTTCTAAAATAAGCCATGTCTAAAGCGAGGCAGGCGATTCTTTTAGTAACTATGAGCAAATGTCTGATTAAGATGACAAGCCACATGGAAACTACTCCCAGAATCAGACTTAAAGGGCACTGTTACCAACCAAATTTGGCAGACAAGGAATCATGACGAACTGCAAAGGCACGCAGCAACGTAACAAAAAGTTGGGAATCATCAGCAAATAAGACAGAAGGCACTTGTGTTTACTCAGCAAGGGCAAGAACATAAGCAGGACAAATTCTAAGCATTAAATTCTGGATTCAGATGAGTGGCACTGTGCCATAGTGGGAGTGGAGATGGCTCTTCCATTGCCATAAACAAGCCGTATTAGTAAGGCAAAGTTTCTGGCTATTGCAGATTTCCCGTTCTGACATCTATCTGTCCAGAGAGCACACTTTCAGAACCGTTTTAATAGTAACAACAGAGAAAGAGCTAAGAGCATGACATGTATAATGTAAGGCTCTATACTTTACTAAATGCTGTGTTTAGGGACAGAACACTTACAGAGATTACTTTACAGCATTTATCACTGGATAACAGTTGGCATCTGGCCCTATCTGTAGATAACTACTGTTAGATTTAGTATTTTTAATACAAAGTTCTGCTTAAGACCACTGTGCTTTCAGACAGTCTTTGTGCTAAGAGGGTGATGACTGAAAATTCAGCTCAAGCAGGAGAGACAGCATTTATAGCTAATTTGTGAAATACTACAGGAAGCTTAATTAAGTCTCATTTCTGTTTCCAGGAATATTAAGATGCACCAAGTACAGCTACATCAACTTGGTCAGGGGGCAGTAAGAAATGAACTATACTTTATCCTGTGCATCGATTGTATCTGTCAGAAGAGTAACACCAAACAAACCTAGTCAGCGAGCAGCACACTGGGCTTCCTTAGAAAAACACAACCAAATTCTGATCTCATTTGTGAAGTTTAAGCTCCTTTTTTGACCCAGCGCTGCACAATTTACCGAGCTGGCGACCGCGGCTGAACTGAACTCATTACGCACTCGGTCAAGCGCTGCTTCCCCGAGCCACCTATTCCGCTGGGCACCCCGTTTCGGAGTCAGGAGCTCCAGCTCCAGCGCAGGACAGCCGGAGCCAGGGGCTGCGCCGCGCCAGGGTCCAGGCGCTGCGGCGGCCACAGGAGCGGCACAGCCAGGATGCGGCCGGGATGCGGCCGGGATGCGGGGACAGCGAGCGCTGTCAGGGGCTCGCTCCGTGACACGGGGACCGACTCGAGCGACCCCCGACCCCAAGCCCCGCTCTCGGCCGCCAGCAGGGCCGGC